>JAESUZ010004559.1:0-364913 GCA_017311185.1 Proteles cristata cristata
TGCCAGCTCAGAGCCTGGAGCCTGTTTCAGAGTCTGTGACTCCCTCTCTCTCTGACCCTCCCCTGTTCAAGCTGTCTCTCTCCTAGAAATAAATAAAACATTTATTAAAAAAAAGTGTATTAGCAACTAATGCCAGTGGAGAATCAATAGACAGCTTCTCTAAGACAAAAAATAGTCTGGGTAGCTATAGGAATCAATCCCTCAGATTCCCTCCCTGAGAAGAACTAGCCTGGAGCAGCTAACCTCCTGAGGTCCTTCAAGGTACTAGATGAGGAAACAAAGGAGGAAGAAGCCCTGGCCGGCCACCTGCCAACTGCTCCACCTTGGGATTCCTGAGAAAATGGACAACACGGGGTCAAAAGCTCCTGGCTGGCTTGCGAAAATTTGTTACCAAAACCCAAGTTCAGCTGCCCATGGATAGAAAAGCAAACACTAAAAGACCAGTTTTGACGGGAAAAGAAGATGAGCTTCATTCAGGAGGTGAGCCACGTGGTTTGGGGGTGGTGGTAGAGGCAGACTCTTGTCTAAAGACCAATTCTGAGGTTTCTGCCGGGCCCAAGGCTTAAAAAAATTTTTTTTACATGTTTGTTTATTTTTGAGAGAAACAGAGCATAAGCCAGGGAGGGGCAGAGAGAGAGGGAGACAGAGAATCTAAAGCAGGTGTCCTGGTGTCATGAGCTGGGCTGGGTGGAGGTGGGGAGGATACCTCCTCAGCTTAGGGAGGACTCCAGGCTCAGGTCCTGTTTAGAGTGTATTCTCTCCAGGTGACCCAGAGAGGAAGGGAAGAGAATGGGGAGCAGACACTTCAGATCAGTTGCCACAACTATGGTGGTGGTGTGTGAAGCCGCCTGGCACCACAGGTGACCCTGCAAACATTTACGCCAGCCGAGCTTCCTAAACTCGGATCCTAAACTTCAGGATCAAGCAATCGCTCCTCTGCTCCACAGCCACAGGAGCAGGGTCCCACTATCTGGACCCTGAAGTCCGAGCCCTTCACGATTCAGGATTCGATAGGTTCCCGCACCAGGACCACTGTATGTGTCCATGTCCCATGGACATACCCCCTCCGGGCCCTGCCTGCAGAGACCCCGCCCACCTGTTACTTCCACCCCCTGCAAAACTTCCCTCGTGCGCAGGATTGTCAGCCCTTGGTCTTCTTCACTGTGGGAATCCCCTCCTGCCACCCCGCTCCATCTCTCAGGGGAGGATGGCTCCCTGGTCAGTGTCAGACACACCTGGGTCTATCTCCCATCCTCACCTGTACCCTTGGGTGACCTCGGGCAACTAGGCAGTCCCTATCTCTTCATCCGACACATGGCCCAACTACAGCTCGCCCTCCCGCGAAGTTTGAGGACTCACACACACTGAGCGCTTCCTCAGCACACCTGGGAGGGTTGACGTTCCTTCAACTAACTGCCACTTCCACCAATATCGCCCCTGAAACCCAAAGAGGAAAGATCAACATGCACGGAGGGGTGGACCCTGCATGCTACCCAGGTTTCAGGATTCTGTCACCAGCCAAAATCCCTGTAACAGTGGATTCTGAGTACCTACAGCATTCCAGGCACTTTGATGGGCACTAGAACATGTGATTCTATTTTGGATGACACCCATTTTAGAGACGTGGCAACTGAGGGTCCCCAAAGCAGGTCACATGATGGGTGAGAGCCAGACTAGACCACTGCTGACGGTGGACAAGGGGACAGATGCCATTCCTTAATGACCCCCCCCCCGCTCTCTCAAGCCCTCCATTTAGCCATCTGGGGAAGTCCAGCACCCACTCATTGGTGCCGGAGTACCTGCGAGCAGCTGGAACATGCCCTGGTTCTCCACCTCAATCACCAGGTCGAAATGGGAGCAGTCACTCAGAGTGACCACCTCATCGGCCCCGCCAGGAATGAGTCTGTTGATCCGGAGAGGCAGTTCCAAAGTCTGGCCCATGCATGCCTCTAGCTGGCATGGTGCGAATTCCATGCCGCTGGGCTCCATCATGTACACCTGGAGGACAGGGGTGTGGATTGGGGTCATCGGGCTCCATGCGAAAGGGAGGGCTGAGCCGCTGCACACTGGGCACTAAGGACATGCCAGCGAGAAGACTGAGCTGGGGGGACATGTATGCTGGGGACTGTGGTGAACTAGGGGACAGAGCGGTCAGGGAAAGCCCCTCTGGTAAGGTGAACTCAGCCCTGAGAGCCAGGTCAGAGGCAGCCAGACAGAATGAAGGGGGAAAACATTCCAGGAAGAAGAGACAGCCAGTGCAAAGGTCCTGAGACGTGTACCAGCTCAGCCTGCTAGAGGGACATAAAGAAGGTCACAATGCAGGGCGACGGAGGGATCCTCACCCAAAGATGACACTTGTATAAAACAAAACTTGCCACCTTCCAGGTTCTGTTCTAAAAACACTGCTAATTCATTCAAAGCTCTCAGGCTCTTTGTTGAGGTTTGTTTAGCCGCATCTACTTGATGAAAAAACCTGGATGGCGGGTCTGGACGCGACAGACTGGCCTCTGGGGCCTTTACACAGCCTCTCAAGGAACTGTCCTCAGGCTGCTGACTGAGCAACTGGATGAAAGGTAGTACATTCACTGAGACTAAAGCAGCTCAGGGGGGAGGGAGAAGGTGGTCACAGTTCATACATTTGACAATGATGCTGTCGCTGAGAGACCACTCATGTATGTGAGAATGAGATCGCTCTTTAGACAGGAGTGTACACGTGTGCACCTGTGTGTGTATCTACCTGGATCCAGATAAAAGGACCAGAACAACCTGTCCATCTGGGTCCCAAACAACGTAAGAGCAGGTTGAGAGGACACACTGTGTTTGGAGCTTTGACTTCTGCCCTAAGTGAAGTGATAGAGGCAGTGGAGGTCGGGGTCAGGAAGTCAGAAGGCGTGGCTGGCAGTGCCTCCGCTGCAGGGGACTCCCACCCACCACCCATGGCCCTTGCTACATGAGTCAGTCCTGCAACAACCTGGGGTCAACAGCCAGGTGTTGGGCCCCTGTACAGGGAAGGAGAGGAGTCCAAGCCAGGTTTCACAGATTATGAGGTCTCCCCTTCACTGGGAATTTACCAGCACTCCGCAGCACTTCTGACTGGGAGACTCATTCCTTTCGGGTCTGAGGACTTTTCTAGAATGACTCCTTTGGTTATCTCATGTCTTCTGTGTTCTCTGATCTCCCTTCCAGAAACTCTAACTATGCTGACACTGGCCCTTCTGGTCTCATCTATCCCCCTGCCTGCTGTGACGTGACCTCCTCAAGGGCAGGACTGGGGACTGACCCCTAGTCGCCCCCTTCCCCTCCCCCAACACTCAGTAGAAGACTGAGGGCTGGGTGCAAGAAGGTGGGCTACAGATCACAATCCTGAGCTGCTGCCCACCCCCAACCCCACCTGTCCCCCCAGCTGTCCGGAGCCCTGAGGTCTCACCTTCATCTCCCGGAAATGTAGCAGGTTCTGCATATCATGTGCCTGGATCACACTGAGTCCAATGTCACTGCCTGTGGTCATCACACCCTTGACAGTGACTTTGGCCACCATGTAGCTTGATGATCAGCTGAAGTTCCTGATCCCTCCATGGGCCTGGGGAAGAAACCGTCACATCAGCCAGCCTGCTTGGTCTCCCTTTCTCTGTCTGTCTCTTCCTGTCACACACTCACGCTCACCTCTGACTCACACGGTCAACGGCCTCTCAGCACCCAGCTGGAGGCCGCCTCCCCACCTCGCTCTCTACTGGGTCTCATTTCTGGTCCTCATATTCTGGGGACCTGTGGCTGACACACACGCACGTGCACGCCTGTGACACCGGTCCCAGACTGGCGACACCTCCAGACCTGAGTGGACACCTCCAGCCCCCTGGGCCACATGGCTAGGTGCAGGGCTGCTCTCCCTCCCAGCATACACCCCTCCCACTGCTTGTCATCCCCCTGAAGTACAGGCAGCCCAGCCGCTTGCCACTTTGGGGGCCAGCACCCCAGAGAGGCCAGGATGGGGACACATGTGGGTGAGCAGGCAGCAGGTGCTGGTGACAGTCATCACTGGCAAGGAGACAGCGGGGATGGTGTTGGTCCCAATGGGAGTCGGTCAGTGCCTGCTGACTGAGGCCAGGTGGGACCGAGAACACTTGATATATGACAATGAGAACTGTTCTCTCCTTGAATTTCAAATTCTTCTCCAAGGATATTGACACTGCTTTTGGGAAACTTTTTTTTTTTTTTTTTTTTTTTTACAAAAACAAATGCATGCTGAAGTTAAATCTGTGCTCCAGGTTTTCTTTATTTTGCTTCCTGGTCTGTCATTCTGGTTCTTGTTTTTGTTTTCTGATTACTAAAATGCAATGCTGTGATAGAAACCCCACAAAATAGAAAAAGCATAAAAACTCCTGGATTTTAAATTCTCTCCAACCACTAGAAGGTAACAGTATTAGACACAGATTAGTCAAAAATCCCCAATCCCATGGAAACACCTAAAGGAATGTACCCAGCTGTGGGGGGAGGTCACAGTTACCTGTATTGTGTACTGACAGGCACCTGTCTTTGGTTGCCACGGAAACATCAAGATGCTTGGATAGAGGGTGACGGGGATGTGAATTTCTACTTCCCACTGGTTCCACACAGGCACCCTCAATGTGTGGACTCCTCCATCCTACAAGGGGGTGAGGGCACCGCATGTCTCCATGACGACCTGGTCATCAGAAGTTTTTGCACTCAGACAGACCCCTACCCCTCCCTGGAGATCAGGTCACAAGGAGATGCTGTGATTGTCAGGGAGCACACCCTACAGCCTCCTGTTTCCATGGAGATGGCTTTCCATGGCTCTGTAACAGCCACTCAAGTAGATGCTGCCTGACTGCATCCTCACAGCACATCAGATAGAATGATATGGTTATCCCACTTTACAGGTGGGAAAACTGAGGCACAGGGCATGAAAGCTACTTGCCCAGAAGCCCTTGGAGCTCAAGTGATAGACTGTTAGGAATTGCTGCCTGACCCACAGACCATTCTTTCTGCTGCTCTAGCCACCTCCTCTCACAGTTCTGGGAATGGTTTTGTGCAGGGTCGGAGAACACTCATGCCAATCTCCCAATCTGTAGAAAACTGCTCACACCTAAAACTGACCAGCCTTTTAAATAAAGGGGGAAAATGAGACTTTGAAGGACCCAAGCAGCCACAACAGCCAAAGGGATCTGCACACGGCCCAGCGTGGTTTCCCCAATAGGGCTCTGCCCCGGTCCCAGAAACACGGGCTCACCTTCACAGGGGCTGGCAAAGGGCAGAGGAAGAGGGCCACCCAGTGTGGGGATGGGGGCAGAGAAAGCCCAAAGCCCCACCACCAGACAGCCCTCATGAGCCCAGATGGGAGATGACCCCCACAGGAACCATGAGAGCAGCGCACAGGCTGAGCCAGGGGCCCCGACTCCCCAGGGCTCATGTCCAGCCAGGGAAGGTGCAGGGAGTGGGGGTGCCCACTTATCTGGTCCACTATAGAGGTGAGGGCTGCCTCAACGGCTGTCCGGCCCTTCTTTGTCGCCCGGACATGATGGTACAAGACATTCTGGGAAGAAGCGACCACCTCAAAGGACTCGGGAGGTAACATGGTGTCACTGTGGATATTCTGGAAAGGGGGCAGGATGGGTGAGAGAGGCACTTCTGGGAAGAGTCCAGAAAGGAGAGGTGACCCAGAAAGGAGAGAGGGTGGCCAGGCCACGGGGCCGTTGAGGCTCTGAGCTGGGGGCAAAGCCCTAGAACGGAGCTCTGACCACTCCGGCCTTTGAGCCCTCCCTGTGCCCCCTTGCATGGCCTGAGGACCCAGTGCTCCTGCTGTGATCACCCACGTGCTGCTCAGGCCCATGTCAGCCTTCTCAGACCTTGAGGTCCCAGCAAGAAAACCAGTAAACACCAAACCACAAGAAAGGTCGTCAACATCCATGAGAGCTTTCTCCCCTCCATCCCCCAAAAAGGGTGACGGACAGGTCTTTGCTCCGTAACACGAGGAAAGTGATGACCGGCAAAGCTGCCTAAGGGGGACATTGCCTCCTTCTAAAACCTCAGAAGCCACCAGAAGGCCCCAGATGGTCCGCCTGAGGATCCTGGAAACCTCTCATGAAGGAACAAAATGTGCCAAGACTCCTCTCTCCCTGCCTCTGTCTAGAGCCAGAAAGCCAATGGAGGGTGGCCTTGGTCCCCTGGGACTTCCAGATAGAGTTATAGGCGTTCCTGGCCCCGCAGGGAAAGGTCAGGATGTGCTCCCTGATCCTGTGCAGAGCAGGGAAAGACAGATCCTCAGCAGAATAAGGGGAAGTCTCAGGCTAACGATGAGGGAGCAGGAAGGCAGCTGGTGGACTCTGCTTCCCCATCACTGCCTCTGTGAGCTGTGCTGCCTGTGGCTTCCTCTCCCCACCCCAGCCCTACAGGGAGAGGGCCAGGGGTGCAGACTCACAGGCTCACAAAGTCTTGAGAGGCACCCGGGATCCCACAGCACTGTCTCCCATGGACCCAGCGGCACCACCGGGGACCACTGGACTTGGCCTGCCCGCGTCGGGGCCCTGATGCTTTGGGCACTGCTCCGGGGGACACATTCCCACATGGGGATACCCCTCCAGGCCCCAAGGCAGGATCTCACGTGAGGCAGGTAGACATTGTTGCCAGATTTGTCAAGCACGTCACTGGCGATTTCATACAGGCGTCCAGTCTCCAGCACCCACCTGGCCCCCAGGCTGAACTGTGAACCCTACAAAACAGGCAAGCAACAAAGCCTGACCACTGGGCCACAGCGGCAGGCAGCTGAGGAAGAGGGTGGTGCCAGGCACCACCAGCCCCGAGGCCCCACAACCACTCACCTGCTCTCCTCCAAGGAGAAAGAAGAGCTGCTAATCGTGGTGACCTCTAATGTCCACCATTAACCTGAGCCCTCAGAACCTGAGGTTATCTCTCAGACTCCCCAGGACCAGCCTCCACATCCCACACTCACTGCTCAAGGCCTCATTCAGACTTGATCAGATGGTTCACGGACAGTCTAGGCTGAATCCACAGTAGGTCTATGCTCTGAATCCACAGTCTACATCTGAATCCACAGTACATCTACACTCTGAATCCACAGCGAGTCTACATCTGAATCCACAATAGCTCTACATTCTGAATCCATAGTATGTCTACACTCTGAATACATGGAGAGTCTACATCTGAATCCACAGTAGGTCTACACTCAGAATCCACAGCGTATCTATGATTCAAATCCAAAGTGAGTCTACCTCTGAATCCAGAGTGAGTCTATGCTCTTAATCTACAGGATTCTACCCACTGAATCCCAGTAAGTAATGCTCGGGATCCACAGGTCTTCTCTCTGAGCCCTGGCACTCAGCGTTCTAGCTGTGTGAGCGGCCCTCCCTCCCACGCTCCAGCTAAGTTCCAACATGAGGTGCCACATCAGCTGCTTGCTGACCCCCGAGACACCATGAGCTTTCTCCCCACACCTGCGCCCCAGCTGTTAACCTCGGCCAGGCTGACCTGCCTACAAAGGAGCCTCCCCTGTGAAAACTCTCTTCTGCACTCACATCTCCTGGCTCTGTACCACTGTCCTGTCCCTGTCTGTTTACACTGGTCTCTCCTGCACCAGGACCTGACCTTCCTCCCTCCAGAACTCCAGTGCCCAGCACAGGCCAGATGGAGGGAGGGTACCAAGAAAACCTTTCTGAATAAATGAAGCTCCTGAGACACAGAGGGCGACTCTGGCTGGTGTCACTACGATGTCAGCGTGGGTCCGCACCAAACAGCAGGCTCACGTGGCAGCTAACGAGAGGACTTAGGGAATTGCTGCATGTCAGCCAAGTGCTGTCTGGCCTGAACCATTCAGTATGCTCAACGGGTGAGTCAATGCTGAGGAAACACAAAGGATGCACTGTCACCATGACCGGGGTGACACGTGTCATGGGCATTTCCCAAGCCGGGCGCAGTCAGTTACGGTAGTTCCTGGGCCCTGGCTCTGCCCCTACGGGCCCTCCAACTCTGTAGATTCCTCTCTCCCTCAGTCCAGTGCCTCCCCTTCCTCCCCACTGAGACTTTTACTGTCACGTCGCTTTAGGGGCTCCTTTGTGCTGCCTATTGGGGCCCCCAACCTCCAAATGCCCACAGCCATGTTCAGGTCTGGACAGAGCCTTGGAATAAAACCCAGGAAGAGACAAAGCCCCGCTGACTCGACCCAAACATCTCTCTCTTGAGCTGGCGCCTACCCTGACCTCGGCCTTTCCTCTGCTTGTTTCTGTCCATCAGTGGGGGAAGGAGTGGGGAGCACCCAGGCAAGGACTGGCAGGGCTGGCCAGCATGCAGCATGTTCTGGGGGGCCACTGCCTTTATTTTTCATAACCCCTGTCAATCACCAACACCCAGGGCGCCCCATGATTACCAGACTCACCCAGGTATCCAGGCTCAACCACGTAGATGGTGCTGTGGGGTAACCTGGAAGCACCCTGCATGCGGATACCTGAATTCGTAATTAAGGAACAAAATGGAAGAAGGAAAACAGACGAAGGGGCAGGATTCGACTGGGCTTGACGGACATCATGAGCCAAGGAGAGGAGAAGAGAACTCCCCTACCTGAGGCCAATAGAACAAAGCTGTTTTCCAGAATGCAGGGCCCAGCCACACTTCCTACGTGAGCAAAGGTGGATCTCCGCAAGGGACAGTGGAGACCGCAGGAACAGGTCTAGGACAGAGACGACCCATGGGCCAGTGTGGAATCAGCCTTGGCCGGGCCCCTGGGATGAGGCCACCCACGCCCGAGATGGTCTCGGAGACGGGGAGCGAGGCTTGGCTCCTGCCACCCACCGCCTCCCACCCAGGGAGCCTCTCTGGTGAGTGACCCGCCGAGGTGAGCAATTCTACACAGCTCCGCTATTTCGGTTGGTTCCTTCTGATTGTCAGACCTTGAGGGAAAACAGGGTTATTCTTAGCCCAGCCGAGCTTTTGGGGAGAAAAAGGACTTCCAAACGGCAGACTTCCCGCGCAGGAACATGCACATGCTCGCAGACTGGCCAGGGAAGAGGATATTCCTGTGGCTGAGAACCAGGCTGCTCTGTCCCAGCTGCACGGCCGTGGCCATCGACGTGGTCTGGTCCAAGACAGCCCTGGGGCAGCGCGGGGCTCCCTGGGGCTCGGGGTGCCATTCTGGAGCTGCAGCTCCTACTGCTCAGAGGGCAGCAACAGCTCTGGCTGCCCAGAGTCAAAAAGGAGCCGCACGGGAGAGACAAGGGCAAAGTCAGGAGACGTTAGTAGGAGATTTGTCAGTCCCACCCAAGCCCCTGGAACAGGCTCCCAGGGCCGCTGCTTGACCCACCTACTGACCTCCCTCTCTTCCTTCTTTCCTTCCTCTCCTCCCTCCCTTTTCCCCTCCTTTCCTGCCTTCCTTCCTTCTCTCCCCCATCCTTCCCTTCCCTCCCCCCTCCCTTTCTTCCTTCCCTTCCTCCTTCCTTCCCTCTCTCCCTCCATCCTCCTTCCTCCCACCTTTCTTTCCCTCCTCCTTCCTTCCTCCCTCCTTTCTTCATTTCCTCCTTCCTTTCTTCCCTCCCTCCCTCTCCCTTTCTTGCTTCATTCCTTCCTTCTTCCCTTCCTCCCTCTTTCCTTCCTTTTCCCCTCCCGCCCCTCCCCTCTCTCCCCCTTCCTTCCTTCTCTCCTTCATTCCTTCCTTCCCTCTCTCCTTCTTTCCTCCTTCCTTCCTTTTTCTCCCTTTCACTTTGTTTTAATACTTTTTTTTTAACTCCAGCATAGTTAACATATAGTGTTATAATTTTTTCAACCCTTTACATGTTAACATTGTTCTCAATGCCTGAGGACAAAGGTGACGCCCTCTATGAATCTTCAGAGGCACTCAGTTGCTCAGTGATGACCGTAAACTGCTTTCTTTTCTTTTTTTTTTTTAATTTTTTAAAATGTTTTTATTTATTTTTTCTGAGAGAGAGATAGCGTGAGCAGGGGAGGGTCAGAGAGAGAGGGAGACACAGAATCTGAAACAGGCTCCAGGCTCTGAGCTGTCAGCACAGAGCCCGATGTGGGGCTCAAACCCATGAACCATGAGATCATGACCTGAGCCGAAGACAGACACTCAACCGACTGAGCCACCCAGGCGCCCCCTTTTTTTTCTTAATGAAGCACAGTTTCCAAGTCCAACTGCAGGCCGCTTGCAGAATATAGGAGTTAAATGAACTCTACCACTGCACTAAGGGTCCAGCGTGGCACTCACTGGATCTGTGCAGCCTCTGGGAGTTTCCAAAAAGGCACCAATCCATGGTTTCCTACCAGGCTTTGGGACCTCAGTCTAGACTTTTCTCTGTTGCCATCCTGCCCATCCATCCATGCTTCCTGGCTCTGTGTCATGTTGTAGAAGAGGATGCACTCTTTCTGGGCCAAGATGAAAAACAATTTCCCCAAGGAAATAGGGGTTCTACTAAACCCACCACCTCCACATCCATTTTCTCCACTATGATAGTAGCCACAAGCACTTCTGACACCAATGGCTACCGCCAACCACAAAATCAGGAGGTGGCAGAACCATGCCTGGTGTTCGAGATGCACATCACCCCGTTGTGTCCCCCAGCAACCCCTGGAACAGGCACTGCAGATGCCTGCACCCTCAGCATGGCGGCTGCAGAAACCAGCACAAGAAGCCAACGGGAGCTCAGGAGCTCCCCCCACAAAAGCCCAAAGGCCAGGGAGGTTGGGAAGCCACTGGCAAACCTGAAAAGGGGCAGATACATGTCCCTGATGAGTACTCAGGCCCACCCTGCCCAGCTCTCACCCCAGGCTGTGATCTCCTTGTCAGGAAAAGGCATGAGAGACTTGAAATGGGAGAAAGACCCCAGTCTCGGGTCGAGCGCACCCCTCAG
This sequence comes from Proteles cristata cristata, assembly GCA_017311185.1. Taxonomy (NCBI): domain Eukaryota; kingdom Metazoa; phylum Chordata; class Mammalia; order Carnivora; family Hyaenidae; genus Proteles; species Proteles cristata. The sequence goes on from JAESUZ010004559.1 coordinate 10,875, forward strand.
GTTACCAGAGTCTATGGGAGCCTCTACCTTCCACTGCCTCTGATCTGCTGATAACTCTTCCGGGTGGAGAAAACTTGGGAAAGGAAATGATTCTCATCCACAGAAATGCAAATACATGGTCTCAGGTGAAGATGAGGTTGATTACCATCCCATGGATATTTTTTGATGTTTATTTATTTTGAGAGAGAGACAGAGCATGAGCCAGGGAGGGGAAGAGAGAGAGGGAGACAGAATCTGAAGCAGGCTTCAGGCTCTGAGCTGTCAGCACTGAGCCCGACACAGGGCACAACCCCATGAACCACAAGATCATGATCCAAGACGAAGTCGGATGTTTCATTGGCTGAGCCCCCCAGGTGCCCCACAGGGTTGTGGGGTTGTAGCTTAAAGGAGGCAGGGGCAGGGCAGACGTGGACCCATAGGAAGCAGGAAAGGAGTAGGATTCCCCCCAAGTGGGTGCTGATGGAGAAGCAGGTGCTAGTGAGGCCAGGGCGACCTGGGGTGGGGTGGAGTGAGAAGCCCTCCACAGATTGGACCACCAGTCCCTGGGCTCAAAGTGGGGCCCAAGAAGAAACAACATGGGGGACACCTGGAAGCCCCAGTCTTTCCCGAGCCCCAAATGGTTGGACACATCCCTCTCCTAGGGCAGGTGGCTATTTGTTGAAAATCAGCTAGTTAAGGAAAATCCCACTCAAAACTGGACCTCCCTCAAAACTGACAATGGACCAGGCACTTGGGTGGCTCAGTCAGTTAAGCATGTGAGAAAGCCCTGTATCAGGCTGACAGCACAGAGCCTGCTTGGGATTCTGTCTTCTTTCAATTCCTCTCCCCAACTTGTGCAGTCTCTGTCTCTCTCAAAATGAATAATCTTAAAAAAAGACAACAACAGACCAACTACTTTGTGACTCTGGAGATGGTGCACTCTGGTTCTCCCAACTACCTTTCTCAAAAGCTGTGGCCAAAAATAAAAACAAAAAAAAAACCCAACCCAAACAAACAGAAATCTAGAATTACAGCCTAAAGCTCCCATGTCATGAACAGCAGGGCTTTCACAGTAGAGCAACTCATTTCCACTCCTAAACGTGTGCGGGGTGAGCGGAACGGCCTGCCTGGTGAGCCAGGAAGCCCAGCACCTTCCGAGCCTTGGGGCCCACCTTGTAGATGGCCTCCTGGATGTGCACCTTGAGCTTGGAGCTTCCGGTCTTCATCCCGGACACCAGGATGATGTCCCCTCGCATGGCCACCTTCTCCATCTCGGAGATGTAGGAAGGAGGGATGTATGTGAACATGAGGAATGTGAGGATTCTGGAAGGGGGACATGTCATCAGACCTGGTTGTGGAACCAAAGACCCTAACACATTTGACGTCTGTCGGCACCTCCGGGTAGGGCCAGGAGCTAATGCAAGTGGCACTGCTTAGAAATATGTCCCTGAAACCTCCTCCATCAGAATTGCCAACCTCCTTGTGAAAAATGCAGATTCTTGGCCCCTGGCCCAGGTGTCTGTCTACACCAAGGCTGGCAATCTGCCTTTTGCATGTGATTATGGGAAACACCAGAATAGGAGGACCACCTGCTTCATCAAAATGCTCCTCTCACAGATGTGACACATGAGGTCCACAGAAACCATGAAGGCCACAGACCCAGCCAGGGTGGTGCCAATGATGCCCACTAGGCTCCCGGGGCTCCCTGTCGCCCTGTGACCACCACCCCTCTGGGCCGGCTCCTGCCGCCGGGAAATGCTTCTCAGTGACCCTCCATCGGGAAAAGGGGATCACACCCATCTTATCGTCCTGGGGGCTGGGCTGTGGCAAGAAGCTCCAGGTCGGGAGAGAAGTCAGGATGTGCTGACCCTCCCCACAGGGTAGGCAGGAAGTGGGGCTGGGCTAAGGGGCCCTTTCCATACAGGCTCTCTCTTGCAGCCGGTGACTTACAAGTCAGTGCGCCTTTCCACTTGAACAAGAGTGGTCCCCTGGACACGCTTTCATTCTCTCCAAGACCTGCTGGGTGCTGTGCTCTGCTGGGATGTATTTCCTTGCCTGGTTTTACTAGGTGTCACATCCTGAGTTTAATGAAAACCCAGGACACTGGTCGCAACATACTTCAGCACCTTAGATTTCGGTGAACATTCCACTCAAGCCCAGAGTGCCTGTGAGCTCACGGGGCTGTCGTGACAGGAAACACACCTGGTGGCCTAGAGCTGGAGTTATAAAACTATAAACGAAAGACTAGGCCCTTACCTCTCCACAAAATACTTACTAACTGTAAAGTGGTAAGAAAGTGACTTCACAGTGGGGCACCCAGGCAGATGCCATCTCACCCAAGGGATGACAGGGGACATCACTGGTGACAGACCCACAAGCTCAGGATCAGATGCACTCAAGATCTCGGCTTGTCAGGATAGACCGACAAGGCTTGACAGGGATCTGACACCTGCAGGCAGTATCAATCTCATTTTGATGGCTATACTGTAGAAGCACAGGAAAAGGTCCTCAGACTTTCTCCAAAGAGGACATCCAGATGGCCAACAGACACGTGAAACGATGCTCAGCATCCTTCCTCATCAGGGAAATACAAATCAAAACCAAACTGAGATACCACCTCACGGTCAGAGTGGCTAAAATGAGCAAATCAGAGAACTCTAGATGCTGGCGAGGATGTGGAGAAACGGGCACCCTCCTACGCTGTTGGTGGGAATGTAAACTGGTGCAGCCCCTCTGGAAAACAGTGTGGAGGTTCCTCAGGAAACTAACAATAGAACTCCCCTATGACCCAGCAATAGCACTGCTGGAATTTACCCAAGGGATACAGAAATGCTGAGGCATAGGGGCACATGTACCCCAATGTTCATAGCAGCACTCTCCACAATAGCTAAAACATGGAAAGAGCCTAAGTGTCCATCAACAGATGAGTGGATCAAGAAGATGTGGTTTATCTATACCATGGAATACTACATGGCAATGAGAAACAATGAAATCTGGCCATGTGTAGCAACATGGGTGGACCTTGACGGTGTTATGCTTAGTGAAATAAGTCAGGCAGAGAAGGACAGCTACCATATGTGTGCACGTATAGGAGGATTAGGAGGAACTTAATGGAGGACCATGGGGGAGAAGAAGGGGAAAAATAGTCAGGGAGAGGGAGAGAGACAAACCATGAGAGACTCATGAATGCTGAGAACAAACCAAGGGCTGATGGGGGTGGGGGTGAAGTGAAGTGGGTGATGGGCATGGAGGAGGGCACTTGTGGGGATGAGCACTGGGTGTTATATGGAAACCAACTTGACAATAAACTATTAAAAAAATAAAAATAAAATAAAATAAAAACATTTAAACATTTAATAAAAAACACACAATGAACTGGATGAATTTAAATTTAAATGGATGAACTTCATGGTATTTGAATCCCAGAAATAAATAATTTTTTTAAAGTAACATAAGACAGGAAATAAAATGGAGTGGTCAAGAGCTGGGCTTGGCAAAGTATGGTACACCTCCAGTTTAGGTAAATAAAACTTTACTAGAACACAGCCACAAAGTATCCTCTATGACTCCTTTAGAATGACAACGACTGAGCTGAGAGACTGTATGTCCAGTAAAGTCTAAAACGATTACCATCTGGCCCTGCACAGGAAATGTCTGCTGAGCCCTGGCCAAAAGAATAGACTCAGGGACCAGGCTGGAGCTCAGACTCTGGTTCTGCTACATACAAACAACATGTCTTCCCCCTACACACACACAAACGCCTGCGTGCGTGCGTACGTGTGTGTGTGTGTGTGTGTGTGTGTGTTAATGCTCTGTGCCTCAGTCTCATCATTTGGACATGCAGTAAGTGAGAACATGTAGAGTTTGGCCCTGGCGTGGCCTCAAGCTTGCTCATTTGCTCCCAACATCAGTGAGTGAGCCCTGAAGAGGAGCTCCTGGCACCTCACTGCACAAACCCCTTCCCCAGGTCCCTCTGCTTTAAGACCAAGTGCAAACCCCATGCCTGGCACACAAGAGCCTTTCCATCCTGCACCCCCTCTCCGCCGCCTTGCCACAGGTATACCTTGCCTCCTCCAGAACAAGACAGGTTTCTGGGCTGGGCAAACACCACACACTCATGGCTCATCAAACATCACAGCTCTAAGAAACTGTTCTGACTTCTGTGCCCCACATCCAGCCTCCACTCTTTCCCGGGGTCGGCTCCTTCAGCTCTGCGATCCTTTCACTCTTGTACCCAAGGTGATGCCAAGCAGCATCTGCTGAGATGCACATGGACCCCCCCTCCACCCCGCCCCCCCAGCCTGAGCTGCTGGGACAGAAGCATCCAGCAGGACGCCCAGCAGCCACTGAGAACTGCTACAGGCTACCCAGCACTAACCTCGTACACACTTCCCACCAAATCCTTGCAAACCCCTGATAAACACCACTGTCTCAAGGTCACAGACCAGACAGCAGTTCAGAGAAGCCAGGCGGCTTAGCTGATAAATGAATAGACAGGAAGAAGAAAACAGTCAGAGGCTCTAGAACAAACAGTGATTTCACCCCTGGGGAGTATTTTGCAATGGCTGAAGATTTTGGGGGTTCTCCTCCCCTCTGGTAGGGGGAGGCCAGGGATGCTCTTGAATTTCCCACAACATACTAGACAGCCCCTCCACAAATAATTATCTAGACAGCCCAAGTGTGGATACTACCCAGGCTGGGAAATTCCTATCTAGGGAACTTTTTTTTCAAGCAGAGGTAGCTGGGATGGTCAGGGAAGATTTCAAAGACAAGGTAAGCCATGGTCTGGGCATAAGTTTTGGGAGATCCCTCAGTCTGAAAGACATCTATTGCCTGACTCACTTTTTCCAACAACAATCTTAACTTATATATTTCTCTTTGCTGCTTTACCAAGGGGTCTGCAGCCAAGAGAGCCCACCTAGCACTAAGAACAGATCTTCTAAGAATCCCAGAACAATCCAGTATTAGACTTAAGCGAAACAAAGTGAAGGATGGTGCAGAGGGCAGCACAGAGACATTTCCCAGCATGCATGCACGCACGCGCACGCACACACACAGACACACACACACACACGCCCCATAGTCTGGACTGGGAAGCCAAGCCCCCAAGCCAGGCAAGGAGAACACTGCCACTGTTTAGAGCGTACTGACCCACTGAGCCTCTCCCACCTTCCCACGGCTGCTGAGATGCCGGCTGCCTACTTCCGGAAGATGCACTTTACCCAGCATGACTGAACATGGGTGCAGAGGTGGCCTCAAGGAATGCCAAAGCTCTCATCTCAGGCACTGCCGCAGACGCCATGGTGTGCCAGGCATGGCTGCCGCCCTGCTGCCCCCGAGCACCTGGGGGCCTCTCAGAGCGATCCTGACCTCGTCGGCATCTGGCCAGCATCAGCCTCAGCATCCTGGCTGGGGCAGCTCTCCACGGGGAGCAGCAGGGCCAGACGTGAGGGCACAGAGACACGGGGGCACAGCCTCACCTTCAGAGTCCAGAGCCTGGATCTTCAGTTCCACAGGGAAGTCCTCCAGGTACAGATCGCAGGTGGTGGAGACGCTCTGAATGCCACTGATGAGGTAAGCGATGCCATCTCAGTGCAGGACCTGGCCCAGGGCTGGAGGGATGGGGACACATGGGTCAGCACGAGATGGGGCTGGGAGAACCACGTTAACCCTCAGAGGCCAAGCGGCTGACCAGTACGTGGGCTTCTGAAAGCTAGCAGGGGACTGTGTAGAGAAAGGGCTCAGAGACATCTCCGTCGCCCATCTCGTACTCCCCCAGCATGATCACCAGCATTTAAAGCTGTGTGCGCAGAAACCCCTCCGAGAAAATCCAGCTTATTTCAGGGTGTGACCATTAAGTTCGATGACCAGAGTGCATTATGAGGAGTTAGCATCCAGAAAGATAACGCCATCCTGAAAACCCGTCCCCACGCTGAGATTGGGAATTGCGCCCCGAGTTTGTTTGTTTACACTGGAGTTTTTACACAAGACTGTCAACTGTACTAGCGAATAAAAGGGTTATATGAACAAGCACACAGACGTTTTTATGTGCTCCATAAATATGATACACAAATGGCCCTGCCTGCAGAATTCTCCAATGTAACAGTAACAGCATGTGACACACAATCATTCTGACCATTCTCCAGGCACCGTACACATAAAACCGCTTTGGGGGGCGCCTGGGTGGCTTAGTCGGTTAAGCTTCCGACTTTCACTTAGGTCATGATCTCGCGGTTCGTGGGTTCGAGCCCCGCGTCGGGCTCTGTGCTGACTGCCAGTTCAGAGCCTGGAGCCTGTTTCAGTCTGTGACTCCCTCTCTCTCTGACCCTCCCCTGCTCACGCTGTCTCTCTCTCTCTCTCCTGGAAATCAATAAAACATTTTTTTAAAAAATAAATAAATAAATAAAACCGCTTTGGGTGCTGTTAAGGGTGCCTCGTTAGAAAGCAGTACATCAAACTCCTTACATATATGCATATGTAAAACTGGGGCTCTCTGCTTGGGAGTACATAACTTAAAAGAACCCAAAAGTGGGGCTCCTGGGTGGATCAGTCAGTTAAGCATCTGACTCTTGATCTCAACTCAGGTCTTGATCTCAGGGTCTTAAGTTCAAGCCCTGCACTGGGGTCCATGCTGGGCACGGAGACTATTTAAAAAAAATTTTTTTTAATTGTTTCTGTATAAATATATTTATTTCTCTATATAACACTGAAACAAACATCTGAAAACAATCTAAATGTCCAATATAAGGGGATCCTTACAGGACAACCCCCTATGGGAAGTATGACTCAGCTATTAAAAATAACCCCATAAAAATGAAAACTTTTCCTATCACATTAAATGGCAGAAAGCATGACAGAAAACAGCATGAACTGTCTTCTAAGCATCTTACAACAATGATATGGTAAATTAAGTATAGGGGCAGTAAAAGAATGGCAACAATTTTCTTCATTTTGATTCAATACCTGTTGAAGAGTTATTTGGGTAACAAATAATAATTTAGGAAGGAAAGCCAGCCTCCATGAGGGGGAAAACAGGACACAGCCCTGGCGGGAGGGACCAGGGTGGGCGCTGCCTGTGTGACCTGCCTCCTGCCTGAGAATCCTTTGGGCCAACGAGAGCGAGAGAAAGCGCTGCCACGGGCACGGGCAGGCTGCGTGGCCGAGGTCTCGGTGGAGTGCTCCCCACCTCCTGTCCCGGGCTCGGGTCCCAGGGCACTAAGCTCTTACTGATGTCCTTGGGGAAGATGATGCTGGTCAGGCAGACAGGTTGGGATAGGTGGGCCTGTACCACGGCCTCCTGGGAGCACTGTTCATCTGCGCCCAACAGCTCTGTGCTGGCCCCCTCTGGCCGGGTCAATGACCTACAGCAGGAAGATGAGACCTCACTCTCTGAGGTACCCCAAGATGCCCAGCCAGGACCAGACACTGAAGCTGCAGCTCCCATCCAGGGCCCAGACGCCAACACAGAGGAGAGGTGGGTAGTATCCAGGGACTTCCCCCCAAGGGAGAAATGGGGCCCAGTCAAGACCCCTCTAATACAAGCATGACCACCTAAGGGCATGGGACCTACACACACACACACACACACACACACACACACACACACACACACACACACACATACACACACTGAGCAAATCAAAGAGGGGACCAAACACATGGGAACCACCTCCGTGTTCAGTAGATGGTCGCCTTATAAGACTTCTCAATGGAACAAGAAATCATTCTCAGGGCGCCTGGGTGGCTCAGTCGGTGAAGTGTCTGACTTCAGCTCAGGTCATGATCTCATGGTTTGTGAGTCTGAGCCCCACGGCGGGCTCTGTGCTGACAGCTCAGAGCCTACTTTGGATCCTCTGTCTCCTTCTCTCTGCCCCTCACACTCTCTCTTGCTCTTGCTCTCTCTCTCTCTCTCTCTCCCTTCCTCCCTCTCAAAAATAAACATTAAAAGGGGCGCCTGGGTGGCTCAGTCAGTTAAGTGTCTGACTTCAGCGCAAGTCATGATCTCACAGTTTGTGAGTTCGAGCCCCATGTCAGGCTCTGTGCAGACAGCTAGCAGCCTGCTTCAGACCCTATGTCTCCCTCTCTCTCTGCCCCTCCCCTGCTCACTTTCTGTCTCTCTGTATATATCAAAAATAAACATTAAAAAATTAAAATATAACATTAAAAATTTAAAATAAATGAGCATTAAAAATTAAAATAAACATTTTTTTTAAAAAGAAGGAAAGCTTCTCTATCAGTGGGAAAATGGCCTAAGGTGTCAGGTGAGGAGGAAACACCATGGATCTCTGCTGACCCCTGTGCTGGGCCTGGCCCAGAGCAGGCACCCAAGCGTTAGCCTCCCCCAAACAGGTCCTACAAAACCTGGAGATCACCAGCTGTGAGGACAAGGACAATTGTTCAGTCCCACTGTGCACAGAGCTGGCATTCTGGGGAAGCTGGGGAGAAAGGCGGGTAAACACAAACCAGTAAAATCTATCAGATGACTCCTCACGGAGAGACAGGGCCCGACGACAGGATGAAGGTACAGTATCACTGGGGGAGTGACCCAAGCCAGCGCCACAGGTCCTCACCTCTGACACAGGCTGGTGACAGTTCCGGGTCGAGGTGGAATGGGAACCGGGGTGGGAGGGGGAGGTGAGCACAGAGGGTACTCTGCAGAAGGTTCTGGGTGAGCACCTGCCGTGACGGCTCTCCGCACACAGGGTGCTGGGGAAGACCACATAGAGATCTGAGGTTGCCGGCAGGAGGGCTCCAGGGACAGAAAGCCTTGCGTGACCTGAGGCCTGGGACTCTGGTCGAGGAGACGGGAGGGGCGGGCCAAAGCCGGTGCTCTCAACCACCACCCCAAGCTGCTAATGGCTTTCTTGAGCATCTTTCAAAATGTGGAGTCTCATCATCAGGAAAATGTAAATCAGAACCACAATGAGATTATCACCTCACGCCTGCTAGAATGGCTAGTATCAAAAAAACAAGAGATGGCAAGTGTGGGAAGAAGAACCTCCGTGGCAGAAGTGATGAAATACAGTCTAGAGGTCAGTGAACCGTCACCAGTGTTAATTTCTTCGTTTTGACAAACGTTCCCAGTTGTGGAACAAATGGACATTAGGGGGAGCTGGGCGAAGGGTATAAAGAAATCTCTGTACTACCTTTGCAACTACTCTGTAAATCTAAAATCATTCCACGATTTAAAATTAAAAAGACAAGAGAGGGATAGATGAACAGGCAAAGCACAGGATTTTGGGGGGCAGGTATCATAATGATCACACAAGTCATTCTACATGTCTACATTCCATGGGATGTAGGACACCAAGTAGGAACCACCATGATGGAAACTATGGACTCTGGGTGACAACAATGTGTCCATTAGGCTCACTGACTGTAACAAACATTGATGGGGGAGAATGTGGCCGGGGTACTATATGGAAAACCTTTAAGGTTGGCTCAAGTTTTTTTGTGAAGCTAAAACCGCTCTAAAAAATAAAGTCTATTGTAAAAGCAATGCACTGTGTCCTGCTTCTACCTTTGAGACACAATGTGGGGTGTCTTGTTCAGTGGCCCCTAGTAGCCAGAAAGCTGGGCTCCCAGTCTGGGTGGAAAATGCCTCCCTACTCTCTGAGCCTCAGTCTTCTCAAGAATAAAATCAGGACTAGCCAACTAGCCACATCTTCCCTTGCTCCTTCGCAGCAGTGAGCTAATCCCAGGCAGAGCCCCACATAATAAATCAATAGAGACAAGAATGGACCTCGCCTGGGTTGAGCTGGAGAGGTCCAAAATCCTCTCCCTGGTATCCCCCAGCCCTTCCACGGTCACACTGAGAGTACCCGACAGCCTCAGGGCCTGGCTAGAAACATGGGCACTCCTCATTTTAGGTCTAGGGTGCGGATGGCCTATGTTAAGTCCAGACACAGGCCTTAAAGTAGCAGGTCTGAGAGAAATAATACAGCAGATAACATTCAGCATGTGCTAACTGCCTTGTTAACAAAAGTGGCAGGTGAAATTGGTTTGATAGACTATCAGTTTTTTTTTTTTTTTAATGTTTTTAATGTTTACTTATTTTTGAGAGAGGGCGACAGAGCACAAATGGGGGAGAGGCAGAGAGAGAGGGAGACACAGAATCTCAAGCAGGCTCCAGGCTCTGAGCTGTCAGCACAGAGCCTGACACGGGGCTCAAACTCACAAACTATGAGCTCATGACCTGAGCCAAAGTCAGATGCTTTACTAACTGACCCACCCAGGTGCCCTAATAGACTGTTGTTTAGAGCAGTTTTAGGTTTGCACAACTGAGCACCAAGTGTGGAATGTTCCACACTCTCTACCCCACATATGCACGCCACCCCACCCCCGTTGTCAACATGCCTGGACGGAAGGCACATTTGTGGTAACTGGGGCGCCTACACGGACACAGCACCATCACCCAGAGCCCACTGTTTGTGGGGGGTTCACTCCTGGGGTTGTACAGTCTGTGTAGAAGGACACATATCCACCATCTGTAACATCACACAGAGCCGTTCCACTGTCCTAAAAACGGTGTACTCTGCAGTTTCATCCCTATGTTTTGCAGTTACTATTAAAATGCCCTATTCAAGCAACGGGTGAATTAACCTTGATCATACCTATGATGTAACCAGCGTACCCCCGGCGTCATCATTCCGACACGTGGACTGGCTGCCTCCCAAGCTCTCAGTGTTACACAAGGTGAGTGGCGAAGGCACAGGACAGCAGGCTCCGAGGACTGGGCTGCAGGTGGAGAGCCAGGCAGACACATGGTACTCCCCGCTCACCCTCGTCCTGGGGATATCTTCCAGTCACTACCGAGGACTGGACCGGCTCTGGAGTTGGTGCTGCTGACAGCTCTTGCCCTCTTGAGAACGTTCCCCCTCAGCACACTTGGGGCTCATACGAGGGCACTCGGTGCAGCCTCCAGGTAAGACAGAGTGGCGAATCGGCCTCCAGCCCCTGGAAAGAGGCACCTACCCCACCTGCCCTGGGACCTGCAGTGAGGGGGCTGCCCCAGATCCCAGCCAGAAGCCTGCGCGACCCCATGCCGGGGAGGGCGACCTCCAACACAGGCCCATGGCAGAACTTGAGCCTTGCACCTGCTGGCCTCGGATGAGCTGGGGCAATGGGAGGCGGGGTCCCTCCTCACGGAGCAGCTGGGAGGGCCAGGAAGCACCTCATGAGAAATGCAAAAGTGCCCTGAAACGTCAGCAGATGTGGCGGATGACAGGGCTGGGACAGGCCACACCACATTCCCCCACCTGCCTGTTTCACCCAAGAATTTTCTCCTGGCTACAGCGCGCTGCAAGTGACGTGGGAAAGGCTCGTGCCAGCCCCCCACAGGAGGGTTAAAGCAGTCTTTCCGGTGATGTTTCTGTTACCAACAAAAGGGTTCTTTTCAGTTATCTGACTCTTTCTGGGATGCCCTGAGGCCTGCCTGCATCAGCCATACTTTTTTTTTTTTTTTTTTAACTTTATTTTGAAAGGGAAACAGAGATCACAAATGGGGTAGGGGCAGAGAGAGAAGGAGAGAAAGAATCTCAAGTAGGCTCTGCACTGTCAGTGTGGAGCCTGATGCAGGGCTCGAAGTCACGAATTCCGAGATCATGACCTGAGCCAAAGTTGGATGCTTAACCCACTGAGCCACCCAGGTGCCCCTCAGCCATGCTTCTAAGAGGCACAAAAGAACCACAGAATCCAGCAATTAAGTGCCCCTGCCATGGTGAAGTTTAACTGGAATATGGATGAAAAGCACATTCAAAAGTGTTGGGAATTACACGGGGAAAGGTACCCTCAGGACTAGAACTCCAAAGAGAGACTTCCGGGAAGTGGGGACACATGGGGCAGCAGCAAAGGGAACTTGACCTTTACCTGCAATGTTGGATTTCTTACCCAAAAGAAATGGACTGGAAACAAATACATCGATTGTAAACCATGGCTAATTCCCATGGTAAGAATATGGGTATGCATTATGTTATTTTTGTTATTTTCTGTACTATTTCAACTTCCCCCCCTTTATTTATTTATTTATTTTGAGGGAGAGAGAGACAGAGAGACAAAGAGACACAGAGAGAAAGACAGAGACAGAGAAAGAGAGAGAATCCCAAGCAGGCTCTGCACTGTCAGCACAGAGCCTGATGCAGGGCTCAAACCCACAAACATGAGATCATGACCTGAGCCGAAATCAAGAGTCAGACACTTAACCAACTGAGCCACCAACATGCCCCAGTACTATTTCAACTTCAAAATGCAAACATTTCCCCCTAACACTGGGGATAATTTAGAAAACTACTGCTGCACCCTCATTGCACATGAAAGCAAACAGTGTGTCAGAGAGGACACCTAGTTAAAGGCCATGCCAGGGCCAGGACACATGTGACCAAGGCCAAGTCTGGGTGTGTTTTGCTACTTGAGTCCCCTCCTGGCTACACAGAAGTGCTGTCTCTGCACTTCACTGCTCTCTAGGGTGGGTTCATAAAGTCCTACAGATGCCCTGGAGACTCAGGCTGGCTCCTTCCAGGGCTGGGAACGGAAAAGTTGGCCACAAATATATGCAATTCTGGAATGTTTCTGTTTCTAGAATCTGGCAAGGGAAGACTCACTTTTCCAGAGAGGGAGGATGGGTAATTCTGGAGACACAGTGCCTGATAACACAGGGCCAGGCAGCCAGAGACGGGGAGTGAGGAGGAGGTAACAGAGGTGATGATGGGCAAGAGCACCTCACATCTGGCTGGTGTGGAGACATCCAGGGACCATGTTTTGATTAAAATATAAAAGTGTTGGGCACCTGGTTGGCTCAGTTGGATGAGCATGTGACTCTTGATCTCAGGGTCATGAGTTCGAGCCCCATGTTGGGTGGAGATTATTTAAATAAAACTTAAAAATATATGCTCACATGCGCTGGAGGAATATGACAATCTTATGTGTCAGCCTGATTGGGCCACGAGGTTAATCAAACAAACATGATTCTGGGTGTTTCTACAAGGGTATTTTTAGATGAGATTAACATTTAAACCAGCAGACTGAGTAAAGCAGATGGCCCTAATGTCAGTGGGCCTTACCCAATCAGTTGAAGACTTGAAGAGCCCCAAAGGGCTGACCCTCTTCCAAGAAAAAAAAAGAATTTCTCTTTGAATTAGGATATTGGCTTCTTCTTCCCTTCAGACTCAAACTGAAACATCGGCTTTTCTCGGGTCTCCAGTCTGCCAGCCTTTGGATGAGAATTACATCATTTCCTGGGTCTCCAGCTCACCAACTCACCCTGAAGACCTTGGGACTTGTGAGCCTCCATCATCACATGGGCCAATTCTGCATAATAAATCCATTTTTATATAATAAAATTATATACTAGTGGCCCCATTTCTCTAGACGGTCCTTACTACTGTAGGGAGGGGCTAGAAGGTCAGAAAGGGACTTGTCCACCATGTGTTAAACCCAGAATTGAATACTTATATCCATCAGATTACTTATCCCCCAGGACGCCTATCTGGAAAAACAAAACTGAGGCTCAGAGAGGTCAAGTAATTTTCCCAAAGCCTCAGAGCTGTAAGTGGCAAGGCCAGGGATCACAGCAAGGTCTGTTCAACTCCAGGTCAGATACTTCTCCTGCTTCATAAGTAGTGTTGTTTTTTTTTTAAATCACTGTGTGATGCCTCCCAGAGAGGATGCAGACACAGATGGGCTTTTTTTTTAAAGGAATTCTTTATATATTTCAATTATTATTCTTTCACTTTATTTCTTTAAATTTTTTAAAAGTTTTTTTTTTTTTTTTTTTTGAGAGAGAGAGAGAACACAAGTGGGGAGGACCAGAGAGGGGGTAGAGAGAGACAGAGACAGAGACAGAGACGAGAGAGAGAGAGAGAGAGAGAGAGAGAGAGAATTCCAAGCAGGCTCCACACTGTCAGCACGGAGCCTGATGGAGGACCTGAACTCACAAACCACGAGATCATAACCTGAGCCAAAGTCAGACGCTTAACCGGCTGCGCCACTCAGGTGCCCGGAGAAGCACTTCTAAGAACACAAAATATCATAAAAGATCAGAGCCTTGTCTCGCACCCGCAATGCCGGTACAACTGGAAGGATCCGGCCAGTGGCCGGCAAGCTATCCGGAGGCCGCATGTCCCGCAATGAGGTGGGAACGGTGGCATCCCTGTGGGCTCTCACTCAGCTCGGAGACTACTGCCCCAGATCTTCCTCGAATTATGACGGGGTCAGGCCCCAGGAAGCCCATCTCAAATTGAAACTATCAGGGCACCTGGATGACTCAGTCCGTTAAGCATCCAACTCTTGATTTCTGCTCAGGTCATGATCTCATGGTGCATGAGTTCAAGGCCCGCATCCAGCTCTGTGCTATCAGTGCAGAGCCTGCTTGGGATTCTGTCTCTTCCTCCCTCTCTGCCCTTCCCCCACTTCTATTCCCTCTCCCTGTCTCTCTCTCTCTCAAAAATACACAAATAAACTTAAAAACATATTGATTACACTTTGAAAGTGCATTTAATACAGCAAACGTACCAAACATCATAGCTTGGCCTGGCCTGCCGTAACCGTGGTGGGAACGCTCCTCTTACTTAGCCTCCGGTTGGGCAGAATCCGCTAACACAAACCTATCTGATAACGAAGTGTTGAATGGGTCATGTAACATATTGAATACCGTACTGAAAGTGAAAAACAGAATGCTTGTGAGGGTACTGGGTGTCGATCCTTGTGATTGCACGGCTGACCAGCTGTCGTCTGCTGCCCAGTGACGCAAGACAGTGTCGAACTGCATGTCGCTAGCCCCGGAAAAGATCCAAATCCGATGCTCCAAGCACAGTGTCTACTGAATGCCTTTTGCTCACGCACCATCGTAAAGCTGCACTATCTAAGTGGAACGATCGCCTGAGTTCACATGACATCACACAGAGCCCTTCCTTCTCTGATGCTCCGCGTCCAATGTGGGCAGTTTGCATTACGATCTCTAGGGCTCCTCTGGCCTGAACACTGTCCAACTACTTGATGCTATAAAATCAAGAAAGAAGAAAAGTGTCAACTTTAAGGCACTGGCTGAGGCATGCAGTGATGTCAGTAAACTTGGAGCCTGGCCCCAAATTCAAAGGATTGAGCAAAGCTTCCTCCAAAGTCCAGGTGAGTTTTAATTTTTTGTTGTTGTTGTTGTTGTTGTTCAATCTCAGACTTAACTTCTTGGATGAAGAGGACATTTTCCTCCCAGGTTTAGATACCTGCGGCTGTCTAACTCATCTGCATGCAACTCTTATCTCCAGAGGAAATTCTTCAAACACTAAAGCAACAGAGAACTAAAGTAGGAACAGCGCTACTAAAAATAAATATTTTCAGTGCTTGATTGATGGAAGAGTCTCCTGAGAAGTTAAGGGAAAATCACAAGCACCAAACACCTCTGTGGAGACACAGAAGCTAAGGAGTCACATATTTGCAATGAAAATTATGGATCAGATGCATAACAAATCATGAGGTACTTAGCACTTCTCTGATGCATAAGAGATTTGGAATGTGGTTTTTTTCCCCCTTTCCTCCTAAGAAGCTATACGAGTAAATTAAAAATCACCAGCCCCTCTCTGAAAAGAAAATGTACTTAAGGGGGAAAAAGTGAAGCTATAGAATCTCAAAGGAAGTAGCATACAAATACATCCAAAGGGATTCATTTGAAGCCAGCTGTTTAAAATAACCAGCTTCCTCTTGCACATTTATCAAGAGAACAGACGACTTCAACCAGAGAACAAGCATATGTCTCCTGAAAACTATGGACTGCAGCTCACCTTCCCACACAAGACAAGACCCGAGTCAGGGATACAGAAAACTTCTGAGCCAAAGGTCAGCCTCTGATACCAAGCCAGAAACAAGACCCTCCAGGGGCATAAGGCACTAAACCCAAAATACAATTGACTGACTTAACATGGCCTTATTTCAGAAGGCCGGTTTTCAGAAACTAAGTAGCTGCAAATAAGTATACTTAAGGAAGACTGCTTCTCTGAGACAAGGTCACGGTTGGGGGTAGCATACTTGCATAATACGCACACACTGATATCCAAACAGACTCAAAACACACACACACACACGCACGCACGTGTCCTCTGTAAGGTGATCACACCTTGTTAAGCCTCAACACTGACACAGGCATCAAACAGGTAAAGGAAGAGAGAGGCCAACAGGCGGTGAACAGCCTTCTTTCATCTCTAGCAAGGTGGGGCCTCGGGCACACCCAGGGCTGTCTCCACCCTGCAGGAGGAGCTGAATTCTCTGGCGGCTAGGTGAAAGATCTGGTCCACATCACCCCGCTCAGCCAGGGGCCTATAGCCAGGTCTCTCCGTCTAGGGGGTAAGAAGGAACAGAGACATCTAGTTTCATTCTAGTTTCTGAGGTTTCCAAGATCCTCCCCACCCCCTGCTAATGAATGTAGAATTCCTGAGTTCCCACAGGAGACCAGGAGGGGAGTTGTGGAAAAAAGCCTTGAGTTTGGTGCATAAAGACTAACCCCACTCTGGTCAACCCGAGGTGAATTACCAACCATTCCTTGCGTTTCATTTCTCATCTGTAAAATGGATCCCTAAGGTTTCCTCTGCAAGACCTTTCATCAGAGGTTTGTGTTCCTCCCAACGATGCTGAACCGGTATGATTCTTCCCACGCACGCCTTTTATACATCTCCAAAAACCCAATTCCCATGCCAGTTCGGCGCCAGTGAGGAGTCCCCTATCACCAGACAAAACCAAGAAACCTGTGTCTCCAGACAAGCGCTTTTAAGCAGCGCTTGAGCTTTGCGCACTTGAGCACTGCTCCCCGGAGTCCTAGACAAGAAGGGGAAGAGTAAGACCACGTGGACCCCCACCCCCCAGCCAGGGGCTCCAGTGCATTTATCTCGCTGCAGGGGAAGTCCTGAAGACACCCCTCCCCGGTAGGGCCTTCCTGGAGCCTTCTGCAGCATCGGACGCCTTTCCTCAAGTCTGGCCTACTCTCGGGCTCTTTCCTCCCGCACAAACCACAAACACACAGCGAGCGCAGACCCGGCCCCGTTCCCTTCCAGCCGGAGCCGCGCGGAAGCCCAGACGGCGCCAGGCACAAGCCGCCGAGTCCCGCGCGGCCAGCAGCCTCGGCCCGCGGTGGCGGCCTGGCAGCAGCCCGGGGGCCGGGAGAGCGCGCGCCCGCGCACCTGCTGCGCGCGGGACTGCTTGCTGGTGGCGCGCCCGGCCGCCCCGCCGGCCCCCAGGCGCCCGCCCCAGCCCCGGAAGCCACGCGCTCCCGCAGCACGCCCCCACCCCCCCGCCACCGCCCCTACCAGCCCCTCGAGCCGCGGCCGCCCTCTCGCCGCGCCGGCGCACCTGCCGGCTGACGCGGCCCCAAACCCCTCCCTCCCCCGGCCGCGGGCCGCGCACCTCACCACCGGTAGCAGCCCTCCGAGGCCTCCCGCAAGAAGTTCACGCGCGTGGCCCGCTCGATACTTTGGGGATATCGAGCTTGGCCGCCGCGGCGGTGCGGCCCAGCGCCAGCACAACCGAAAGCGCGAGCAGCAGCGGCGGCAGCCCCCGGCCCCTCGCCGCCATCCTCGCCGCGCTTTACCTCCCGCGGGCCGGCAGGTGATAAGCCCAGGCGGCAGGGGGCGGGCAAGGGCCTCCGCCTAGGCGGGGCCCGAGCGCCGGAAGCGAGGGGGCTGAG
Source organism: Proteles cristata cristata (assembly GCA_017311185.1). NCBI lineage: Eukaryota > Metazoa > Chordata > Mammalia > Carnivora > Hyaenidae > Proteles > Proteles cristata. The sequence continues at coordinate 28,516 of JAESUZ010004559.1, forward strand.
CCCGTGGCGACCCCACCCCCGGGCCCAAGCCTTCGCGCCCCCGATCACGCGGGGCGCAGGGAGGGTCTAGAGGGCGCGCACCCTTGGCCTCGCAATACGGGCGGGGAAAGGGTGGGCAATGTGGGACAAGCGCCCCGGGACACGGTGGGGGATGTGGCCCGTGTCCGAGCCACCGTCAGGCGGAGGATGAAAGGCGAGAGCGCTCGCCCACATGGGGTCAGGCTGCACGCGCGCGCGCGCATGCGGGCCAGCCGTTTCCCACGCGGTAACCACCGCATAGTTTTCTGGTCTCCACGCTCATACCGCGTGGTTTGAAACTCTCCGGCTGTCCTGGGCGCCAGCGTGGAGCCCTACAACCTTGCCCGCGGCCATTCATTCAGCTCTGTTCAGCGCCTCTGGCAATTGAGCCGGCCCAGAGGCATCACAAACGAGGCCCCTAACCATGAACTCGGTTGGGGTAGCTGACCATTGACACGCGAAGGTTCAGGCACCCCGGAAATATGGGAAGCGGAGTGCCGAGGTGCACCTTATCCTGCTCCGTGCTTTCCGGAAGAGGGACCCTGGTTCTGGGTGCTTTCTCCCACTTCAGCCACCACACGGCCCAGCCAGAGAGGGGTGATGATGGCCATTTCTCCGGGAGAAAACAGGTTGCGTGGCCCAAAGATCGCCCAGCAAGCCGCGCTAAGGCTCTCAGATCCCAGAACCCTGGTTTTCTGTCCTCTGGAAGACGGGAGGCTACCCAAATGGCAGATTTAGGGCACCAGCACCGCCAGAGCACACTCTATCCCCTCTCCCCTGCAAAAGAGAATGTTCAGCATCACTGACTTCATCTGCATGCAGAAATCTTAGATCTTAAATCCAGTCTACACTTTGTGCTCAACGGTCTGTAGATGTCTTTCTCGTGATTTGCATTGGGGGGGGGGGGTTCAGCGGACACAAAGGTGCACCGGGGCCTCTAAAATGTCAATCTATTGCAAGGGGCAGAGGGTGAGGGGGACACAGTGTAGTGCGAGGTCAGGAAAGGGGTGGGGTGAGGGTGTACCAGCCCAGCTCCTGTAAAAGTTTCAGGAAGTGTGCACTGAATTGTAACCAAAAAGGCATGCATTCATGCCACTGCCTGACAAAGAAGGAGATGCTGAATTTCTGTCAGTCCAGGAAGGTTTCTTGGAGGAGGTAGCCCCAGAGCTGGGTAGAGACGGATCCCTGACTGGACTGCAGAGAGGCCCAGGGATCATCAGGCTTTTAGATGGTTATGAGAGGTGTTTTGGGGTCAAAGCTTTAAGACCCCAGGCCAGGGAACATGTGCATTAGGGGAAGCTAGATCCCAGAACTAGGGGCTTTTCCCTTTGTGGAACCAGGTGGTCTGGGAGGAGGAATTCGAGTGGATTCTCTTCTCTGAAGAAACAGAAGAGTTGTAGGAGAAAAGCATTGCCAGAGGGACAACTGCGAGGAAATGTCAGTGTTCTTGTTTGCACATTTAATTCATTTTTGAGTAGGTGATACAGTCAGGTGGTTTAAGCTAAATAAGCCCCAAAGGGCTCTTAGTAAGAGTGATTCCCCTCACGGCCATGTAACCCAATAACCTTCCCCATAGGCAACCAGTGTTTTCTGCTTGAGCAGAGAAATTGCAGGCATGTATATATATGAAACCCATCGCGTTCCAATTCTGCCTGTTTACATAGGTAAGCCAGTAGCCTTGGCATGCAGGTAAATAAATAAAAGGGACTGGACAGGGGATAAGGGGACTGGAGTGCTCTGGCCCATTAGGATCCTGAGTTGCTGTGTCTCGTCTTTCCACATGTTGTAGTTAGGGAGGAGGAATCAGGAACGTGGATTTTTTTTTTTAGGTGAAATATCTTGATTGTAAAATACGACAATTCATTAAAAACAAACACGTATACTCTTGGGCATTTATCCCAGAAAAAAAAAGAAAATTTATGTTCACACAAACACCTGTACATAAAATGTTCGTCGCAGCTTTACTGGGAGCAGCCTCAGCCTGGCAGGAGCCCAGGTCCTTCCCGGGATGACGGGAAGACAGACCTTGCCCCCCCACCCCAAACCACACAGTACTTGGTAGTCAAGGGACAAGCTATTGATACAGGCAACGCCTCGGGGGAATCTCTAGGGAATTTCACTAAGTGGGAAAAAAGCCAGTCCCCAAAGGTAACATACTGTATGATTTCATTCATGCAACATCCCGGAAGTGACAAAATTCTAGAAATGGAGGGCTGGTGAGTAACTGCCAAGGGTGAGAGTCCGTCTGGCCAAGGGGGCTGGGGGTGATGGGACTCTGAATGGACAACAGGGGAAATGTCTGCAGTGATGAGAATGTTCTATGTCACGACTGCATCCGTGTCAACTTTCTGGTTGCAGTATTGTCCTCTGGTTTTGTAAGTCATCACCACTGGTGGATACAGGTGCGTGGGATCCTTCTGTATTATTTCCTACAACTGCATGTGGATCTAAAATGTCTGTGCTGACAGCTCAGAGCCTGGAGCCTGCTTCGGATTCTGTGTCTTCCTCTCTCTCTGCCCCTCCCCTGATCACATATAAATTAAAAACATTAAAAATTTTTTTAAATTATAAAATATAAAAAGTTTCATTACACAAACAAACAGTGCTAACTAAATAATGTGGGTAAACACAGCTTGCTGACTGCCTGTTTGCCTCGCTCCAGTCAGGAAATTTCCCCAGCAGAAAACAACCAATGGGAAACGACAAAAGGATGGATAAAAATACTTCCCCCTTTAAGATGTCTCCCCCTTTACATTGTCCTTACACTCATCCCCTCCTTCGTTTTAGTTGGTTCTGAACCTGGTAGTGGATGGTGTCGGGTGCCCAGTTGGGGTCCGTGCTGGCAGCCAGCCTTCTCCTCTGCTCTGTCTCCACTGCTGCCCACTGGCCTACCTTCTGTGTGTCAGGTGTTTTATCTGAAATTCAAGGAGACAGTGGGCCTGAGCAGGCCATCTTCCTCCAGGCACAGAGAAACTCCCAAATGGAAAGGACCCTGGATTTGTGTTAAGATGGTTATATGTTTCCTGTGACTGTATCAGGGCGTCTCGTACTTGTCATTTCTTGCCACCCTAAAAAAATCCTGTAATATCCGAGTACCATCTGTACTATTTCTTGTCTTTAAATCAAATTGTTTACATACATGTAAGAAAAAAATTTTGTCTCTTCTGTAAATAGAAAACTAGCATCAGTTGCTAAAATAAAAGTAGTCAAAAAATAAATACAACGAAGGTAAGGGAAGCCAGTAAGTTACCAATAGACACTGTTTCCCCACCAAGGGCCCACACCTGGATCTCCCTGGGGGGGCCAGGGTGAAGCCCCAGACATGCAGACTGGCCCAATGAAAGGGCATTGCTCCTTGAGCAGATAAGGGTTGAGAGATCCTTTAAAAGGCAAGTAATTCTTTTTTCCTAGTGGGGTGTTGTTATTAGAGCCCATCTACTATCTTTCCACAACAAATTTTTCTTTTAATTTTGCAATGGAGAATCTCAAACATTCACAATAGTACATAGGGTAGTATAATGAAGCCCATGATGACAGTCTACGGCCAGCCCTGTGCCTTTGAGACAACCCCAGGCTCCACCCCGTATCATTCTGAAACAAATCCAAGAGATCCTGTCATTTCATCTGTATTTCAGCGTGTGTATGTCTAAAACATAAGGACCCTTTTATATATACACTATAACCATAGTACTATTATCACATCTAAAAAACTAACAATAATTCCTCAGTTATATCCAGTCTGTTCAAATTTCCCAATGTCTCATAAATGTTGTATGTCCCCCCCCCATTTGTATTTTAAGAATCAGGATCTGGGGCGCCTAGGTGGCTCAGTCGGTTAAGTGGTTAAGCGTCTGACTTCAGTCTCACGTCATGATCTCACAGTTTGAGTTTGAGCCCCACGTTGGGCTCTGTGCTGACAGCTCACGGCCTGGAGCCTGCTTCAGATTCTATGTCTCCCTCTCTTTCCTTCCTTGCTCATGCTCTGTCTCCCTCTCTCTCAAAAATAAATAAATGTTAAATTTTTTTTTAAATAAAGGACTGTCGCCCTCATATTTTAAAAATACTAATAATGAAAAGAGGTTGGGGACATTGGCATGGCTTCAGCCTTTGCAAAATGATTTCCAGAACATCATCATGTGTGGAATAATTGTGTTATTTAATTACAGAAATTGCTGTTCTTTATCAGCGTGCAGACAAGCTGCGCATTTGTGGGATCCAACTTCTGTTTGTGCATTTACTCTGATTTGGGAAGGGCTTCCTGCCCCCACCGCATTCATCCTCAATCAGGGTCAGGGGATGTTTCCTTCCCCCCATCAGCTTCCCAGGGGCTGCGGGAGCCCCTCATCCCCGAGCCCTGGACTGGTAGCAGTTCCACACCTGGAGCCCCTCGTATGTTAGCCCAGTTGGCCGAGCCTGTCCTGGGCAGCCCTGGCTGGACACACAAGAGAGTGAGTCCTCAGACACCTCCAGGGCCCCAAAACTGGAGGAAGGCAGAGCCTGCCCCTGGCCTCCCAAACCCACCCCAGCCAGCTGGGCAAGTCCATGCAGGTGGTTTTTTTTTTTTTAATGTACATGTACACATTGGCCTGTTGCAATAATGAATACTGTTAGAGTCATATACTGACCATTATATAAGTAAAAAGTATAACAATGAAAAACTAAACTTCCATTTTAGGTTAATATGGAGATTCAGCAAAATAGTTCATATATAAGGTAAAACATGCACTTATCAAAAATATTACTCCTTGCAGGGCACCTGGGTGGCTCAGTGAGTTAAACATCTGATTCTTGGTTTTGGCTCAGGTTGTGATCTCACGGTTTGTGAGATCAAGCCTTGCATCAGGCTCTGTGCTGACAGCGTGGAGCCTGCTTGGGATTCTCTCTCTCCCCTTCTCTCTTTCCCCCTCTCCTACTTGTGCATGGGCTCTCTCGCTCTCTCTCCCTCTCTCTCTCTCTCAAAAACAAATAAGTAAACATTAAAAAAAAATAGTACCCCTTTGGCTGGCACTCTATCTCATGTTTTAAAAATTTAAACCAGGGGCGCCTGGGTGGCTCAGTCGATTAAGTGTCCTACTTTGGCTCAGGTCATGATCTCGACGTTCAGGAGTTCAAGTCCCACGTCAGGCTCTCTGGTGTCAGTGTGGAGCTCGCTTCAGATCCTCTCTCCTCCTCTCCCTTTGCTCCTCCCCTGCTTATGCTCTTTCTCTTAAAAAAAAAACAAACAAACCCACACATTTAAAAAATAAAATAAAATTTAAACCAGATAGGAATTCTAAGTGGTCACACAGAATGGCTGCATCACAAAGGGTTTTTTCTTTGTCTTCAAAATCACTGTTCTAGCATTGTCAATTTTGAAATTACCGTTTAAATACAGGAATGTGTACTGCCCTAGGAGCTGAAGACAGGAACTGACCCTGAAGCGAATTCAAATGATGCCAAAAAACTTACAAATTTACTCTGGAAACAAACACATGAGCTAAATTCATGGATCTGGGAAGCCAACTGTGTAACTAGGAGTTTTCTGAAAAAGCTCTGAGCTTTTTATTAAAGCATAAGTCTTGTGTGTTATTTTAGAGCAAATATGTTACTAAAACTCCACAGTGCACAAGCACCAAAAGTAAAAACAAATTGGACCACATCAAACTTCACAATTTCCATGCATCAAAAGTTATGATCAAGAGAATAAAAAGGCAACCTGCACAATGGGATGAAATATTTGCAAAGCATATACTGGTAAGGACTAACATCCAGAACACAGACAGAATTCAGAGAGAGAGAGTAAGATGGCGGAGAAGTAACGAGCTCCAAACTTGCACTTGCGCCCATACAGAATACAGAAAGAATTCCTATAACTCAACAACAAAAACAAAACAAATGGCCCAATTTAAAAATGGGCATAAGACTTAAACAGACATTTCTCCTAAGAAGATCTATAAATGGCCAATATGCATATGAAAAGATTTTCAACATCACTGTTCATTAAGGAAATGCAAATGAAAAACTACAATGGAGATACTACTTCATGCCCATCAGCTACTATAAAAATAACACACACACATAAAACCACCAGTGTTCATTGATGAAGATGTGGGGAAATGGGAACCCTCTGCACTGCCATTGGGAATGTAAAATGGAGCAGCCAGTATAGAAACAGTCTGGTGTTTCCTCAAAAAGTCTAAAATTGATCTACCAGATATCCAGCAACTCCCCCTGTGGGTATTTACCCCAACAACCAAAAGCAGGGACTCAAATAGATATTTGTACACTCGTGTTCCTAGCAACACTATTCACAACAACCGAAAGATGAAAGCAACCTAAACGTTCCACAGAATGTCCTCAATGTTAACAGATGAATGGGTAAGCAAAATGCAGCAGAAACATACAGTGGAATATTATTCAACTTTTAAAAAGGAAGGAAATTCAGGAGTGCCTGGGTGGCTCAATGCTGACAGCTCAGAGCCTGGAGACTGCTTTGGATTCTGTATTTCCCTCTCTCTCCGTCTCTCCCCTGCTCACACTCTGTCTCTCTCTCAAAAATAAATGTTAAAAAAAATAATATATAAAAAGGAAATTCTAACACATGGTACAACCTGGATGCACACTGTAAATGACATAAGCCAGTCACAAAATCAAATACTGTGTGATTTCACGTACATGAGGTCCCTAGGGCAGTCAAGCTCACAGAGAAAGGAAGCAGGGTGGTGGCTTCCAGGGGCTTGGGGGAGGAGGACTGTGAGTTATTTAAGGGGGACAGAGTTGTTTTGCAAGAAGAGAAAGTCTACATACTGTTTGCAGAATAATGTGGATAGATGGAAACATGGTGAAGACAATACCTTTTATGTTACGTGTACTCGCCACACAACAAAGGTTTTTCAAACCCCTCAGTAGTAGCCACTGCAATAGCTTAGAACTCAGACTCGGAGCTGTGTTTTCCAGGATTTATGTATTTGATCACTGTGATAAGTAATACATACACACTGACATTGTTTAATAGTGCCTAAGTGGGGTGATAATAAAAAGCAGACAACCTTTATTCAGTCCATTTTTATTACCGATTTTAAACTCTCTTATAGATATGCTCTCTTACTACCTGCATCTAGAGCAGACCACTCCTACTGCCCACATTTGGATAATGATTAGGGTTTTTTTTTTTAATTTTTTAATGTTTTATTTATTTCTGAGAGAGAGAAAGACAGCGTGAGCAGGGGAGGGTCAGAGAGAGAGGGAGACACAGAATCTGAAACAGGCTCCTGGCTCTGAGTGGGCTGTTAGCACAGAGCCCGACGCGGGGCTTGAACCCACGAACCGTGAGATGGTGACATGAGCTGAAGTTGGATGCTTAACCAACAGAACCACCCAGGTGCCCCTAATGGTTAGTTTTTAAAAACACATTTATCTATTTACTTTGAGAGAGAGAGGGAGGGAGCATGCGTGTGCAAAGTGGGGGAGGGGCAGAGAGAGAAACAGAGAATCCCAAGCAGAAGTGGTATCAGTGCAGAGTCCAGTGTAGGGCTTGACCTCAGGAACTGTGAGATCATGACCTAAGCCAAAAGCAAGAGTTGGATGCTTACTCAACTGAGCCGCCTACACAGGCGGCTTACTCATGTCCTTGCACATGCTGGCCAGATCCCGACTCTGCTACCTGGTGACTGGGTGGCTCTGAGAAAGTTACATTTTCATGCAGCTGCAACATGAAGATCCTCATTGTATCTCCCTCCTGGAGTTGGGACAAGCATTGGGTTAGTAATACACAGAGTGCTTAGGACAGTATGTATTCAAGGATTCACTCTACTAGGAGTGAATCCTTTTCATCAACACACAAAAACACCTATCCACATTTCTTTCATTTGAATTGTTTACTCACATTTAAAAATCAGAGTATTTGATATCAAATCTGGATTTATAACTTCACCTGAAAAATCACAAGCTCTGGCAACATTGGACCTATATTCCCTCATGGCAAGTATCTGCTGGGAATTGGTGGCAGCCACCTTTTAAAAGATTTATGGGGGTGCCTGCAAGATCATGATCTCATGGTTCGTGAGCCCTGAGTTGGGCTCTGTGCTGACAGCTCAGAGCCTGGAGCCGGCTTCACATTCTGTGTCTCCTTCTCTCTCTTCCCCTCCCCTGCTTACCCTCTGTCTCCCCCTCTCTCAAAAATAAATAAACAGTTAAAAAAAAAAAAAGGATTTGTCTTCTCTCTGGTTTGCCACAGTCCCCAACACTCCCTACTGCCTCCCAATCAGCTTTAATTATCTCCATTACCTGCCAGCTCAGTAGGCCTTTGAGCATGTGGCCCATGTTCAAAACCCATCTATAACTTATCTGCCTGGCCTATTCCCCAGACCTGCCTCCTAGGTGAATTGAATAGAACCACTTCCTTTCCTAAAGCCTGAGTTTTCTGTACTAAAATACGGGATCAACAATTTCCACCTCCATTGAGGATTAAAAATATCAGGGGCTCCTGGCTCAGTTGGTAGAGCATGCAACTCTTGATTTTAGGGTGGTGAGTTCTAGCCCCACTTTGGGTGTAGAGATTACTTAAATATATAATCTTAAGAATACATATCAAAGGATATATTTAATATGAAAGCATTTGGTGGGGCACCTGGGCGACTCAGTTGGTTAAGCTTCTGACTTCAGCTTAGGTCATGGTCTTGCAGTTCATGGGTTCAAGTCCTGCTTCGGGCTCTGTGCTGACAGCTTGGAGCCTGGATCCCGCTTTGCATTCTGTGTCTCCCTCCCTCTGCCCCTCCCATGCTCATGTGCGCTCTCTCTCGCTCTCTCTCTCTCTCTCTCTCGGAAATAACTAACATTAAAACAAATTTTTTAAAGGATTTGGTAATAGAAAGGACTCTTCAACTCATTACATTCTTCAGAGTGTCATCCTTTCATCCACAAAGAGTGACTGAATGTAACACCAACAAAACACACATCACACGTAAATAAAAATGCACACCCAGGCAACAGAATATGTGTTAGGAAACTCATTTCACTCCCTGCCTCACCACCACAGTGATCAAGAGGAACTTTAGGTTTTCCATCACTTCCCATTATGTTCACTGAAGGAGGAAGCCACGGTTTTACCTCTGTCACCATTATGGCCTTCAGAATGTTGACCCTACACCAGAGACTTCCTGCCAGTGGCAGGGTGAGATGCTGCAGTCTCCCTACCAGCCCGTGGAGGAAGCTTGCTGGAGTTAATCATTTAAGTGACCGGTCAGGTCAACTGTTGACACTTTCCCAACACTGACATTGTTGCAAAGTACACATTAGACTGTGGCAAACTGGAATGCCCTTTAAGTCATAACCAGGCTTGCCTGAATAATTTAGGTTTTGCATCCACTAGAAACTTCAATAAGTTCAACATTTAATTAGTGGGGAGGTGGGGGGGGGATCTTTTTCTGCCATTTTTATACTGTGGGCCCTGAATACTTCTTACACCGAGAAAGGCAGAAATCATCTTTATATGCAATTTCTTAGTTTCTCTTCTACATTTATTATCTCGGGCGGGGGGCATAAGTGTGTCAAATTCTCCAACAGCTGAAAATTGGGGTTGAATGTAGGGTTAGAGCCCATTTGTGGAGAGCCAAAGAAATCCTAGCTGAAAAGATGAATAGACATCAGATTGGACAATTCCCAGAAGATGAAACTCAAATGGCCAATACGCACAGGGAAATTTGTCCTCCAATTCAAGCTTAGAGACCTGCCTGGCCCCAGGCCCTGGGCTGAGGCAGGAGCACCCTGGGGTTCTGGTTCCTTGGAGCCCTTCTCCTTGATCCAGTCAGCACCCCCAGCTGTGACCCCACTCCATGCCGACCCTCCACCCTTCACTGATGGGGGTGAGGAGAGGCAGGGTTTCAGCTGCAGGCATTGTGTGCTCCATGGGCCATGGGGACACACGGCTTCAATCAGGGCTGCTCAGATCCCGCCCCTCCACCCAACAGCCCAGAGACTTGCCCTATCTGCCCCAGTCTGGCCCCAGGGACTGTCTGAACTGAGATGCTTCTGGTCCTAGATATGTCACAGCCAAGGTAAACCGGACAGTGCTGCCGCCCTTAAGGGGATGGAACCACCACCAAGCCGGTGACCCCCACAACGGTCACTCTAGAACCAAGTGAGCCTGCACAGTAAACCGGTGCTCTCGCCCCAGGACACCACGCCAGCTCACGGCAGGGCCAAGGTCCTCGGGTGGCCGGCCAGGGCCTGGAGAGGCAAGGCAGCAGGCCTCCGACCCGGTGCGACCTTCTCACAGAGACACCAAAGCACATGGTTTCAGTGAAGCCACCTGCTCCCAGGACCCAGACGCGCAAACAGAGGCCACTGACACACATACCTGACACTCCAGGAACATTCCCCTTCAGACCTGCAACGAGAGAGAACACCTGCTTAGGATGCAAGTAGCTTCCACTATGGGAGAGCTACTGGAGGACACGAGCTGGGGGGACCCATGAGGTCCCCAGCCACCCTGGGATCCCTTCTCCAGCCTCAGTGGACTGTCCCCAGGCCCAGACCCCAAGGTGTCACACTGCTGGTCTTTTGATCTGGAATTCCACCCTGAAAGCCACCTCCTCTCAGAAGCTATAGGATCGTTCCCAAAGCACTATGGTGCACATCCCCTTGACTGTCATTGTTTTCCCTGGATCTGAACATCCCAGAAGTTGTGGAGCAAACCCAGAGGGGGCCTGTGGCTCCAGAACTCTGTGCCCTGGGCCCTGTGAGGCAGTACCAGAAGGAATGAGTATGTGGGACAGTGTCGCTGGCCTCCCTGCACCCTCTTCTTGGTATTTCCAGAATCTCTCCCCATGACCGGCTCCGTTTTCAAGTACCCAGACATCAGTGACACCACTTGACAAAGGAGACAAGCCTGAATGTCAAGAAACTGGATCCATATGCCCCCCCAGGGGTCGGGAGGTGGGGAAATGGTCAGATGCTAGTTAGAGGGTACAAAGCTGCAGTTTAGGTACGATGAGTAAGTCTGGACATCTAACGTCCAGCCGCCCACCCTGCTCGGGCCTCTCAAGCAGCCTGCCCTCCCCCACAGCCGGGCCCAGTCTACTGCTCATGTGTCCATGAATAATGGTTCCATCAACACTGCTCCCTGTGTCCCTGGCCCATCACAGGGCACATGTAAGTGCTCAGTGGTAGGAAAGATGTTGTTACTCAGAAGGTCAGAGTACCCTCGGACCCACAAGTCTGCTCCTAGAAACAAACAACAGTAGACACAAGACTTTATGATAGGAAAAGACTGGATTCAGCAGGCAGAGAGGGAAAAATTAAGACTTGAGTGGGGACAAACACATATTTTGGGACAAAGCTGGGAGGGTCTGACCACAGTGAACCCCCTCAGGTGTGTGGTTCCTCGTAAGCGTGGACCAGACACCACATCCTGCCGTCAGGTTCCATGCAGCAATCTGATAAAAGACCTGACTGAAACTAAGTAGCAGGCCATAAAATGTTAAGACCCACAAGGAATTGATAGGGCCACAGACCACCCCCACACAGTGGAGTCAAGGCAATCAGGAATGGACAAGTAAGACCCATAAGGAATTGATAGGGCCACAGACCACCCACACACAATAGAGTCGAGGTAATTAGAAATGGACAACCCAGCACCTAGAGTGATCCAGCCAATAAGAGTAGCACCTGAGAAGGAACAAGGGGGAAGGGAAGGGAGGGCTGGCCAGAACCTTCTAAAACAGAGACCCTTGGGGCACCTGGGTGGCTTAGTTGGTTAAGCGTCCGACTTTCACTCAGGTCATGATCTCGCGGTTCGTGGGTTCGAGCCCCGCGTCGGGCTCTGTGCTGACTGCCAGCTCAGAGCCTGGAGCCTGTTTCAGTCTGTGACTCCCTCTCTCTCTGACCCTCCCCTGCTCACGCTGTCTCTCTCTCTCTCCTAGAAATAAATAAAACATAAAAAAAAAAAAAAAATTTAAAACAGAGACCCTCACCTGGAGTCCTGGTGCATTCACTTTCAAACTCCCCCTCTCTGCAAAGAGACCTTTGCTACCGCTCTTCCTTTCTGATCTTCTCCTCTAAGAAGCTGGCCTGCTGCTCCTTTTGCACCCCCTCTTCATTCTTCGAAGCAGCGAGACGACAAGCCCTGGGTACCGAGGTGATAAATAATCCTGCACTGACTTGGACCGAGCAATGCGCTCCCTGAGCCCTGAGCTGGACAAGGCCTCCTGTGTCTCGGCAGGAAAACTGGTGAGCAAAACAAGGGACACGAAGCAGCCAGAGGAACACACAAGCCCCGGCCGCCCTGAGCATCTGCGGGTCAGTGTTCAAGGTAGCCAAAGAAGGCACCTGTCCCAACTCACGTGAACTGAAGCCAAACCTCAGTGCCTCAGCCAAGAGGTGCCCACCTGGGAATTAAACCGTACGCAGCTACGCAGGGACACGGCAGTCACAAAAGTCAGGGTGCCGGTCCTCCCCCAGAGAGCAGTTGCTGTCGGGGAACTTTGAGTGGTGGCCGCAGGGCTGCCGGGGCCCCACGTGGACTTGGGTGGTGAGGAAATGTATCTGTACCACAGTGAGTCTGTGACCTGTATACACACACACACACACACCCCTACGTATGTGTTTGGACACCTCCTATGTCCTCTGGATGGAGAAGCCACAATTTTAAAGTGGAAAACATGAACAGACTGTTCGACAAAGGGGATGAGTTATTTTCAAAAGGGGGACAGAGTCCCCACTCTGTTCCCCAAACATCCGGGCCCACTGTCACAGGTGGGCTCCGCTGGCAGCACCCAACCTCCCCTGTGCACCTGCTGGTAGCAAGGAAGATGGAAGGCAGCTGATTCCCAGCCACGTGTGTTCTAGTTGCCTGAATGTAACCCTTTATTCTAAAGGGACCATGGCCTCCTGCCCAGCAATTCCAAGTGGCATCGGCACACACCGACACAGGCCACACTGCCCCCACTCTGGCAGATGATGGAAGACTGGAATGGCCAAGAGAAGTGTGTGATGCTCCCCCACCCCAGGGGATGCAGCATAGAGCAGATGAGCCCTCCATTGGCTGGAAGGCTCTCCAAAGCCATCCTCAGGGGCTCTGAAGCAAAAGCAAGCCAGGGGAGGGGCCATCCTTAGGAGCAGCTGTAGAGGGTTCATGTTTTGCTTTTGTTTTGCATTTCCTCAGAGTTGTGGCAGAAAAGAGAGCAAGTAGAGCCTGTGTGTGCACGCTCATGCACACACGCACATGGGTACGTATGCATGTGCACACGCATGTCCATGTGCGCGTCTCACTCTTAATGTCCATGTCAACCTCACCATCCAGGAAGCCAGCTGAGCTGTCCTGTGAGCGGCCCTGGAGGGACCCACGTGCTAAGGTCCTGATGTTTTGGCCACCGACCACATGTGTGAGCTTACAGATACATATCCCAGCCCTTAGGTTGATGCAGCACCCAACACCTTGCTGGCCAGCTCAGAGCCGTTGAGTCAGAACCACATCACAGGCGGTGGTGTTTCCATGGCAACAGTCTCAGACAGGGTTAGCTGACTGTCCAGGCCATGGTCCATCAGAGTCTATTCCCTTGCTGGTTCTGGAATCCCAATCCAAACACCTAGGAATCAATTCCATTCCGCTCAAACCAGAAAGAGTGGATTGTGGTGTCTGCAGCTAATCATTGTGAGTGGTACACATTCAGATTCTGAAATCACCTCTATTGTTTTTTGTCACGTCCCTAGGGCACTGCCTTAATATGTCCGGGCAGAGCACGCAAGTTCCACTTCCTTCCCTCCATTCTGTAAGGTATGGCTTAGGATTTTGTGCCCTCTCTCTCACAGCCATGTTGAGTGCCAAGAGCTAACCACTCTCTTTCCATAGCATAGTGCACCAATATGTCAGGATAATGGGCAAAAGTCCTGCGTCTGTCCCTCGCTCCTGAGGGGGCAGTTTCAGAGTGGTGCACCTTCTCCCAAGTCCGTGGCCGAGATGCTCCCCAGCTGCTGAGATCTGCGTGCCGCACGTGGGAAGGTGTGAAGTCCCATCTGTGCGGGGCTGTGGTTGGGGATAGACATGCCAGTTGCTCTAAGCCTCCACCCTTTGCTTTGTTCCCAGCTGGTCTCCAATGATCCATGCCATACCAATTCCCTCAATGCTCTGATGTGCCACGATAAGCAGGGCTTTCGGGAACTGTCCCCAAAGGTCAGGAAGCTGGACCCTCTCTTGTTCCTTCTCCTGCGGGAGAAGTCGTGGACTAGGGGGTCTCTCTTGGCTCTGAGTTTTGTTGCTCTGGGGTAGGGATGATGCAAGCAGAGTGTAACTGCTCCTTTTACCCTTTTCAATGCTGTTGTTGGGTTTTGTAGTCCACTGGGTTGCTGATACCTTCAACTGAACTCCAGAGCTCTCACAAAGGTGTTTTGTCGGTAGGCGATTGCCAAGCTGGTGTTTCTGTGGGGTGAGACACTCTGGGACCTCCTATTTGGCCACCTTACCAATATCACTTCCCTTCCGCATCCGCTGTTATCACACTTTACTCTATGAACAAAAGACACACTCTGCCCACAGCCTATGAGGCCAGAGGAGTCTGTGACTGCCCTTCCTCCAGCTTCCTCAGCATCCAGCTTCCTCCTGGCTCACTCTGCTCCAGACACACATCGCCCATGACATCTCGCAAACAGCCACGCTCCCCAACTCTAGCACCCTGGGAATTCTCATTCCTTCTGCCTGGATGATCTTTTCCTACCTGTTTCTTTCGCTGGATCCCTCTCATCTTTTGGATTGCACTCTAAATGGCAGCTCCCAGGACAAGCTTTCTCTACGTGCCCTCACTTAAACAGTCCTCCTCAGCCCACCCAGGATTCTCTACTACATTACCATATTCTTCCTCAGTTGTACTTGTCACAGTCTGAAATCGTCTCATTTGCCTACATGCTTAGTGACTGTTTTCCCCAGTAGAATGTCAGCTTCTCGAGGCCAGGCACTGTGTCTATCTGGTGTATCACTATATTCCTTGCTCACTCCCTGAAAATCTCTTTTAAAGCATCATTTCAAATGGTAACATAACAGTCAATGTTCCATGTGTCATACTTGACTTTGCCCTTTCCTATTTGTGAATAAGTAGTAGTTTCTGAGTATAAACAATGCCGCAATTGACATCTCTGTGCATAATATTCTTTGTCACTGCCTCTGTTATTTTGCTAAGCCACAGTCTCAGAAGTAGAAATAGTGGCTCTATCAAACAGCTGTTTTTAAGGCTCCTTCATACACATGATCACACGGAATTCTGGAAAGTCTGAATTAAAGACCTAACATAGGTCCCACCAACCCTGAATGTGAGGGCTAAGGGATGAGAGGCGAGTCTTTAGCAGTGCACATAAATTCACTTCTTGCGGAAATCTGGTCTGGATCACTGGAGGAAGAACTAAGCAGTACTTGGAGATCTTGGAAGGGAGGAGGTTTATTTTATACTGGTGGGCTCAGAGGAGATCAATCTCCAGAGGTCTGAGCCCAGAGCATCAGCAGAGGGAGTAATTTATAGCTTGTTACTTCCGCATGCCTCATTAATGCATGAGACAAGCAGTACGGGAAGAAGAACCTGAAGAGGGAGCCTCTGATCAGGTACAGGTATTTCTTTATCAGTCCTGCCGGCCATCTTATAACAGATTTTTCCCTATCACACTAGGGATCTGATTCAAATCCAAATTCTGAAGGAGGAGGTCTGCAGTGGGGCTCAAGATGCTATGTTTCTGGGACACCTGGGTGGCTCGGTCGGTTAGCATCCAACTCTTGATTTCGGCTCAGGTCGTGATCTCATGATTGTGAGATTAAGCCCTGCGTCAGGCTCTATGCTCAGCATGGAGCCTGCTTTCAAGATTTTTCTTTCTCCCTCTGCCCCTCTCCCGCTCACACTCACCTCTCCCTCTCAATCTCTCAAAAAAAAAAAAAAAGAAAGAAAAAAGAAAAGAAAAAAAAAAGATGCTATTTCTAACGAACTCCGAGGAGAATCCCTCCAGGATTCTCATCCTCATGACCATCTGCGTGCTGTTTCCTATCAGCGTCCAGGTTCCCTACTGATACAGCCTCTGGGCGCTTGTGCCTTTGCACATCCCTGAGCCCCCGAGGCCAGCAGCCCCGGCAGGAAAGCCTATGCTTGTTTCCAACTCTTCTTGTCTCCGTGTGGTTCTTAATTCCAAGCTCCGTGACACCTGGTATTATATGTGGCTCTTAGGGGTTTTGAGTTGGGTTTTCTACCAGTTGTGGGGTGAACTTATCCCTTCAGACCCCAGGATGCTCCACTGTCCTGGACGGGACAGTAGATATCTGTGCCTATTTTTCCTGCCTGCCCTCTGTTTCCTCATCTTATGCCAATAATAATTTTTTTTCCTCTGAATACCTTGCCTTGTCAGCTTTTCCTAGCCTATATAATCTGGGGGATGTCAACTCTCTACAGAATCAAAAGGTGAGCACATAACCTAGATCTGGCCAATCAGTGGGTTTCATGCCCTTTGTTTCAATCACCAGATCAAGGCTGGACATGTGACCTTGGCCAGCAAACCCATGCCAGGACTTGCAACTGAACTTTTGTGAATGAGACCCTCTCTTCCCTTGGGGAGCTGTCTGGGCTACTCCCTGCAACAAAGTGACTAGACAGCGAGGCCAACATGGAAAGCAGAGGGCGACAGTAACTCCTGATGACATAACGTGGGTCCCTGGGTCCACCCAGACCTGATGCTCATTTTATTTGGATGGGAGTGGACCACAATGGAGCTAGGACCAAAGCAAGAAAAGCAACACACTAGTTTGAGCACTGATGTTTGTGCATGTCAGTGTGTCCAGCATAAACTATAGAGGGAAGAGGACCCCACACTCACAGTTCAGGTGAGAAGAGTGCAGAGCATGGCGGGTGGGGCGGGGTACAATTTGCAATCCACAGAGAGGAAGGTCTGCTCTAGTCCAATAGGAGGCTTTACCACATTATTGGCAACTCTATAGATGGGCAATTAGCTATAAAAAGAAGAATAAAAATAAGAGAGGCCATCAGTCAGCTAGAGTAGCTTAATAGGTGCAGGAATGAAAACAGCATTTAAATAGCCTTCTGCTGTTTTTCTGTCCCCAAGGAGGAAATCCTCAGTGTTGCTGCCCTCTCTTTCTTATGCATGAACAGGGCCTTCAAATGCATAGATCCTTGGAGGACAGGTGGCCAGGTCAAGGTCACACAGGCTATAGAGGCACAGGAGTCCTGGGCACAAAGGTCTTCCTGCTACATCCCCCTGGTTTGAAACACCTCCAGAGGCGAGTTTCCTCTGGGGCCATGGAGGCTGAAGCCACAAGGCCCTCACTTGTGTGGCTCCTTCTTAGATCTGACACATAATTCTGGGTTCTTTTTCTTAAAGAGGGCCACCCACCCACAAATATATAAGTTCTACACTCTAGGCCTACAAGGCGTGAATCAGCCCCAATCCTCAGCCACACCCAGACTGTTTCCCTTCTCCCCCAAACTCTCAGGGCCTTGTCACAGACTTCAAATAGCTACTCAAAGCCTCAGCTTCCATAACAGGCCCTGTTCATCCTTATTTACTGTTTCCTCCCCACTACTGAGGATTAAGACACTTATGCAAATAACATCTACTGAGACCCATTCTGTGAAATGCTTACAGGACTCTTAAGGTCTTCTTCATTTTAAAAATAAAATAAAATCCTCCTTCTTCTCCCTGGGCCAGTGCTGGGGGAGGGGATGGGGGGTCCCTGCCTGCAGAAAGGGAGAAGCCTCCCAGCCACCCACTCAGTGGCTCACAAGAGCACCCCCTATCCTTTGGCCATCTCAGGGACCTCTCTCCGGTGCCTTTTAACCTGTCAGTGCTGGATGAGGGCTGATGTTACAAGTGCAGGCTCCACTGCTTGGCCCTAACTCAGTTTCCATGCAGACATCCCCTCCGTGCCTCTCAAGCCTTCTCAGACTGTCAAGGGCATCCCAGACTGAAGGGACACATCTGCCCTCCCCACCCTGGCACTTAGGAGCCCCCAGGGCTGACAGCACTAGACCAGAGCATGGGGGCTGTCCAGGGGGCTGGCACCCTGCCCAGGGCCACCTTGGGGCTTCTCCCTTCCTCCCTAGAATGGGATCCTCAGCACCCCATGCCCCCACTACAAAAGGGGACCCCCACTTCTCCTGAAGTTACATGACTGATGTTCATGATGTTGCAGAACCACTTGAAAAGCAATCATTCCAGTAATAACAATTGTGTAAAATCTCCCTTGGACCAAAAGGTGAGGGGCTTGCAAATGAGGACATACCAACCATTGTTTAATCTCAAACTCTATTCTGGTAAAAGGTCAGGGGTTGAGCAACCTAGCTCCTCCTGGCTCCAGCAAGCCCCTGAGATGGAAATCCTTAATGAATACTGTGATTAGAAAGGTCAAACATGTTCTTCAAGCAACTGTTAAGCAACCCCCACATCTAACCGCAAAATTCTTGCTTCTGTACCCCATCTTCGCCCCTCTCCCTATATAAACCCTGAGGTATGGCTTGGTGGGGCACCATTCCGAGGACTTTTCAGGTGTTTGGGAGGGGTCGTCCGGCCGGACTAAAATAAACCTGAATAACCAACTCCTTTTGTGTTTTGTGGGCTTTGTTCTCAGTGATTCTCCTTTGGAAAGGGAGGTCTAACAATTGTTGATTTTTATTATTTTATTTTATTTATTACGATTACTATGACAACTAACATTCGCTCAGCGAGTCCCACACACCAGGCCTCATTCCAGTCCCTATACACGCACTGATTTATTTAAGCCTCGTGACATCCCAGGAGGCAGGCAGTTGACTCCATTTAACTTCCCACTCTCTGGGGCTTCTCTGTTCTAATTGCCGAAGGAACACACACTCACTGGAGCAATCCGCAGTGTCCAGAGGTGTGTAAGAGCACGTCCAGTGTCCCCTGTGCCACCACTCTCCCCCTTCTGTCTCTGTCTGCAGTACTCCCCTGGCCTAACCAAGGACAGCGCTTCAGGGACACAGTCTGTGCCTGTAGGCCAATGTGTGCAAGCGCATATTGGGAGGCTCTCTTAGAATCATCCTCCCCATGCTATGGAGGAGGATAATGCAGTTCAGAGAGTTTGAGTGACTCCCCCAAGGTCACACAGCAGGCAAGTGGAGGAGCTGACACCTAACCTGACTCCCAAATGTGACCTTACCCACCGGACAGTATTGCCTTCAAAAATCTTATGGGCTTTGAACAGAATGGGTGCTAAGGACCATAATGATAGAAGATAGCAGTGCTCGTTGACTACTGATCGCAGGACCATCTGCGGTATGTTATACACTCATCTAGGCTTCTCCAAAGACTATTACTTGCACAGCCTCTCTTCCATTTCACAGAGAAGGGAACGGAAGCATCATGAGCAGAAGCTACTGCCCCAGGTCACACAGCTATGAGCAGGAACAGAGCAGGATTCAGACTCAAGGTCCCCAACTATAAAGTCAGCCCAGGAAGGAAGCTGGGGTGGGAAGGGCAGGGGTTGGCAGGATGGCCACTGTCCTCATCTTGAACTCAGGCGGATGGATGAGAGTGCCTCAAACTGACGACCTCAGGGCCTTGGCAAAGGGAGTTCCTCCCTGACTGTTACCCTTGGTTGGCCTAAATAATGCTTGTTACCCCTCTGGCTCCCAGTTTATTTAGCAATGAGTCCCTGGAGCCCCTGGGTAAATTCCAGTGCTTGTCACTGCAGCAATGGTGCCTGGCAGACATGGGGTAAACATGTGTTCAGTGAGCAGTGCTCCATGAATAATGTGTTTCCTTGGAGGAAGGCTGTGCCAGGCCGAGGGGACGCTGTGCCTGAAGGAACAAGGGGAAGGATGCTGGTGGCTGGCATCTACTGCCCTTAGTAAAAATCTCCAAGGGGATCTGTGCCTGGGTGGTGCAGTCAGTTAAGCGTCTGACTCTTGATCTCGGCTCAGGTCACCATCTCACAGTTCGTGAGTTCAAGCCCCGCATCAGGCTCTGCGCTGATAGTGCAGAACCTACTTGGGATTCTGTCTCTCCCTCTCTCTCTGTCCCTCTCCTGCTTATGTTCTGTCCCTCAAAATAAATATACTTAAAATTTTTTTTTAAACTTTAAAAATCTCCAGGGCATTTCCATCTCCCCTTGAGCAGAGAGGGTGCCTCAAGCACTGGGAATCCGGACACCACCAGCAGAGAAGGGCTTTCCATGTCCCACCACCACCAGGCAGTGGCAGACAAGGCTGTGAACAACCACACGGTTCCCTGGGCGGCTGGCTCGCTGCTCCAGCAGTAAGGAGCCCAGATGTTTCCTTCTGCAAATGGTCAACTGTAAAAGGTACCTGTGGCGGAGAACAGTTGATGTAGCCTGGGTCAGGTGGAAGGCAGCAAACCAGAACCTTAAAACCTTAGAAAAGTCCAGTCAAAGCCACCTGCCTGCTTTAAATGCTTCTATTGTCTCCTTACTGAGAATTAGAAACTCTTTGGTCAAGATGACTTTTCAGAAAGGAAGGATGGATTTAGAATAAGAATTACAGAACCAAACAGGCTCTATCAGACCTTGAGTAAGTTCTATATTTTCAAGGGTGCTGATTTAATCCTCTTATATTAGGCCTTGCGGGCATCCAGAGCTTCTCCCCTGGGAAACCCTTGCTGGGTACTCATCAAATGAAGCACCAGGGACAGGTCCCTGTCAGTGAGATTTTGGACACTGTTTCCCTAAGGCATTTTCTCAGCTACCAATATGAGCTCAGCCCAAACTATTTCACCTGCCTGAACCATGAAACTGGCCAGGTCTCAGGGGGTGGTGCTGGGGGGAAGGCGGAGACCAGAGTGTGCCCAGTGGAGACCCCCTCCCCTCCACCAGCGAGAGGAGCGCCCTGGGCAGCGCTCAGGGGAGCAGGTGGAGTCAGGGCCCCCAAGGGAGGCAACGTCCCCATCAGGAAAAACAGAAATTGTGGCTCCCCGTCACAAAAACAAAACACTACAGGTATCTCAAGATGGAATGGTTGTGCCTGAGAAACAGATCTACCTGTCCCCGGAAGGGATGCATGAGTCAGGGTGGTGGAGAGGGCGGACAGAAGAGATGAGGGGTCTTGACCACCAGGAGGTGCCAGGATGCTACGATCAGACTGTTCCTCCCTGTTCAACAAAGTCCAGAAAACTTCTCCTTGCTGGCTAGTGCCCATCGATGGAGCAGTGGCTGCAGCTTGTAGGAAAAATCATCCTGCACTGCATGGGCTTCCGCTTGTATGTGCTCATCGTCTCACGGGAGACCTGTGCAAAGCCCAGCTTGGTGCCGGGTCCTGGGACGGATGCCAACGGAGTTCAGCAGAGAGCCACTCACTCATGGCTGGTGTGTGGGAGGCTCCTGGAGGAGGCAACGGTAGGTGATGCATCCCGGGCCAGAGAGTCAGGGAAGCAATCAGAGGGATTTCTGAGAAATACTTGAGGGGGCAACCAGTCCCTGGAGAGAGTCCAACACATGTCTTCACCCACCAGAGCCCAGGGTGGGATACAAAGCTCCCCCACCCCCCATCCCAGGAGTCTTTAGGTTGGGACATTGTCTGCATTTGCTTACATACAGGCCATCCATGGGTAAGACACAACCTTGCTATCCAAGTTACATTGGGGGGTGGAATGTGACACTTTCTTCTTCCCTCCTTCCTTAGCCGGGTCCTCCAAGGAAGCAAAGGTCTCCGCCTCCAGCCAGCCAAGGTGGGTGGGAGAGAGTGACAGTGGGGGAGAGACTAGGGCCATGGCCAGGGGGTGCTGGAGCAGGGCCTCGCACAGGAGGTCTGTCTTCCCTAAGTGGTTGTTGACTGAAGGAGGGGGGTGAGAACAGCTATGGTGTGTGTGGGACTCAGAGCTGAAAAAGTACATCTGGGCAACAGGGAGCCACAGCAGGATCTTGAGCAGAGGAGTGACAGGATAAAAATGGGGTTCCAGAGAGCGCGCATAAGCCACCTAGTAGTGGTGTGCAAGGCAGACACCACGGGGATGAAAATAACAAGGATCAGGATGACGAGCCCTCCTGGAGAGCAGGCAAGGAGCCCTGCATGTTCCGAGGAATGTGTCCCTATTGTGGCATTCTGTCTTCACATGGTAACTGCAAGGCGAGATTGCCACTGTCCCCTTTGCACCGAGGCGCCGTGACCTGCAGGGATCACACCGTGGGTGTGCAGTGGCACTGGCTCCACATGCGGGTGCTCTGCTCTGGGGCCAGGGGACAGGCAGGACAGCATGCTCTGTGTCTGGGGCATTCCTCAGCATGCTGGGTCTTGGTCTTCCATCTGAGACCTGGGAGTGACAAATGCCCCTTTCTCAGGCTCTGACCCCAAAGACTCCCTGTGATCTTCTGGCCACAAGGCAGGCAGAGAGCGCCCTTGGACAAAGCCTCCCAGGCATTTTCAGGAAGAAGGGGGAAAAAAAACAAAAACAAAAACAAAAAACACCTCTCCAATGATTTCCTTGAAAGGCCAGTTTTGACCCAAGGGCTGGCATTTTGATTTTCTTCCCCCAAGAAGAGTCTGGAAGGAATTACCTACTGTTGACAAAATTCAGGAACCTTCCCAGGACTTTAGGGTTCAACTTCCATTTCAGTTCTGGATCAGTCAGCCACCTTGAAACAAAATCCAATACACTCTCTGACTGGGCACTTGTCGGGAATTTCTGATGTGCTTCACCCACGTTGTTGTGTGTGAGGAAAAGGGCAGACACCTTGGCTCCGTGTCCCCTCCCATTGGCATGGCGGAGCTGCTGACACTCACTTGCCCCGGAGTCCCGGCGCCTGGACACAGGCAGGCCCCAGGGTGCCTCGGGCCCTCCCAGCCTACAGGCTCCGGTAGACCTTCCTCCTTGCCCTGGTGCCACACGGGCCCCCACACCTGTCCCTGTGTGTCAGGCCCTGGGGACCGGACCCAGAGCAGCCTGGGCCAGCTGCCCAGGAGAGGGCTCCTGCTGGCAGAGGAGGGAAGGCTCTTGGGATGGGTGGCCATGCGGGTTGTCCTCTGCAGCCAGCCACTGAGGCATTCCGGCAGTCTCCCAGGACAGTCTCAGACATCTTAGCTGTCAGCACGCTGTCATCACCTGACACTCGCCCCTGCCCAACTCCAGGAAAGTTCTTTCCCGTTTGAAACAAGGAGGTTTCAACCTCCAAAGAGAGTCGATGTGGCCTGAATACAACCATACGCGGTCAGACCCACGCTCTCCCCGCATGGAGACCGGCAGAGCCTCACCAAGCTGGACTCACCACAGCCTCCCTGTCGGCTTTCCCATCTCGGCTGGGGCCCGTCTGCCTTTCCAGATGCTCAGGCCAAACACCTGGGTCAGCGTGTGTCCCTCCTTATCTCCATACCCTCATCCTACCCACCACCAGTCCTGGGGGCTCTGGCCTCAGAACTGCCCAGAATGTGCTCCTTCGCCACCCGGCCAAACCACCACCAATGCCCCGCAGCATGAGTGTGACCCCCTAAGCTTCCCTCCACACAGAGTCTGTTCCCCACACACTGCCAGACAGACCCTGCTCAGACCACATCAGGCTACATTCCTCATCCCCACTCCTGCCATGGCCACAGCTGAGGCAAAGCCAGGACCTCCCGGGCCTTAATGATGGGGCCACCCTCATTTCCTGCCACCACTGTCCCGGCTGGCCACCCACGCACTCCAGCTGGCTGGCCTCCCCATCTTCTCTCACACACCAAGGCCCTTCCTGCCCTTACTCTTGCCATCCCTCCTTCTAGAACGCTCTTCCCAGTGACCACACAGTTTCCTCACGTCTGTCTTTCAAGTCTTTGCTCAAATTTGCCCTTCTCCATGAGGCATTCCCTGACCTCCCCCTTTCACTACACAGACCTCCGGGTGGTCTCAGTCTGCCTGCATGCGACACGTTCCCCACAACCACCTGTGAAATCCCAGGAGCTGGCCAGAATCCTCTACCGGCTGTGTGACTTTGGGCAAGGTACTTAACCTCTCTGTGCCTCCATTTCCTCATCTGTAAAATGCACCTTCTCTCTGGCTTATTATAGAACTTAAATGAGTTAATATGTGCCAGCTGTCTGGAATAGAGCAGATGTCCCAATCGCTATTATTAGAATCATTATTGCATGCTATGGGCCATGGGTTTTGATCAATAGGCTCCAGTCACCTCTGCCCTCACTCTCCATGTGACCTTGGGCAAGTCCTTTCCTCTGGCTGCCAAACATGGAGATTAGCCAATAAGTGGAATGAGCCCCTGGGATGACTTTAAAACATACCCACAAAAGGTTTAATATTCCTTTGTTCAGAAGGCAGTTCTGAATCCCCTCCTCCATTTTGGTGGTGGGGGGGCATAGGCTGGAGTTAATGACTTGTTTCCAATGAATAGAATGAGGCAGAAGTGATGGTGGGCGGTCTCCAGTCATGACAGACATTTCTGTCTCTCCTTGCTCACCCTGGGAAAGCCAGACACCATGTGAGGGCCCTCAGGCAGCCTCTGGAGAGGCCAGTGTGGGGAGGACGGAGGTCTCCTGCCAATAACCACATGGGGTGAGTCAGCTTGCAGGTGGGTCCTCCAGCCCCAGGTGAGACTTCACATGATGCAGCCCCAGCTGAACCAGGCCCCATGGACATGCTCAGCTGAGCTGCCCAGGACACTGGGGGGACAGTGAACATTAAGATTCGAAACTCTTCATTTAAGTAATTTGCAATGCAACAAGACAGCAATACAGCCCCTTCCTTTCAGAGGCTCCAAATCCCTGTGAGAGCCTGCCCTTTTCTTGCACCTCTAGCCCCAGCCTGAGCCCCTGGGGTCCCTTCACTCAATGCCATTTTGTGAGAGCAACTGGAGTAGCTGAAAACCTTTAACGGGCTCCCTGACCAGCCTGCAAAGCACCAGGAAAGAAAGATGCTAAAGACAGCCTTTAGGTTCTCATTCCTGAAGCAAAGCCCAGGATGGGGCCCGCTGGGCAGGCTGCACTTCTTGGCCGAGCAGCATGGGACCCTCTGATGTCCTGACGTACCAGGAAGCGAGGGGAGAACCAAGTCAAAGCAGAGTAGACAGACCCGAAAACCCAGAGCAACCTTCCTGCCTGAAACAGTGAAAGTACATACATTTATTTTTAAATGCACAGTTGAGTTACCCCAAAATTAAGGAAATAGTTGAAGCAAAACCAAATCAACTGAGGAACAGATAAAACAAAAAATATGGTCCATCTACACAATGGAATATTATTTGGCCATAAAAAGGAAAGGAGCACTGATATACTACAGTGGAGGTGAACCTTGAAAGGATTGTGCTGAGTTAACGAAGCAGGAAACAAAGGACTGCGTGTTGTAGGATCCCATTTAAATTGCACACACAGCCGGGCGCCTGGAGGGCTCAGTCGGTTAAGGGTCCGACGGTGGCTCAGGTCGTGATCTCGAGGTCCGTGGGTTCGAGCCCTGTGTGGGGCTCTGTGCTGACAGCTTAGAGTCTGGAGCCTACTCTAGATTCTGTGTCTCCTCCTCTCTCTCTGCCCATCCCCTGCTCATGCTCTGTCTCTCTTCATCTCTCAAAAATGAATAAACGTTAATATTTTTTTTTAAATTTCACACTCAGAGCAGACAAATCCACAGCCACAAAAAGTAGATTAGAGGTTTACAGAGTCTGGGGAAAGGCAGAGAGGAGAGTGAATGCTAACGGGAGTGGAGTTTCTTCTGGGGTGATGAAAACATTCTCGAATTAGGTAGCGGGGGGTAGGGCAGCACAACTCTACAAATACATGGGAAACCACGAAACTGTACACTTTTTAAAAAAAATTTTAATGATTACTTATTTTTGAGAGAGAGACAGGGACAGAGAGAGAGAGACAGAGTGTGAGAGGCGGAGGATCAGAGAGAGAGGGAGACACAGAATCTGAAGCAGGCTCCAGGCCATGAGCTATCAGCACTGAACCCGATGTGGGGCTTGAATCCATGAACTACAAGATCATGGCCTGAGCCAAAGTCAGACACTTAACTGACTGAGCCACCAGACGTCCTTGTACATTTTTTTTCAGTTTATTTATTTTGTGAGAGAGCACGCATGTGAGCAGAGGAGGGTGCAGAGAGAGAGGGAGAGAGAATCCCAAGCAGGCTCCATGCTGTCAGCACAGAGCCTAATGTGGGGCTCGATTCCACAAACCATGAGATCATGACATGAGCAGAGGTCAAGAGTTGGATGCTCAACCAACTGAGCCACACAGGAGACCCTAAATTGTACACTTGGATGAATTTTATGGTTTGTGAATCCTATTTTAATGAGGCTGTTAAAGCAATAGGATTGAAACTGTGCCCCACCCCCCCAGAGGGTGCTGGAATGGGAGGGCCCACTCAGCTGAGACCCCAGTGCTACACGTGCAGGGGTGCAAGGCAAGCCAGCAGCGAGAAGTCGGCTTTGCTGTCCCTATCTCGGTGCTGATCACAGGGAAAAAACAAAAGTGTTCCCTGAGAATTCACAATGGCAGTGATGAGACAGGCTGGGAGCTGGGCACAGCAGGGCCAGGAATAATACCAGGAGTGGGGCCCTTCTGCCCATGAACCCGGGGGCTCGGGACATGAACCCTGAAATGCTGGAAGCAAGCCAGGCAGTTAGGGCTGCAGAATACACCCCCATGGGCTCCTCACCCCCACATATTCCCTCCTCCCCTCCTGAAGCTGTCGGGTCTCTATGCTGAGTCTGTTCCTGTGGCCCCTGGGTCAGGTGACAGAGGCATCTTTTTGGCCATCTTTGAACACAGAAAGACACCAAACCAGGCAGCACTGGCCCTGCATGTGCCCTGCGGGTCCCCTGCCAGCCCTGTTGCTGGTGTGCATGGCCAACCACGCTGCTGGTCATGCTGTTAGTCACTGCAGTCCACACGACCCACCACACAACTGGCCATGCGGCTGGCCACAGGGCCTTGCATCCAGAAGAGGCGGATAAAAACACTTAAGAAAATAGGGATAGAAGAATCATACCTCAAGATCATAAGAGCCATATATGAAAGACCCAACGCTAATATCATCCATCTTCAATGGAAAAAAACTAAGAGCTTTCCCCCTAAGGTCAGGAAGAAGACAGGGATGTCCACTCTCACCACTGTTCTTCATATAGTATTGGAAATCTTAGCCTCAGCAATCAGACAACACAAAGAAATAAAAGGTCTCCAAATTGGCCAGGAGGAGGTGAAACTCTCACTCTTTGCAGATGACATGATACTATTTATGGAAAACCCAAACGACTCTACCAAAAACCTGCTGGAACTGATCCATGAATTCAGCAAAGTGGCAAGATATAAAATCAATGCACAGAAATCAGCTGTATTCCCAAACACCAGCAATAAAGAAACAGAAAGATAAATCAAGGAATTGATCCCATTTACAATTGCACCAAAAACATAAAATACCTAGGAATAAATCTAACTAAACAAAGAGGTGAAATATCTATACGCTGAAAAGTATAGAAAGCTTATGAAAGAAATTGAAGATACCAAAAAAAAAAAAAAGGACAAATATTCCATGCTCCTGGATACAAATAGTGTTAACATGTCAATACTACCCAAAGCAATCTACATATTAAATGCAATTCCTATAAAAATCACCAGCATTCTTCACAGAGCTAGAAGAAACAATCCTAAAATGTGTACGGAGCCAGAAAAGACCCCGAATAGCCAAAGCAATCTTGAAAAAGAAAACCAAAGCGGGAGGCATCACAATCCAGACTCTAATACAAAGCTGTAATCATCAAGACAGTATGGTACCTGGCCACTCAGATCAATGGAACAGAACAGAGAACCCAGGAATGGACCCACAAACATATGGCCAACTCATCTTTGACAAAGCAGGAAAGAATATTCAATGGCATAAAGGCAGTCTCTTCAGCAAGTGGTGCTGGGAAAACCGGATTAACGACATGCAGAAGAATGAACCTGGGCCACTTACTTATACCATATACAAAGATATTCTAAAAGAGTATGAAAGACCTAAATGTAAGGTAGGAAGCCATCAAAATCCTCAAGAAGAAAGCAGGCAAAAACCTCTTTGACCTTGTCCACAACACCTCTTACTCAACACGTCTTCAGAGGCAAGGGAAACAAAAACAAAAATGAACTATTGGGACCTCATCAAAATAAAAAAAAAACTTCTGCACAGTGAAGGAAATCATCAGCAAAACTCAAAGGCAACCGACAGAATGGGAGAAGGTACTTGCAAACAACATATCATATAAAGGGTTAGTATCCAAAGTCTATAAAGAACTTATCAAACTTAACACCCAAAAAAACAAATAATCGAGTGAAGAAATGGGCAAAAGACATGAATAGATACTTCTCCAAAGAAGACATCCAGATGGCCAACCAACACATGAAAAAATGCTTAATATCACTCATTACCAGGGAAATACAAGTCAAAACCACAATGAGATACCACCTCACACCTCACACCCGTGTTAGATGGCTAACAGTAACAACTCAGGCAACAACAGATGTTGGCAAGGATGAGGAGAAAGAGGCTCTTTTGCACTGCCGGTGGGAATGCAAACTGGAGCAGCCACTATGGAAAACAGTATGGAGGTTCTTCAAAAAATGAAAAATAGAACTACCCTATCGCCCAGCAATTGCACTACTAGGTGTTTCTCCAAGGGATACAGGTATGCTGTTTTGAAGGGGTACAGGCACCCCAATGTTTACAGCATCACTATGGACAATAGCCAAAGTATGGACAGAGCCCAAGTGTCCATGGATGGATGAATGGATAAAGAAGATGCAGTATATATATATACAATGGAGTATTACTCAGCAATCAAAAACAATGAAATCATGTCATTGCAACTACGAGAATGGAACTGGAGGGTATTTTGCTAAGTGAAATTAGAGAAAGACAAATATGACTTCACTCATACGAGGACTTTAAGATACAAAACAGATGAACATAAGGGAAGGGAAGCAAAAATAATATAAAAACAGGGAGAGGGACAAAACAGAGACTCTGAAATATGGAGAACAAACAACGTGTTACTAGAAGGATTGTAGGAGAGGGGATGGGCTAAATGGCTAAGGGGAATTAAGGAATCAACTCCTGAAATCACTGTTGGTCTATATCCTAACTAACTTGGGTGTAAATTAAAAAAATAAACTAAATAACATTTTTTTTTTCAAAAAGGAAAGTAAACTGACAGTAGCTATGTGCAATAACCTGGATGTAGGTCCGTTACTTAATCAGGAAGAAGGAAAGAAAAGTCTGGAAGATAATATAGAGTAAAAGATCTTTAAAACAATAAAGTTAAGAAAAGACAAACCAGGACTTCTGGCTTCTACTTACAATGTAGAGCGCTTGAAAGAGCTCTCACCCTAAAAAGACAATGATGGCAAGTTGGGTGATATGTGAATTCACAACTTCTCCACAACTCATCAGAGAGCTCAGGCTGTAGGAAACCAATAAACTCAAAATCCAAGAAAAGGTAGGCACCTCAAAAAAGACAGCAGATGTGAGTCCTGGCTTACCTAAAGTGTTGGGAAACATATTAGCCAAAAACTTTCACAGCGAATGACGTCCACCGCACCACAGAGCCAAGAAGCTCAGAAAGAAACCAGCAGATAAGTACAAAACAAAACCTTGGCACGTAGTATTCCAACTTGCAGAAGATAAAGACAGACAAAAAATAATGAAGGCCATCAGAGTGAAAAACACAACACTACAGTAAATGCAATAAATGTAGAACACCAAAGATAAGAGTTATAGTAGGTTTCTCATCAGAAAATCGTGCAATCCAGAGAACAGTGAAGTGACAAGACTGTGAACCCAGGATCTATACTCCATGGAAATATCATTACACATACACATACACAGTGATAAAGGGTCAATTCTCCAAGAAGACATGATAGTCCTAAATGGGTGCTCACTTAACTGAGCTTCAAAGCATATGAAGCCAAAACCCACAGGACTGAAAGGAGAAAATAGAAAAATCCACAATCGTTAAATGTCAAAAATCCTTTCGGTAAGTGACAGAGCAAGCAGGGAGAAAATCAGTAATGGTGTAGAAATGCCTGAAAATTACTATCAACCAACTTGACCTATTGATACTTACAGAACACTCCACCCAATACCACCAAAATATACACTCACCACTCCCTCCTCACATCCATCACACAAACCCATACTGGACATCTGTCATGGGTGAGGCACTAGACTAAGCAGAGATGCACCAAGCCCCTCAGGGAGCTTACAATCTACACAGACTCATACACAGATCACTCCTCCTGCAGCATGACTGGTGTCATAAGACAGACAGATGCAGATGGACCCGCAGGGCCACAGAGAGGGATGAGGCCCATACACCCAGCACCTTGCCCAGAAAAAGCCCTCAGTAAATGTCTGATGAATGAATTCGCTTGATTGTCCTGAATGTGTTTTAAATATGATTTTCATATGAAACATATTGGGAAACACAATTTTAAATTATGAATATATTTTATTTGATGACATGTTTATTGTCCATCTCTCCCCAGAGTATGGCTTTCATGAGAACGGTGACTGCTCCCATCTTGTTCACTGCTGTATCTCAGAACGTAGAGTAATGGCTGGCACACAGCAGGTGCTCAATAAATATTTAAATGCTAAAGGAATATACTCCTTATACATATTTATGTATTCTTCAGTAAACATTTATATAAATGGGTGAGCAATGGACAGGTGAATCAATGGACAGATGACTGCATAGACATAAAGAGAAGTGTGGAGATAAATACCAAGTGGAGAGGTAGAGGGTTAGGTAGATAGAAGTGCATGTGGAACACTTACCAACCAAGAACATATTCTGAGCCATAAAACAAACCTTAACAAATCTAAAAGAATTAGCAGTTAAACAGTCCCTTCCAGATCCCCCAGGGGTCAAAGAGGAAGAAATTATAAATGAACCCCAAATATACTCTGAATTAAATGAAAATGAAAACATAACATATAACAATTTGTGAGAAAGGGCTAAAGCAGTGCCTAGAAGGAAATTTATCACACAAAATCCTCATTCTAGAAAATAAGAAAAGGTCTCAAATCAAGCACATTAAACACAAAACAAACAGAAGGAAGAATAAAAAGCAGAAATCGATGGAATCAAGAATGAAAAACTTCATTTTGTGCTGTAGAGAATTGTTGAACCACTGTGTTGTATGCCTGAAACTAATACAGTATTGCACATCAACTATATTTTAATTTTTTAAAAAATGGAAAAACAGATGAAACTAGTGAATCCAACTTGGAAAAAAAATTAATGAAACTGAGAAACATGTAGACCAGGGGTCAGCAAACCTTTTTTTTTTTTTAATTTTTTTTTTAATGTTTTATTTATTTCTAGGAGAGAGAGAGAGAGAGAGAGACAGAGTGAGCAGGAGAGGGTCAGAGAGAGAAGGAGTCACAGAATCCGAAGCAGGCTCCAGGCTCTGAGCTGGCAGTCAGCACAGAGCCCGACGCGGGGCTCGAACCCACGAACCGCGAGATCATGACCTAAGTGAAAGTCGGACGCTTAACCGACTAAGCCACCCAGGCGCCCCAGCAAACCTTTTTTATAAAGGGCAGATAGTAAATATTTTAGGCTTTTCTGGCCACATATAGTCCCTATCACATATTCTGCTTGTGTTTTCTTTTCTTTCTTTTTTATTTTTTCCCCTTAACTTTAACAATGGGTCACGGGCTAGATTTAGCCTGCAGGCTATAGTTTGCTAACCACTGCTCCAGACACACTGATCAAGGAAAAAAAAAAAAGACAGAGAGAGAGAGAAAACATATAACTTATAACTAAGTAACAGGGACAACCCTACACTACTTAGACAACATGACGAATTCCTTAAAAGACACAAACTGTCCAAATTCACTCAAGAAGAAACAGATAGTATGAACAGTCCTATATCCTAATCTCTGTGAATTCCATCAAACGTACAGGAGAAATAATACCAATTCTAAGCAAAATCTTCTAGAACATAAAGGGAGGAATCATTTCCCACTAGCCATTTTATGAGGCTAACATTTGCCCTGATACCCAAACCAAACAAAGGCATTACCACAAGGAAAACTACAGACCAGCATCCCTCATGAACACAAGACACAAAAATCCTTAATAAAATTCAGCAAGAAGTCTGGTTCAACATTTGAAAATTAATCAATAGAATTCAACATGTTTACAAGCTAAAGGAAAAATTAGGATTGTATCCACAGATGCAGAAACAAATGTTGATAAAATTCAATACTGATATGTGACAAAAACTCTCCACCAACTAGGAATAGAAGGACACTTCCTTAGCCTGAAAAAGGGCATCTGCAAAAATCTACAGCTCACATCCTTACATTCCCACCCCACCCCCGTCTGAACCAGCACTTCCTCAGCCCTGGACCTTTCCGGAGAACTACCTTCTAGAATCTTCCGCCCCAGGTGTTTAAAGGGCTAGCACCCTCTCCTCCTTCAGGGCTCAACTCAGAGAAGCCTTTCTGACCCTGGCCCTCCCTTGTCACACCCTCATACTCCACTGTACCTCATGCTCTTATTTCTTTGTGTGCTTGTTTATTCTGTGTCTTCTGCCTTGCATGTCAGCTCCAGGAGGACAAGGGCCCCTATGCTTACTCACCACAGGGCCCAGCACTGTGCCACTTTAGCAAACATTTGATTATGAATGTACAACATATAATCACAGCTACAACTGCAGTTCAATTTCTTCAACTAATAAGGAGATCTTTACATAATAAGGAGATCATTACACACTGGGAGAGAGCCCACCCATTTCATGGGTCGACACATCCATAAATAGGGACCTGAATGTTACTGTTGCTGGGAGGAATCTCAAATAGGGTAAGTGAGGCTCAGAGAAAAAAAAGGAGTTATCCAAGGTCACAGGACATGACAGGTGACATTAGAGGCAAATGTTGCTTCCACTGTATCATTACAGGAAAGCACTTCTGACCCACCAAGAGACCCGTCCTCTAAGAAGCAGGCATCTTTAGGATGCTGGCTTAGATGCCAACTGCCTGGCCCACTTTTCTGCACAGGTCTCCCTTTGTTCCTTTCCAGGACAGGACTGCTACAGGGCACCTGTCCCAAGGTGAGCCCAGTTCCATCGGGAACATCCTTCAGAGGAAATAACAGGCATTGGCCTTTGACATCATAACTCGCTCTGGCTTGTAAACTTCCTGAGCCTAGTTTGACACATTCAGTAGGATTTAAAAGAGGTGCTCAGGGGCGCCTGGGTGGCTCAGTCGGTTAAGCCTCCAACTTCAGCTCAGGTCATGATCTCATGGTTCGTGGGTTCAAGCCCCGTGTTGGACTCTGTGCTGACTGCCAGCTCAGAGCCTGGAGCCTGCTTCAGATTCTGTATCTCCCTCTCTCTCTGACCCTCCCCTGCTCACGCTGCCTCTCTCTCTCTCTCTCTCTCTCAGAAATAAATAAAACATTAAAAATAAATTAAAAAAATAAAAAAGGTGCTCAGCAAATCTTGTCAGCAGCAATGGGAGAGGGTTTATTGCTCTGTTCTCCTCATCCCGAATGGCATAGAGGGGAATAATCACAGCTTCTCTGGAAGGTTCTCTCAGCTGCATCAATCAAGCATGTGGCCTTGAGGGGCTGCCGGCAGCCGGGCCCTGAGCCCCAGGCAGCCACCTGGAGCCTATCGCAGGCCTGGAGAGCCAGGCCTGCAGGTGTAAACTCTTTCTGGAGAGGAAGTTCACACCCCAATACAACTTCTGGTCATTAGGATCTGTTTTGAGAATACGAGTATTCTTAATATCAGAATATCACAATTCTGTCCTTACGTAAGAAGGAACTGCTTTCTTAAAATGTGAATCATTATATCAAAGGATCAAGTTCCCCATTCCTTTCTTCCTTCCCCTCAAAGGAAAGGACTCACCTTGCTCTGGGCCCCTGGTCCCTTGCCTTGCAGACATGTAATCTAACCTGCTCCAGCCAGTGACTCTGACAGGTAGGGCTGGGAGAAACTGAGGCTCAGAGGGGGCTTCAACGCTGTCCCCAGGCTGCAGCATGAGGCAATGACAAGGCCCAACTTTGACCTGAGTCCGCTGGACACGAACTGTTGATGTAACTCAAGCCACAGAAGTCAGCCCCATCGCCCAGCTTTAACACATCCTTGCCTTCTTAGAGTTGAGCACAGCATGTGACACATAGCAGGTGCCAATATAGGGTGGGCATTGACTAAGAAGTGAGCCAAGACAGTAAGAGACATAGACACACAGACACAAGCATTGTGGGCTTGCACCAAGGTGGAAGGAAGCCTCAGTGATACTTTGTTACAAGTGTATTTCAATGCTGCCATAGAGAGAACTGGGTTTAACTCCATTTTCATAAAAATTCCATCCATCAAAATATTAGATAAGGAACAGTCAGTCTGTGATTTCTAAAACACAAAACATAAGAGCACATGGGATGATAAATGTAATGATACTTTTAAGCGATTCTATTTTAGAAGTATCAATCGCCTCATTTTCTGGGTAGATGACTGTGTGTGGGAGAAGTGCAGATGCCCTACGGGCTGCTGCACAGCCATTGCTAAGGGGGAAACAAGAGGCTGGGATTTAGGAGACTAAAAGGTGACTCAACGCCGGTGCCTTCCCAAGCGCGGTAATGATCATGTCAAATGGCTCTGGTCCCCGGAGCCTCCCTGGAAATAGAAGCCCATGCCAACACAGGGAGCGACAAGCACTGGATTGGGGTCCCCGATGCCACCCGCCGCCGTGTGACGTGCGCATCAGAGCTGTGGCCGATGCAGGACTGCAGACCACCTCTGAGCTTCTGGTCTGATAAGAGGGGCTGCATGTGACAGCAATCGCCCATGTGTGTCCACCTACATGTCCAGCCCCATTTCCCGGGTCCTGTCTGTACTGTTTGCGGTCTGTTGCCGATCTGCCCACATTAGAGAACACGATGGCCTTGGTGCATCTGTGCACTCAGCAAGCCAGCAGCTCCATGGCCAGAGGAGCTGGTGGCCAAGCCCGGAGGCATGAGTGGACGGGGACACCCCAGCAGTGCCCTGGGGACGCTGTGGACCCCTGCCTGGCTGCCTCGGCCACCTGTCCCCCACAGCCCCACCTGTCCCCCACAGCCGCTGCCTCCACTGCACCGAGTGGTTCTAAGCAGAGGCTGTCCCATTCATCCTGAATAAAGGTGTCACTTTTAGACATCACTGCCGAGAAAGAGGACAGGATGTGGGATTCAGCAGCAGCAAACCCCGCTGGAGGCTGGGAGGACGGACAAGCTCAAGTTCGGCACAGTGACAGGCTGGAGGCTGTGAGCAAAGCACATAATCCTGTAAATGACACATGCACTGGACCGGCCCCTCCGACGTGTTCTAGCTCGTTCTGGCTGAGGGGCAGCCTCCCCGGTGCCGGGCACTCAGCTCTATCTCGGCTTGGAGGACAAGAATATTTCTTCCTGAAGCCGTGAACATGGTATCTCCGTCTGCTACCTTGTCCGCCGCCCTCTCAGATCAGGAGAAACCCTCGGGGCCTCTCTGAGCCTGTACACGGTTCCCACTCTCTGCTGGGGGTGGGGGTGGGGGAGGGACAGAAAGCTCTCGGGGCTGCAGACTCTGAAGCACAGGTCTGGTGCTCCCAGCGACTCTGAAAAACAGAAGAGCACGCTCTGAGAGGTGTCTTGCCAGGACCCTCTTGAATACAGCTTCTTGCATCAGTGACTTCTTGCCTGCCACCTCCTCTCTCTGCAGGCCACCCTGAAGCCTCCCTCCAAACCGCTACACCGTCGTCGCGGTGAATGTCACCACAGACCCAGGGAGAGCACCTGTTTGGTTAGTCAACAGAGACTGAATGCCGCTAGAAACCTCCCCCAGAGTGAGTCGCCAACTCAGAGCTGCAGAGAAATGTCCTCTTAGAGTGATGTGACAGCTCTTGAAGGCCGGAGGGGACAGGAAAGAGAGGGAGGCCCTCTCTCCAACCTCCGTTGGCCAATGTTTACTTCTGCCGGAGGCTTAGGAAGATCGGAGGCTGGAAGGGGTCAACACGCTCCAACTCTTGCCCCGCTCACTGCCACCTGGGATGATGCTGAGGCCCCAACTTGGTGACGGGATCCCACATGGCAGGACAAAAGCCATGTATGCTGGGCTTCCTCCAGCCCTGGAGACTGGGAGTCACTCGGGATCCCGGGGGGTGCCGGGAGCCGCGCCGGCCTCTCTGGATGGCAGTCACAGCAAGGAAATGGCAATGTCTGCACAGCTTCTGCCATGAGAAATGAAGACTAATATCTCCTTCTGCTACTACTGGTTCATGTTGGAAATGAGCCTGCTGGTATTGACTAGGCCTCCCAATATTCCATATCAGACCCATATTCTGAATACAGATACCTCATAAGGAAAAGCATATTCCTGCCTTTACGAAAGAGACTTTAGATGAAAGCTTTATGGGCGATTGTCAAAAGGTTCTTCCTATGGGCCTTGCAGATCCAAGACTTAGATAATAAAGGGGGTTAAGAACACAAGAGTCACTATTGAGCCTGGTCCCATATCAGAAGAGCCTAATTTATAGTTGAAGTACGGATAAGTACAGAACATAACTTACTAATTGGTGAAGCATGGCAGTCCCTTCCTCGGGGCCTGCATTCCACATCCCTTACACTGGCAACTGGGATGAGAATAGATAAGAGTAGCTAAAACATAAACCCAGGTGCCAAGATGGACACATTTAGGGCCCCCATGAGGACTTCCACACACAAACCAATTCAGAATCATTCATCCTCTTGAGAGCCAGACAGAATGACTCCTAACTTATCTATATACAACCTAACCTATATGTTATCCTGTTGATCACTAAGAGCATCCTGTTAATTCCTTGGTTGTAAATTCACTATGACTGAGATAATTCCGCAAAATATCAAAAACTTGTTATCACAAAAGGCCTCCCATTGTAGAAATTCCTTTCTCTTACTTCATGTTGTTGCTGAACCTTTAAATAAAGACACCAAAACTGACAGAACAGAGATGCCTGCCTGGTGATCAGAAAGAATCTCGGGGCTCTCTCATTCTCTTTCGCCAACACCGTCCATCCTTCAGGGACCCCTGGACCTGTTGGAGCCGGCGCGGCCTCCGACAGGGGGGTGGGTGGTAATCTGACCATTCTGCAGCAGGGAGGATGGGTGGTGGGTGGATGAGAGCAGGGGGCTGGAGCCAGACCACCTGAGCTCCAATCCCGGCCCACTCCTAGGGGTGGGAGAGCCTCAGTAAGTCACATGAGCTCTGAGCTTCAGTCTCCACATCCATAAAATGGGAGCAGCAGCTGTTCCAGCCTCATGGGAGCGCTGTGCCCGGGCAGTACACTGACACATGCAAACACCTGCACCACTGCCAGGCACATACGAGTCCTTCAGTGGAGGTAGGCACAATCCACTCATCCCTGCCAACCAGAGATCTGGTTCTGTCCGTGCATCAATACCAGTGGGGCCGGCTCAAGTTGAAACTGACTTTCTAAAGGAAAACACAGCAGTTCTAAACAATCCTGCCTGCCTTTATCCACTCAACAGATATCTACTGAGCATCTATTATGTACCCCAACCTCTCCTGGGAGGGGGAAGTTCTAGAAATATCATTAGAAGGTAGCCCGCTAAACACTGATATGAGTTCTGATGTCAGAAAAAAGACTCCAACGGAACCAAAGGTATCCTCTTTTTTTCCCTGTTACCCTCCTGGTGTCCCCAAAGCTGAGGAACTCATGATGGTGTCTTCCAACACAGGACTTCTGAGGATGGCTTTCAAGTCTGGGGGTTGGGAGTCTACCGTGCTTGGGTGAGATCACCTTTGTCCCAGGATGAGCCTTTTCAGTGGTCTCTCGCCTCCATCTATCTGTGCTCCCTCTGGATATGCAGGTGCAGCCTGTCCACTGGGTAAGCGGGGCCAAAGGGCTCCTGACTCAAGCCAGAGCAGCTGGTGGCTCTTAAGAAACAGTTAGCCAGGTCTGCGTTAGGTGGGCACACTCGGTGCACCCTTGTCTACCAGGACCCCTGTCTGTAGGCGCAGGGCAGTGCCGCGGGGGGGTGGGGGGTGGGGGAAGGTGGAGCTGAGCGCCCCAGCAGGAAGTCATCCCAATGCTGTGGTCTCTGCCCTTTGCCTCAGGACGCTCACGCATGCACAGGTGTTCCTGGCTCCATCCCAGATGGCCAACCCCAACCTCCCCCTGAGTTCTGGACTCCACACCTCCTGCACCGGGCCCCAGGGGGTCTCAGCCAGGTTGTCAGGAAGTTCACCCACCTCCTGCCAAGGTGCAGTGGGCCCCAAAGAACAGAGAAACAGATGGACAG
Organism: Proteles cristata cristata; assembly: GCA_017311185.1. NCBI lineage: Eukaryota > Metazoa > Chordata > Mammalia > Carnivora > Hyaenidae > Proteles > Proteles cristata. The sequence continues at coordinate 66,746 of JAESUZ010004559.1, forward strand.
AGGAAGAATCTGAAATGCATTGAGCACCTACTGTATACCAGCCTCCTCCATGCCCATGATCTACCCTGAGCCCTCAGAAAAAGGATGGGAAGCAGCTCTGAACATCCCTGCTTTGTGTGCATTAAAAACAAAAAACAAAAAACAAAAAAAAAACCAACCCTGAGGCTAAATGAGGAGGCATGACTTGTCCCATGGTCACTGGCTGAGAGCCAGCCATTGGGCCCCTTCTCCATTCCAAGCTGTTTTCTCCTCTTCCTCTGCTCCCTGCTTTCCCCTTTGTGTCCCCAAGCACATCACTGACAGTTCTGCATACAGTAGACACTTCATAACAATTGGCTGCTCTGGAAGGGGTTGGTTACACCATGCTCCTCCAGCATAAATCATTTTGCTGCATAGACAGACAGTGGGCACGTCAAAACCCTCAGCCCTCAGCTCACTCCCCGAGGAGGTCCAGTGACCCAGAACCCCAAGTGTGTGAGAAGGCAAGTATGATACCACAGCCCCCAGAGTCTCCTACGAAGGGATGAGGCGCCAGCATTCTCCCTCCCAAAAGAATGTGAAATGAAGGGGGTGCTGGAGAATGGGCCCAGTGGCTCCAAATCAAGGGAACCCACTGTCCTGTTAACATGCTGCTACCACACTGTCTTGTCAAGGTGCATTCTGGGGGCCAGTGGCATGCACGTCTCCTGGGAGCTCGTGAGCCTGCCCTAGACCTACTTACTGGTCAGCATCTGGATTTTAGCAGGCTAAAGAGGAAGCAGGAGTTTGCTACTGGGCCTGCTGCAGCAGAGCCATGAGGCTGACCCACGCCCTGACCTCACCCTCACAACCCTCCTTCAGAGCCCACCAGAGCCCAGAAGCATGGCTAAGAACCGGTCCCGGAAGCAGGGTGACAGGCAGGAGTCCTCAGTCCCACCGCCACAGCCTGGCACAGCTCCTCGGGAGGAGAGATACCAGGCCTGAGAGGGCTGTACCTGGACTCTGGGAATCATGAGCCCCTCCTCCCTCCTACCCCGCAGGATTTGGGAGTCAGGGTCAACTCCTCCCGCATCATCCCTGCCTACCCCCAGCCTCCTAGGAAACCTTTCCTGAAGCTGCCTATCACCACCCCCCTTCCTCCTTCACCCCACACCCCTCCCCGCCTTCCAACACACAGTGTTCTTCTCCTCTGCCTGGGTCCAAACCATGGAGTGTGGCCAGCTGGTCCCCAAGACAGAAGGACGGAGAGGGCAAACAGGCTCAGAGCACCCAGGAATCCAACTCTGGAGTCACATAAAGTCCCCGTGCCCTCTGTCTCGCCCCAGAGAGGCACCCGGACTTCTGCGGAGAGGAGCCCCGCAGCCGACGGGCTGCTGCACGCGAGCTGCGAGCTCACCCAGGACGTCTGGGGCCAGCGCGGCCGGGCAATTCCGCCCCCATCCTGTCCCCCCTTAATCCTAGATCCGAAACAGCCAGGGCAATCCCAGGGCGAAGCGGGCAGGGTACAACCTCCGGTCCGCGAAGGAAGAGACGGAGGCGTCCAGAGGGAAGAAGGCTCGGCTCATCTCGGGCTAGAGGGAGTACGGAGGCCCTCCCGGTGCGACAGTGACCCCAAAGTGACCCAGGCCCGCTCGAGGGCGGGTCCTGCGCCTCCCGCGCCCCCTTCCCACTGGGACTCGGGCTCTCCCGGCCAGGAGTTCTGGCCCCACTAACGGAGCCCCAGCCCGCAACCGAGCCTCGGGGTTCGCTGAAGCCCGAGTCCGAAGCCGTTCGTCCCCGGGGAACTGGCCGGTGGAAGCGCCAGGCAGCGCCCCAGAACCCCTTTCCTTAGGGAGCCCTGTTCCCGCCGAGGTCCAACCCCAGGTCGGGGGATCCCGGGTGCGCCCTCTAGTCGGGTGCCCTCCCCGCCTCTGCCCAACTCCCCTCCCAGCCCCGAGGGGAGCGGGACCCCAAAGAAGTTCGCGCACCCTCTACACGCCCGCCGCCCCCGGCGCCCGCTTACTTGTCGCGGCGGCAGCGGAGCTCCGGGATGACGCCTACCGGCTGGGCTGCGGGCCAGCGCCGGGGCTGGGGTCCAGGCGGCGGGCGCACGCGGCCAGGGGTCGCCGGTGCCGTTCCAGCACGGCGGCATTGTCGCGCCTCAGCCGCGCCACTTGGCGCTCCAGCTCCTCGACGGCGCCGCCGCCGGCGCGCCAGCAGCTCCCGCTGCGCCGCGACGGTCCAGGCCGGCCCCCGCAGGTACTCCGCCGCCTTGCCGGGGGTCACGGCAGCACTGGCCGGGGTCTCCGCCTCAGGCTAGCGGGAGGCGGGGACTGCGGCTGGGCGCCACGCGGAGCTCGGGGTACGCGGTAGCTCGAGGCTGCGGCGGCCCCGCCTCCCCTGGCACCCGCCCCCTGCACAGCCGAGCCTTGCGCGCCGCCGCCACGCTGCCTCGCGGATGCGCCAGATCCGGCACGGCGCCCAGCTGTGGCCGCCTCGGGCAAGCGAGGAGCTTTGCAAAGTGCGGGCTGCAACGTGAGGGGGAGCTAGCTGGAGCCTAGCGGCCAGCGCGGGAGGAGAGGCAGGAAGGAGGCGAGTGAACCATCTACTCCCATTCAGTAGGTTGATTTTTATTTTGTTGATGGTTGCCATTTCTGTTGCAAAAACTTTTTATTTACATGAGTTTGATTGCACTCCTATGTTTATTGCAGCATTATATACAAAAACCATGAAATGAAAGCAACCAAAGTATCCAAGTATCCATGGATATATGAATGGATCAAGAAGATGTGATACAAACACACACACACACACACACACACACACACACACACACACACACACACAGTAGACTACTACTCAGCTACTAAAAGGAATGAAATCTTGCCATTAGTAACAACATGGATGGACCTATGGAGTATAGTGCTAAGTAAATAAGTCAGTCAGAGAAACAAACACCATATGTTTTCACCTTTATGTGGAATTTAAGAAATAAAACACACTTAAGAGGAAAAAGAGAGACAAAACAAACAAAAAATCCACCTCAGACTCCTAAATACAGGGGAAAAAAACTGGTGGTTGCTAAAGTGGAAGTAAGCAGGGGAAGAGGTGAAACAGATAAAGGGAATTAAGAGCACATTTATCTTGATTAGCAGTAAGAAACGTGTGGAATTGTTGAAACATTATGTAGTAGACCTGGAGTAGTATAATAATCCTGCATATTAGAAATACAAGTCCTAGAAAAAATTAGAAATAAAAAAAAATTGAAATATGGCCTCTTCCCTTATGGAGGTCACTTTTTAATGCAAGAGGTAAAGCATAGCTATAACACAACGTAGAAAGCGTTGTCATACGTAACATACAAATAGGGGCGCCTGGGTGGCTTAGTCGGTTAAGCATCCGACTTTCGCTGAGGTCATGATCTCGCGGTTCGTGGGTTCGGGCCCCGCGTCGGGCTCTATGCTGACTGCCAGCTCAGAGCCTGGAGCCTGTTTCAGAGTCTGTGACTCCCTCTCTCTCTGACCCTCCCGTTCTCACGCTGTCTCTCTCTCTCTCTCTCCTAGAAATAAATAAAACATTAAAAAAAAATAAGTAACATACAAATAAAATGTCTTGGGAATTCAGAGTGGAGCACGATCACATGTGGCTGGCACAAGAGTGGTGATTGAGTGGTAAAATCAGAGAAGACTTTGTAGAGAAATGGCATTTGAGTTGTCTCTCTCCAGGGACAGATAGGTTTTTGCCACACATGGGAGGCGGGAAGAGACTACAGGCAGAGAGAGCAACAGGAGAAAAGGCATAGGAAACCAAGCAGTGTAGAGAGCACACTGAGCGGTCTGTGTAGCCTGAGCCTTGACTGAGGGGGCGGGGGGTTTAGTAACAGAACATGCACAGGTGTATTGGTGCTAGAGCTTTCCTCTGAGCACAGAGCTCTTTGACTTTGAACCCACTACCCATGCTGAAAGTCCTAGGGATTTGTTCTTCTACTTGGCAATATCTGCATTCTTGGACTTGAAAGTTTCTCTACTCTTGTCTGCTTTGGTCCACCAGCTCAGAAAATGCACAGTTAAGAGCCAAGTTTCCAGAGTTCTGGTCTAGCAATGTGACCTTGAGGAAGCGACTCAGACCCTTCAATGCTCTGCTTATTTATCTGTGACTTGACAGCACAGAACTGATCACTTTTAAAGTTACATTTACTTAAAAAAAATTCTAGGATTTCCTCTGGTGTTTCTGTCCTGTTATTCTTTCAACTAGGTCTCTCTAACGTACACAGTCTGAATCTGCATCCTGCCCACTTTTCACTACAACCCATTGTTGGAGCTGTAGAGGTACAATGAAAAACACCCCATTTACTCCTCTTTGCTTTGAACCAATAAATAATCGAAACACAGAAAGAGATATTTAAACTGTCAGCTTTAGATCTGCAGCCTAATTGGGTTGGTAACCCCACATCACTAAATTAGACAGACTTAGTCCTCATCCCAAGCAGCGCTGTGCACCACCTGCCTCCTATCACAGGAGAGTCTGCTTTTATTAGATTTGCTCTTGTTTGAGCAAAGGAGTTGTATTTGGGAAGCTTAGCACTAGATAAAAATGAAAATTAAAAAAAAAAAAACTGGAAGAGGCTGATCTGGGCATGCCCAGTGCTGTCTGTCTCTTCAACTCACTGATCAAAGTCATGGTGAGAGAGGCAGAGGTGGAGTGAGGCCAGGAATAGTCCTCTGCTCAGTGGTGCTCAGCCTTCAGTTGGTGTCACCATACCTGGAGGGCTTGTGAAAACAAAGATTGCTGGGCCTCACCCCTAGCATTTGGAGTTCAGTAGGTCTGGGTGGGGCCCAAACTTGTACTTCCTTTTTTTTTTTTAATATTTTTATTTTTTATTTCTAGGAGAGAGAGAGAGACAGCGTGAGCAGGGGAGGGTCAGAGAGAGAAGGAGTCACAGACTGAAACAGGCTTCAGGCTCTGAGCTGGCAATCAGCACAGAGCCCGACACGGGGCTTGACCCCACGAACCGCGAGATCATGACCTAAGCGAAAGTCGGACACCTAACCGACTAAGCCACCCAGGCGCCCCCCAAACTTGTACTTCTAACAAATTCCCAAAAGATGCTGATGTTGAGCTTCTAGGGATCACTCGTTGAAAACCAAAGCTCCAGTGGAAGGTCCTCCACATGTAAAGATGAAGTGAGGAAAGCAAAGGTACCCTTTGAACACTTACCTTCATTAATCCTAACATTTAGATTAAAATACCATCTTTAATGCTCTCACGGTGAGGAAATCATAGCCAATCACTTCACAATGCATATGTCTATCAAATCACATCTTACAATTTTATATGTCAGTTATACCTCAGCAAAGCTGGAATGAAAAAATAAAATACCACAGTTATATGAGTATCTTTATTTTCTTTATATTTTTCCTGACTGTAGATCACAGGTAGGGAGTATATCTTTTTTTGTTGTTGTTAATTTTATTTATTTTGAGAAAATGAGAGTGAGTGGCGGAGTGGGGGGGGGGGTGTAGAGAGAGAGAGAAAAAAAAAATTCCAAGCAGTCTCAGTGTTGTCATTGCAGAGACAAACAGGGGCTTGATTCTATGAACTCTGAGATCGAGACCAAGCCAAAATACAGAGTCAGAGGCTGAGCTGACAGTCCCAAGCGGTATATCTTGTTCACTCCCCCAGAGCATCCCGGTGGGCTTCAGGCACATAATGAGTTTATGATAAAATCATATTCAGTTGAATTGAGCCTTACATATTTTTTGGTACAGAAATTCTCCTTCCTTTCAGACTTAACACTGTGCTAGTCCTTGAAAACTATTTTCTGGGAGAGCTTTCTTCACAAACAGCATTTCTCTCCATCCAGAACGATGTCTAGAAGTGTATCTAGATCTGTACCCAGCATCTAGAACTGTACCCAGGCACTTCTGGTTTTGCCTTTGTGTGGCTCTGCCAGAGTTCCGGTGACTGTCCTGTCAGAGTGGAGTCTTGTGCAGGACAAGGAGTAGTTTCTCCTCTTCCTCTAGACACAACAGTGAGAATAGTGTTGTTCATTCAAAAAGCAACAAGGAAAATATGGCCCTGGGCAGGAGAATGCCTAATATATCATCCCATGGTCCTGTTCCATCCATTCCCATGGGAAGTGGGGAGGGGCCAGAAAAAGTGATATTGATAGAAGGCCCTACCTGCTCTACATGATTCCAGTAGATTCTTGAAGATGAGACTGGATCCAGCCTGGGGACAATATGCATCTTTCTTGAAGCACTCAGTTTTATGGTTGGCAGAGAAAGGCCAGTGTTTTCTATTATGTTTTTTTTACAAGTATTTTACCCTTTATTTTAACCTGGAAATCTTCATTTTTCATTATCTTGGCTATTACAGCAAACACTCTAAAGCTCTAAGTATTAGATTTATATGAAATATCTGAAGATAGGATATATCTTTTACAATGGTTTAGATTGAGCAGATTTAGGCAAACTATGGAAACTCCTATTTGGGTCTCAAAATTTTACTCAGCTGGTATTAACTTCTCTAGAAGTTTACACACTTTTAAAACTGACTCATAAGGGGCGCCTGGGTGGCTTAGTCGGTTAAGCGTCCGACTTTCGCTTAGGTCATGATCTCGCGGTTCGTGGGTTCGAGCCCCGCGTCGGGCTCTGTGCTGACTGCCAGCTCAGAGCCTGGAGCCTGTTTCAGTCTGTGACTCCCTCTCTCTCTGACCCTCCCCTGCTCATGCTGTCTCTCTCTCTCTCTCTCCTAAAAATAAATTAAAAAAACATTAAAAAAAAAACTGACTCATAAAAAACTCTCCTCCCATTTTCTAGGACCTAAAACCGAATTATTCTACACATAATATATATATATATTTTAATGTTTTATTTATTTCTAGGAGAGAGAGAGACAGCTATGGAGGCGTAGAATATGAATGTAGAGAATGGATTAAATGTGAGTGTTTAAGCAAACCAATGTCCAGAGTGTGCAGTCGAGCAGAGATGAGGGATACAAATGAGACAAGGGAAAAATATATCTGAATAGAAAGAATTGATCTAGAATTAATCACAGCAGTGCATCCATGTTGGACTTGACCCAGGATCTGATTTTAAAAAAAAAAAAAAAGGATGCTGTACAGCGCAGATGGTCATGGTTTGGTGTAGGCAGGTCTCACCTCCACTTTGGTCCAGAAGGCTGCTCCCTGAGTTTCCACCTTGGTGGCTTGGGTGAGAAAAATGGCGGTGCCCCAGTCCGTTCTTGAACCAAGCACTGCAAATCACTGTCTTTGGTCCGATCTCCCTGTGCCTTGGGCATAGCCAAGATTGGCCATGTTTTATGTCCCAAGCCCCGCCTTGTTTCCAGATCTTAATCCGAGAGCTTTATTGATACCACCCAAAATGAAATCCCACAAGCTGGTTCACTTCCCAACTGGGGATGGAGCCAGGAGATCTGCAGAGCAATTTCACCTGGCGCCGCCTATGACGGGAGGCACCCAGCCCCAAAACAGCGCCACAGCTAGAAATAGGATCACTCTCTGAATGCCCTGCAGTTAGGGATGGAATGTTAGGATCCTTCTCCATCCTGAGGGCTGAGGATTTTCTCTTCTCCAGGGACAGTTCCATGAGCAGTTTCAGCCGCACTTTCTCTTCCTCTCTTCTCTCCATGACTCTCCAGTTTTCTTCCTTTTGAATTTAAAATGGAAAAGCAGTCCTTTATCTTTTCTGTTGATCTTCCTATGCTAATAGCATGTTCAGAATACCCATTATTTCTTATCTCATGTCCATATTGATTGATAACTTAAAAAATAATGAGCTTGAAAAATAGAAAAAGAGGTCTGAACTGATGCCTGGGTCTCTGTGTTTATATCCATGGATGATTAATAAATACTAACAATGGTGTAGATGTTGTGAACTCAGAGCTGGTCACAGACATGGGTCACGATGGAGCACACTAATGTGCATTTATATATTCTACTAGGTCAGATCTGTGATTATCAACAATAAAGCCAGAATGATCAATCTAACATAGGTGATGACCGTTTTTCCAGAATCACCCTGACATTTTAGCCCTGAGACAGCATTAGTCATATTTTGGAGTGACTGGTGAACTGATACTTTTCTGGTACTGGTTCTTTAGACTAAAGATAACAAAGAGATTTCCATTCCCTGGCAAACATTTCCAATCTCTTCCCAAGTGGCAGACCTGTCTGAGGAACAAGTATCCATGTGAATTAGAGAGCTTAAAAACATGTTTTGTTAAACCATCCTCATTAAACTGGCACTGTATGCCTTCCTACCTGCCTTTGTCCCACTTGGGGCTGTCTCTTGTGATAGATATTTTCTGAGGTTTGAGAAGGTAGCATCTTGAAGACTTGGATGAAGACTGAGTTTTGGGAAGTCCAATCCTGGAGTTTTTGGAAGTCCAATTTGGGTTGTCAGGTAAATCGCAACCCTCTTCCTGCCATTGGGCTCCCATTTTAGATAATGTCTGCTACTCACCCCCATCTTCTTTTACACATGAGGTATCCCTGACAGAACAGGTAAATTACCCAGACCAAAGGCCATTCCAGGAAGAGTAAGTCTGTGAAGAGCTCAGTTAGGAAGGAGGTGATGGGCCTGAGGGTAGGGAGAGAATCAGGGTGGGGGTCTGACATCTGGGTCAGAGAGTATGGACTGAATATAAACTATTAGAAAAATCACAGGTTATTGCATTGAGAAAGGGCATTTCTGAACATGGTGTATGAGGGCGATGTTTCTGTGTTGTTATAACCTGGGTTTGTGGTAGATTCTCTCAGGATTCCCAATCATGGTTTTGCTTTCTTTTCTGTATGTTTACATATTCTTTGTTTGTTTGTTTGTTTGTTTGTTTGTTTTTTGTTCGGCCTGCTTCTGTTTGAATCATAAACTATGATTATTTCATCCCCAGATGTTTTGTTCTTCAGGTTGGTTCTCTGGATCTTCATACTTTGTCTGTAGCCCAGTGTCCCTCGTCTTCAGTAAAAGTGAGAGGAGCACAAGGAACTTGCTGCACAACACAGTTGAGGGAAACAAATCAAAAGCATTACGCATCTCTGACCCTGCCATTCAGATGGTTCTCCTCTGGGACTCCTGCTCAGGGTCCATGGATGGACTTCAGCAGAATGAAGGACATTTCTTTGAGGTGACCAACCTCAGAGGGGTCTGTGATTCAACAAATGTGAAGAACCACTGTTGTGTCTTTGTTGAGAGGTAGTTGGCTGGGGGCAGTTCTCCATAGAGAGAAAAGTGGTACAAGCATCCTTAGTGCTCATTAAGTAGCCTCCAGAGATAGTTGATGGAGCTGAAGGCAAAAGAGGAATTGGGAAAAGGGAGATGGGTTTAAAGAAACTGGTAGGAGGAATACCTGATCTTCCCTTGTTCTCCACCCTCCTCTAGCAGGTATTCCTTCCATGTAATCTCCATGTTCTGGAGAGTATAGGATTCTGGTTTCCTTCCGTTTTAATCTGTTGAGTGCCTGCCATTTCTCAGACAGAAACCTCATCCTCTCACATCATCATCTCTTGAGGTTCCTTTGTTCAACCAGAAAAGCACAGAGTGGAGTCAACCGTCCCTTAGTCATGAATTGTTAGCACCATTGCTTCCTGTCAGGTCTCGTATCAGTGCATTTTGTTTTCCTCTTCCATGATGAACTGTTCTCATTTCCCCTCATCAAGAAGGTGACACATGCTTTAGTGTATCTGTAACTGCTCTTCCCATCTATGATCTATATGTGTATTTGATACATTCATCCACTCAAACAAATTTACAGTGTTGACTCTATGGCAGGCACAGTGTAGATGCAGAGAATACAGCCAGGAGCAAAACAATTAAAAAATTCTGTTTTCATGGATCTTGCATTCTTTTGGAATGATAAAAATCATGAGCAAATATATAACTTGTAGTACCTTAAATAGTGATAAGAACTATGGAAAAAATGGGGCAGGGTGATAAAGTACCTTGTGGGTATTTAATAGGAGATTGAATTTTTTTTAAATGGTATGCTTAAGGAAGGCTATGCTATGAATGTGCTATTTCACCAAATGCAGTTAAGGGATCAACCATGTGGATATGTGACTTAGAAGTGGTGCAGTTATAGAGACACCAAGTAAAAAGGCCTTGAGGTAGGTTTTTGTCTGGTATGTTAGGAGGCCAGAATATTTAGAAGGCCAGTAGCTATAGAACAATGAGTGGAAGCCGAGAGAAACAGAGGGCTGAGAAATAGCTGGGTCAGTTACAAATACCAAGGGATTTGGGGGCTGTTATAAATGCAGACTTTGGTTTATATTCTGAATAAAAAGGGAAGCTAGCGGAACGTTTTGAGCAGAAAAACGATGAGATTTTTTTTTACAGATATATGTGTATTCTTGAAAAATGTACAGAATTTTTGGCTATTTTTTAAATGTACATAAGTGACATTGTGCTATACATCTCATCCTGCTTTTACTGTTGCTACCTAACGTTGTTTCTAAAATCTCCCCAAGTTACTCTCAATAAATCTGCAGTATTATTCGTGACTGCTGTGTATTATTTCACTGTGCATATGTAGTCCATATTACTTATATATTCCTCTAGTAACAGATGCTAGGATAGCTTCTAACTTTTTGCTTCCACACAGTCCTATAATGAACTCAGTCACATGAGCCTCATTATGGACCAAGGAGAGACTTTTCTTGGGGAATTTACCTTAGAGAGTAGGTGGGTGTGTGCAGTCTTAATTCCACTAAGACTGTGCTTCAGGATGGTGGCCCCAGTTACACCTCTACCAGTGGTGCCTGATAGTTTGTATCTTCTTATAGAATTCTCATGTAGATCCAGTAGGAAAAGTCAAGTAAGGTTCCTTGTGGATGAGGAAACTGAGGTTTAGAGAGATTAAAAAATTACCCCAGTTTATATTATCAAACAGAAGAGCCATGGCTGAAATCCAAAATGTTTGTCATACTGTTCATTGCGTTTACCTCTAATGTACTCACCACGGCCCCTTCCAGGAATAAGATGAGGCATCTTTAGGCAAAGATATTATTATTGTTATGGTTTTTGTTTTTTGTGTTGTTGTTGTATTTGAGCCATGAATTTTCAATTCTGGTTTAACTTAATTAGTCTAGGACCCCCAAGTATGTATGAGGGTGCCCTGAGTAGCACCTGCATATATGAGGGTGTCTAATTAGAGTCTTTAGAATTTCAAGGAGAAATATGTGGAATAAAACCGTTTCAGTTGAATTTCTCACGAGGGCAGCTAACAGGTCGAGTTAGTGGGTGATTTTGATACTAGGCATTTGTAAAGACTAATTATGAACTTTTGGGGACTTTGGATCAGATTTCAATATTAAAGACTAGATGGATTATAATAAGTATGTATTGTATGTTAGGCACTGAACTCAGTACTTTACACACATCATTTCACTCACTCCACATATCAATCCTATGAAATATCTACTTTTACTCTCTTTTGACTGAGACTTTTGACTACGTTGTGGAAACTTAAGCCCTGAGAGGTGAACTAATTTGTCCAGAGTCACCCAGTATGAGGTTGACTTGCGATTTGAATCTGAGAGATACTTGCAGAGGCTTTACTCCTAACTCCTAAACTGTATTGCCTTTCTGTGAAGGAAGATTTCAGAATCTCTTCCCTTTAATGTACTGTTGAACTCGATTTGCTAGTATCTTGCTGAGAACTTTTGCATTCAGGTTCATCAGAAATATTGGCTGGTAATTGTCCTTTTTAGTGGGGTCTTTGTCTGGTTTTGCAGTCAAGATAGTGCTGGCTTCAGAGAATGAGTTGAAGCTTTCATACTTTTTCCTATATCTTTTTCTATTTTTTTAAAATAGTTTGAGAAGGATACTTACTAATTTTGCTTTGGATGTCTAATTGAATTCCTCTGGGAAGCTATCTGGTCAAGGACTCTTACTATTTAGGAGATTTTTGATAACCAGTTCAATTTCTTTGCTGGGTATGGGCTTATTAAAATTTTTTATTTCTTTCTGTTTGAGTTTTATGTGAATCTCTAGGAATTTGTCCATCTTTTTCCAAATTATCCACTTTGTTGGCATATAATTTTTCCTAGTATTCTCTTATAATTATTTGTATTTCTGTGGTGTGTTTGTGATCTCTCCTCCTTCATCATGATTTTATCTATTTGGGTCATCTCCCTTTTCTTTTGGAGAAGTCTGGCTAGGGGGTTATATATTTTGTTTATTCTTTCAAAAAAACAGCTTTTAGTTTTATAGATCTGTTCTACTGGGTTTTGTTTTTTTTTTCCCTATATCATTTATTTCTGCTCTAATCTTTATCATTTCCTTTCTTCTGATGGCTTTGGGCTTTATTTGCTGCTCCTTTTCTAATTCCTTTAGGTATAATGTTAGATGGTCTATTTGGGAACTTTCTTGCTTTCTTGAGATAGGCCTGAATTCCAATGTATTTTCCACTTAGGGCTGCTTTTGTTGATTCCCAAAGGTTTGGACTGCCGTGTTTTTCTTTTCATTTGCTTCCATGTACAGTAAAGTTCTTCTTTATTTATTTTTTATTTTTTTTACAAATAGTTTATTGTCAGGTTGGTTTCCATATAACACCCAGTGCTCATCCCCACAAGTACCCCCCTCTGTGCCCATCCCCTCCTAACCCCCCACATCCATCAGTCCTCAGTTTTTGTCAGCATTCAAAGTCCTTTATGGTTTGCCTCTCCCCCTTTCCCCCACCCTTTCCTCCCTTCTTCCCCCATGGTCTTCTGCTAAGTTCCTCCTAATCCTACTATACATACAAACATATAATATTTGTCCTTCTCTAATGACTTATTTCGCTCAGCATAACAGCCTCAAGGTCCATCCATGTTGCTACACATGGCCAGATTTCATTGTTTCTCATTGCCATGTAGTATTCCATGGTATAGATAAAACACATCTTTTTTTAAAAAAAAATATATTTTTTTAATTTGTTGTTTTCTTTGCCGTACAAAGTTCCCAAAAGTTTCTTTTTGCTCTTGATTCCCTTGCTTTGGGGGATGTGTCAAGTAAGAGGTTGCTGCGGTGTAGGTCACAGAGGTTGTTTCCTGCTTTCTCCTCTAGGGTGTTGATAGTTTCCTGTCTCACATTCAGGTCCTTTATCCATTTTGAATTTATTTTTGTGTATGGTGTGAGAAATTGATCTAGTTTCATTCTTCTGCATGTTGCGCAGTCCACTTCTCCCAACTACATCTGTTAAAGAGGCTGTCTTCTTTCCATTGGATATTCTTTCCTGCTTTGTCAAAGATTAGTTTGCTGTTGGGGTGCCTGGGTGGCTTAGTCAGTTAAGAGTCCGACTTTCGCTTAGGTCATGATCTCACAGTTCGTGGGTTCGAGCCCCGCGTCAGGCTGTGTGCTGACTGCCATCTCAGAGCCTGGAGCCTCTTTCAGTCTGTGACTCCCTCTCTCTCTGACCCTCCCCTGCTCACGCTGTCTCTCTCTCTGTCTCTCTCCTAGAAATAAATAAAAAACATTAAAAGAAAAAAAAAAAGATTAGTTGGCTGTATACCTTTGGGTCCAGCTCTGAGTTCTCAATTCTATTCCATTGGTCTATGTGTCTGTTTTTGTGCCAATACCATACTGTCTGGATGATGACTGCTTTGTAGCAGAGGCTAAAGTCTAGGATGATGATACCTCCCATTTTGGTTTTATTTTTCAGTATTACTTTGACTATTCGGGGTCTTTTGTGGTTCCATACAAATTTTAGGATAGTTTGCTCTAGCTTTGAGAAGTATGCTGGTACAATTTTCATTGGAATTGCATTGAATGTGTAAAGTGCTTTAGGTAGTAATGAAATCTTAACTATATTTATTTTTCCTATCCATGAGCATGGAATGCTTTTCCATTTCTTTGTGTCTTCTTCAATTTCCTTCATAAGTTTTCTATAGTTTTCATCATACAGATCACTTGTGTCCATGGGTAGGTTTATGCCTAAGTATTTTATGGTTTTTTGTGCAATTGTGAATGGGATCAGTTTCTTGATTTCTCTTTCTGTTGCTTCATTGTTGGTGTAGAAAAATGCAACCGATTTCTGTACGTTGATTTTGTACCCTGCAACTTTGCTGAATTCTTGGATCAGTTCCAGTAGGCTTCCGGTGGAGTCTGTCAGGTTTTCTAAGTAGAGTATCACGTCGTCTGTGAAAAGTGAAAGTTTGACTTCCTCTGCTAATTCTGATACCTTTGATTTCCTTTTGTTGTCTGAGGGCTGATGCTAGGACTTCCAGCACTATGTTAAACAGCAGTGGTGAGAGTAGACATCCCTGCCGTGTTCCTGATCTCAGGGGGGAAAGCTCTCAGTTTTTCCCCGTTGAGGATGATGTTAGCTGAAGGCTTCTCGTAGATAGATTTTATGATGTTTAAGTAGGTTCCTCCTATCCCAACTTTCTCTAGAGTCTTTATCAAGAAGGGATGCTGTATTTTGTCAAATGCTTTTTCTGCATCTATCGACAGGATCATATGGTTTTTATCTTTTCTTGTGTTGATGTGATGTATCACACTGATTGATTTGCAAATGTTGAACCAGCCCTGTAACTCAGGAATGAATCCCACTTGATCTCGGTGGATGATTCTTTTTATGTGCTGCTGGATTTGATTTGCAAGTATCTTGAGGTTTTTTGCATCCGTATTCATCAAGGATATTGGCCTGTAGTTCTCTTTTTTTGCTGGATCTCTTTCTGACTTGGGAATCAGAGTGATGTTGGCTTCATAAAATGAGTGTGGAAGTTTTCCTTCACTTTCTATTTTTTCGAATAGCTTGAGAAGAATTGGTATTCGTTCTGTTTTAAACGTCTGGTAGAATTCCTCGGGGAAGTGATCTGGTCCTGGACTCTTATTTGTTGGGAGATTTTTGATCACTGATTCGATTTCCTCACTAGTTATGGGTCTATTCTGATTTTCTATCTCTTCCCGTGTGAATTTTGGTAGTGGGTGTGCATTTAGGAACTTGTCCATTTCTTCTAAATTGTCCAATTTGTTGGCATATAATTTTTCATAGAATTCCCTGATAATTGCTTGTATTTCTGAGGGATTTGCTGTAATAATTCAATTTTCATTCATGATTTTGTCTATTTGGGTGTTCTCTCTTTGCTTTTTGAGAAGCCTGTCTAGAGGATTGTCAATTTTGTTTATTTTTTCAAAAAACCAACTCTTGCTTTCATTAATCTGTTTAATTGTTTCTTTGGTCTCTATGTTGATTATTTCTGCTCCTATTTTTTACTATTTCTCTTCTTCTACTGGGTTTAGGGCATTCTTGTTGCTCTGCCTCTAGTTCCTTTAGGTGAACTGTTAGGTTTTGGACTTGCACTTTTTCTAGTTTCTTGAAATAGGCCTGGAGTGCAATGTACTTTCGTCCTAGGACTGCCTTTGCCACATCCCATAGAGTTTGGATTGTTGTGTTTTCATTTTCATTTGTTTCCATATATTTTTTTAATTTCATCCTTAATTGCCTGATTGGCCCATTCATTCTTTAGTAGGGTGTTCTCTAACCTCCATGTTTTTGGAGGTTTTCCACGCTTCTTCCTGTGATTGATTTCAAGTTTCAAAGCCTTATGATCTGACAGTGTGCATGGTATGATCTCAATTCTTTTATATTTATTGAGGGCTGCTTTATGTCCCAGTATGTGATCTACCTTGCAGAATGTGCCATGCGCACTTGAGAAGAAAGTAAATTCCCTGGCCTCAGGATGTAAAGTTCTAAATATATCCATCAGTCCATCTGGTCCAATGTGTCTTTCAAGTCCATTATTTCTTTAGTGACTTTCTGTCTGGTTGACCTATCCATTGCTGTAATTGGAGTACTGAAGTCCCCTGCTATTAGCACATTCTTAACTATAAGCTTGTTTCTGTTTGTGATTAATTGTTTTAGATATTTAGGTGCTCCCATATTCGGTGCATGGACATTTATGATTGTTAATTCTTCCTGATGGATGGACCCTGTAATTATTATGTAATGCCCTTCTTCATCTCTTGCTATTGTCTTTAATTTAAAGTCCAGTTTGTCTGATATAAGTATAGCTACTCCAGCTTTCTTTTGATTCCCAGTAGCATTATATATATTTCTCTGTCCCCTTACTTTTAATCTTAAGGTGTGTTCCAGTCTAAAATGAGTTTCTTGTAGAAAGCATATAGATGGATTTTGTTTTTTTTATCCATTCTACTACCCTATGTCTTTTGATTGCATCATTTATCCCAATTACATTCAGTGTTATTATTGAGATATGTGGGTTTAGAGTCTTTGTGTCCTTTGTGAAGTTCATGTTTGTGGTGGTGTCTCTGGTATCTTTGTTCCTTGCAACCTTTCCTTCAGAGCATCCCCCTCAGGATTTCTTGTAGGGCTGGCTTAGTGGTGACAAATTCTCTCAGTTTCTGTTTATTTGGATAACTTTTATCTCTCCTTCTATTCTGGATGACAAGCTTGCTAGATAGAGGATTCTTGGCTGCATATTTTTTCTTTTCATGACATTGAAGATCTCCTGCCATTACTTTCTGGCCTGTCAAGTTTCAGTAGATAGGTCTGTCACCACTCTGATAGGTTTCCCTTTGTATGTTAAGGCCCTTTTGTCCCTAGCTGCTTTGAAAATTTTCTCTTTGCCCTTATATTTTGCCATTTTTACTACCTTGCAGGTCGATTCAAATTACGTCTGAGGGGAGTCCTCTGAGCCTCTTGTATTTCAGCGTTTACATCTTTCCCTAGGTTGGGGAAGTTCTCTGCTATAATTTGTTCCAGGACTCCTTCAGCACCTTTCCCTCTCTCTTCCTCTTCTGGGATTCCTATGATACTGATATTGTTGCGTTTGACTGTGTCGCTGAGCTCTCGAATTCTTCTTTCCTGTTCCTGGATCAGTTTGTCTCTTTTTTTGTCAGCTTCTTGTTTTTCTAGAATGGTGTCTTCTAAATCACTTATTCTCCTTTCTGCCTCTTCAATCCGTGCATTGGAGGCTTCTAATTTATTATGTATCTCATTTATCGCTTTTTAAAATTCTTCATGCCTATTAATATTCTCCATTTTGTCTGTAGCCATAGTTTCTTTGATGTCCCCTATGTTTTTTTCAAGCCCAGCTATTAATTTTATGATTATTGTTCTAAAATCTTGTTCAGTTATGCTGCTTATATCTCTTTTGAGCAGTTCTTTCGCTGTCAATTCTTCTTGGAATTTTTTTGGAGGAGAGCTTTTTAATTTTGTCATTTTAGTTAGCTGTCTGGCTCTTGTTAGTTTTAAAGACTCGTTATGCTCTCAGCACCTGTGAGCGCTGCTGTATCCAAGAAGACTCTTTGACTGTCCAGGGCCTATCCTTTCAGAGATTGTTTTTTGAATGGTATCGTATCTCTTGGTCTCTCTTGTTGAGACCTTGGTTATTTTGTGTTCCTACTCAGTGATATTTGGGCCTCTCCACCATGTGTACTTTGGCTTGTTTCTCGAGGTGGCCTTGGAGAGGAAAACAGACTGAAAAACACACAGGGAGCAGGGGCCCACAAACGCACAGACAAATCCGAATAACATGCAGGCCCAGAGGGAAAGTGAAAAAGTTAAGAGAAAAGATGGAGGAGGGAGGGCAAACAAAAGAGAATAAAAAAATACATAAAAAGGTCAAAAGGAAGAAAAGAAAAGGAAAAAAGAAGAATACCAATGGACAAAGAATGGTTTATAGCGTATAGCCGGATTTCCCAGCTACAATTAAATAGCCTGGTGTGTGCAGTGCTGGTTGAAGAGCATAGAGACAGAGAAGAAGACAGGGCAGGCATGAGGAAAAATTGGAAATAGAATGAACAGGCAGAAGGGATAAGAAGCTTTTTCAAAGAGTTAAAGGGTGGAGTATGGTTGGTTAGGTGAGAGAAGGATGCTGGAATTATCCAGAGAAACTATATAGTCTAATTACTCCTGAGAAAAAGAGATGAAAAGGTTGGGAGGTGTAGAATTTACATCTGCAGAATGGACTAAATTTGATTGTTTAAGCAAGCCGGTGACCAGAGTTAATTAGGTAAGTGTTCTGGGGAAAAAAAGAAAAAGAAAAACCAAACAGGAAAAAAAAAAGAGAGAGAGGAAGAAAAGAAAAAAAAAAAGAAAAAGGGGAGGAGGGCAGCTCTCAAGCAGCGATGGGCATGGTGTGATCCAATGAGTCAGGCGGGAGTTCTGCCTTGGCGGTTGTAGGGAGGAGAGTGGCGGTGCTCCACCTCGCTTTTATGGGTGTGTAAACTCCCAGGGCCAGGGGCTCGCTAAAGTTTGTTGCGCTTTTCAACCCAGGCCAGTCCCAGCCTCCAAATCCCAGTCCAATTCCCCCGCTGAAATTGCTGCAGGCAATCCCCTGGTTACCCCCTCAGGGCAATTCCAAGCCTCCTGCCTGGCTCTGGGGGTGGAACCAGAAGACGCTGATCCCTTCTCCTCCTGGTCCGGCTGGGGGGCCTGGGTGGGGCGGGGGGTCTTGTCTGCCTGGCACGCTGAGCCCGCTGGAGTGAGGAAATCGAGGTCCCTCTGTGTCTCTTCACCCAAAACATGAATTCACGGGCAAATCTCCCAGTTTTTAGTTCTTTGCCTTCCCTCTAGAACTCCAGCCAGCCAGGAGTGTGGATGCCCGATGCCTGCGCGTGGCTCCTCCAGGGGCCCAAGCCCACCAGGAGGGCAATGGCGGCAGGCGCGCAGCTTCTCCCAGCCAGCCAGGAGCCCGCACAAGGCAGCAGTCCGCGAGCGCAGCCCCTCTGAGGCGAGCTGGAGCATGGGGGCCTGGTGCGCAGGTATTTTGTGCGCAAGGTCTTTCTATGCCCTGAGAGGTTTTTTCCCTGAGCGGAGGTTTTTCTGTTTCGGACTCTCTCTTTTTCCCCTCTCACTCCCTGCAGAGGGGGTTCGCCCCATCCCTCCAGTCTCTGATCCAGGCCCGATTTTATCTTCCCCAGTTCACACTCACGTTAGAAGGCTTTCTCAGTGGATTCTGCGTCCCTTTTCTCCCAATCTCTTGGGTTTCGAACGGTTTCCTACAGCTTCAGATCTTTTCCATTTGAGGCATGGGCGCTAGTGCAAGTAAGGAGATCCTTACTTCTCTGCCATCTTGCCCCTCCCCCTTAAAGTTCTTCTTTAATATTCTGGTTAACCCATTCATTCTTTAGTGGGATGTTTTTTAACCTCCAAGTATTTGAGGTATTTCCAAATTTTTTCTTTTTTTTTTTGTAACTTGTTTGCATTTATTTATTTTTTTTTTACAAATAGTTTATTGTCAAATTAGTTTCCACATAACACCCAGTGCTCATCCCCACAAGTGTCCTCCTCCATGCCCATCCCCCCTCCCCCACATCCATCAGTCCTCAGTTTTTGTCAGCATTCAAGAGTCTCTCATGGTTTGCCTCTCTCCCTTTCCCCCACCATTTCCCGCCTTCTTCTCCCCCTTGTTCCTACGTCAAGTTCCTCCTAATCCTCCTGTACGTGCACACATATGATATTTGTCCTTCTCTGCCTGACTTATTTCGCTCAGCATAACGCCCTCAAGGTCCGTCCATGTTGCTACACATGGCCAGATTTCATTGTTTCTCATTGCCATGTAGTATTCCATGGTATAGATAAACCACATCTTCTTGATCCATTCATCTGTTGATGGACACTTAGGCTCTTTCCAGGTTTTAGCTATTGTGGAGAGTGCTGCTATGAACATTGGGGTACATGTGCTCCTATGCCTCAGCATTTCTGTATCCCTTGGGTAAATTCCAAGCAGTGCTATTGCTGGGTCATAGGGGAGTTCTATTGTTAGCTTCCTGAGGAACCTCCACACTGTTTTCCAGAGGGGCTGTACCAGTTTACATAGAACTCACTAAACTACACGCCCGAAAAACAAACAACCCTGTGAAGAAATGGGCAGAAGATATGAACAGACACTTCTCCAAAGAGGACATCCAGATGGCCAACAGACACATGAAACGATGCTCAGCATTGCTCCTCATCAGGGAAATACAAATCAAAACCACACTGAGATACCACCTCATGCCAGTCAGAGTGGCTAAAATGAGCCAATCAGAGAACTCTAGATGCTGGTGAGGATGTGTAGAAACGGGCACCCTCCTACACTGTTGGTGGGAATGTAAACTGGTCCAAATTTTTTCTTGTTGATATAGAGTTTCATAGTGTTGTGGTCTGAAAATATGCACGATATGATCTTGATCTTTTTGTGCTTATTGAGGACTGATTTGTTTCCCAGTATGTGTTCTATTCTGGAAAATTTTCCATGGACACTGGAGAAGAATGTGCTTTAGGGTGAAATGTTCTGAATATATCTTTTAAGTGCACCCAGGCCAGTGTGTCATTCAAAGCCAATGTTTCATTGTTGATTTTCTGTTTAGATGATGTGTCCATTGCTGTAAGTGGGGTGTCGAAATCCCCTACCATGATGTTATTATTATCAATGAGTTTCTTTATGTTTGTGATTAATTGATTTATATATTTCTGTGCTTCACATTTGGAGCATAAATATTTACAAGTCTTCTTGGTGGATAAACCACTTAATTATGATATAATGTACTTCTTTATCTCTCATTACAGTCTTTATTTTAAAGTCTAGTTAGTCTGATATAAGTATAACTACTCTGGCTTTCTTTTGTCAAACATTAGCATGATAGATAGTTCTCCATTCCCTTACTTTCAATCTGAAGGTGCCTTTAGGTTTAAAGTGGGTCTCTTGTAAACAGTATATAGATGGATCTTGTTTTCTTATCCATTCTGTTACCCTATGTCTTTAGATGGGAGCACTTAGTCCTTTGACATTTAGAGTGAATACTGAAAGATATTAATTTTTTGCCGTTATGTTTCTTGTAGAGTTAGAGTGTCTGGTGGTGTTCTCTGGTCCTTTCTAGTTTTTGTTGGTTTTGGTCTTTTTTTTTTTTTCCTTTTCTCTTCTCAGAGATTCCCACCTGCAGGGCTGGTTTAGTGATCACAAACTTCTTTAATTTTTGTTTGTCTGGGGAACTTTTAATCTTTTCTTCTATTTTGAATGACAGCCTTGCTGGATGAAGAATTCTAGGTTGCATATTTTTCTGATTCATCACATTGAATATATCCTGCTCTCCTTTTGGTCTGCCAAGATTCTGTGGATAGGTCTGCTGCAAACCTAATCTCTCTTCCCTTGTAGGTTAAGGACGTTTTCCCTCCTTGCTACTTTCATGATTTAAATCCTTTCCTTTCTCCTTTCTTCCTTTTTTGTTCAGTCACTGTGGCTGTTTCCTCTTTTCTACTTTCTTTCCATCTGCTTTTGGGGAGGGGTGATTTTCCCATGCCCTCCCCCATATCCGTCCTCTCTCTCTAAGCAAAAACAACTCCCTGCCCTCTGCAGCTTCTCTCTCCCCCAGTTCACCTCTTAGTGCAGGGTACCTGCTGAATTTTGTGGTTCACGTTGTGCAGACTGTTGTGTTAATCCTCAAATCAGTTTTCTAGGTGTGCAGTATGGTTTAGTGTTGATCTGGCTGGTGTATTTTTTGGACAAGACACAAAAAACTTCCATGCTATTCCACCATCTTGGTCTCTCCTTTGTTCTCTATATTTAAGAGTCTCTTACATTTTGTCCTTCTCCCTGGTTTTATATTACTTTTGCTCCCTTCCCTTATGTCCATCTTGTTGGTATCTTAAATTCCACATATGAGTGAAGTCACATGATCTTTGTCTTTCTCTGACAGAATAATTTCGCTTAGCATAATACACTCTAGTTCAATCCACATTGTTGCAAATGGCAAGATTTCACTCTTTCTGATTGCTGAGTAATACTCCATTGTATCTCTGTTCCACATCTTCTTTATCCATTCATCTGTCAGTAGATATCTGTGCTCTTTCCATACTTTGGCTATTGTCTACAGCACTTCTCTAAACATTGGGGTGCATGTGCCCCTTTGAAACAGCACACCTGTATTGGATACAGAGTATTGATATAATCTCTGCAAATGTTCCACTTAAATACATTTTTCTAAAAGTTTGAGAACTTGAAAATAATTATTTAACACCTTCATTAGGCTTCCTCTCAAGTTTTTATCAAAGTTCTAGCAAAGCAACTGGTACTGAAACTAGGAGGAACCACAGGTCAACTTCCTGATTGGCATGGAAGGTTAACACCCAACCAGGGGAACTTACTGCTTTGGAAATAAGTTTTTAAAATGAAAGGTCCAGACTGAGGCCAGTACCCTAATTAGAGACAGAGGGGTGAACACAATTACACCCAGGAGAATGGTTGGGGCTGGCGGGGAAAGTCAGAGGGCCTCAAATTTAGTGGGTGGATATTGGATTTGACAGGAATCTTTTGGTGACTTGGGATAGAACTTTTGGAGTTGGAAGGAGCTCAGAGAAAGAGAGAAACACAGGGAGGAGAGAGGGAAGGGGGCTTTAGGACATTCTGGAATGCATACAAACTGGCTTCATGTTCCCTGGACTCTCTCTGCATTTCTTTCAGCACATTCTGTGCAACAAACACCTCCTCTGGGAGGGACTGTTTCCTAAATAAACTGAGATTCATAGACCCTGGATCCTCGTTAGGGAAATACCCTGGAAATGTGCTTGATATAGAAGATTATGCATGTTTTAGTCTCCTGTTGACACCTCTGTTTGGCCCTTTTTCTCTTAGAAAAAAACCCAAAACCCAAACATACAAACAAAAAAATGAAAACAAAACAAAACAAATTTCCTGTAGTACTCTCAGGATATAGTAGTCAATCAATACATGTATGTATTCATTTTCTCTGTCCTAGTTCTCTCTTATGGTTGGTTGCTATAATCATGAGTAGATTCTTGTCCTACAAAATGAGGTTTGGAAGTGGGAGTGTAGGATTCAGAAGTTGGAGGTGTATGGATCCTGCCCCTGCCTTCTGGAAGATTTTAGACTGCAAAGAAATTTAAGTGTCACACCCAGGACATCAGCAGACAGAAAGGGAAAATTAATTTCACCTGAGCATCAGGATGGTCTGTAAGTGCTGGTGGAAAGAGGAGGAAAGGTGAAGATGGAGATCAGTCAGGACGGCTTAGGAAAGGCTTTCTAGATGTGGGGGAAGTTTGTAGGATAGGGTTGAGAAGGGGTAGAGCATCAAGTTTTGACAGAAAGGTGTGCAGAGGGCATCCCTGGCAGGGTGGGTAACTTACCCAGGGCAAAGGCTAATCCCAGGAAAAGTAAATAAGGTTGTGAGGAGATGAGTTGGGAAGGATTTGATGGGTCTGAGGGTACGGGGTGAGTTAGGGTGGGGCTCTGACGGCTGGGTCAGAGAATCTGGACTGAATATAAGCTATTGTAGATTATTCCATGGAGAAAGGGTATTTCTGAAAACAGTGTTTGAGGATGATGTTTCTTTGTGTTGTTATAAGATGGAGTTGTGGTAGTTTCCCTCAGGATTCCCAATCATGTGTTTGTTTTCTCTTTCTATAAGTGCTTGTTCATTTTTGTTCTGCCAGTTTTCTTTGGAGCAATGACATGTGATGGTTTAGTTCTTAGATGTTTTGTACTTTGGATTGCTTCTCTGTTATCTTCATACTTTGTAACCTGTTCTTCATCTTCAGTATAAGTGAGAAGAGCACAAGAACCACCCTGCACAACACAATTGAGGGAAACAGAAAGTATAAATAAAAAGTATAAAAACGATTACCCATCTCTGACCCTGCCATTCAGATGGTCTGCCTCTAGGACTCCTGCTCTGGCTCCATGGATGGACTTCAGGAGAGTGTACGACATTTTTTTGAGGTGACCAAACTCAGAGGGCTCTGTGACTCAACAAATGTTAGGAATCACTGTTGTGTCTTTGTTGGGAGATAGGTGGCTGGGGATGGTTCCCCAGAGAGAGAAATGTGGTACCAGCATCCTTAGTGTCCACTAAGGAGCATCCAGAGACAGTTGAAGGAGCTGAAGGACAAAGAGGAATTGGAAAAAGGGAAATGGGTTCAGAGGGAACTGGTAGGAGGGGTGCCCCCTCTTCCCTTGTTCTCCACCCTCTTTCTAGCAGTCATTGCTTCTCTGTATTCTCCATGTCCCGACAATTACAGGATCCAGTCACCCTTCGGCTTAAGACTCACATTATCTCATACAATTTCTTGTTGAATATGAAGTGCACAGAATGGAGTCAAACACCATGGTTTCCTGTCAGGCCCCTTTAAAATACATTTAATTTTATTCTTTCATTCTGATCTCCATTCTCAATTTTCCTTCTCACTGGAGGCACTTGCTTTAGTGTATTTAACAAATCCTCTTCCAATCCATACTCTATATGTGTATTTAGATGCATTCATTCACTCTAAAAATACACAGCTGTAGGTATGGGAAATGCAGCAAGGAGCAAAATAATAAAAATGTCGTGCTTTCATGGAACTTACAACTTTTATTGTAAGATAAATAATAATTAGGTAAAACATATAGTACCTTGAATAATGATAAGTGCTATGAATCAAATACGGGCATGAGCTTAAGGTATGTTGTGGATGATTAGGAACAGATTGCAGTTTTATATGTGATAATTAAGGAAGGCTGTGCTACACATGTACTATTTCACCAAATAAAGTGAAGTGAGCAACAACGTGCCTATCTGGGCTAGAAGTAGTATGGTTATAGGGACTGCAAGTACAAAGCCCCGGAGGTAGGGTCTTTTCTGGTATGTTAGGAGTCCACAATGGATAGGAGGCTAGAGAAAAATGAGTGGGAAGAGATAAACAGAGATTAGTAGTAGGTGGGTCAGTGGCAAATACTGTAGGACTTTGTAGGTCATTGTAAAAGCAGACTTTGGCTTCTACTCTGAATAAAAAGAGAAACAAGTGGAAGATTTTAGCAGAGAATGATATGATATTTTTAACAGGTATATGTATGTACTTGACAAATATGCAGTGGGTTTTTTTGGCTGTTTTATAAATGTATATAAAGGTAATTCTGCTTCCACTTTTGCTACCTAACATTATTTCTGAAATCTACCCATGTTGTTATCTTTAATCTACTTTTTTATTTCAGGCTGCTGTGTAATATTTCATTGTGTATATATGGCACATTTTACTTACACATTACTCTAATAACAGAGGCTGGCATAGCTCCAAATTCCTGCTACCAGAAAACAGTCTGTGATGAACTCACTCATGAGCCTCTTTATAGATTCAGGGACAAGATTCCTTGGGATGTGTATCTCAGAGAGGGACTGGGAGGAGGGCAAGATGGCAGAGAAGTAAGGAGCTCCGTACTTGCACTCGTGCCCATGCATCACACAGAAAAGATCTGAAGCCATTGGAAACCATACAAAACCTGAGAGACTGGGAGAAAAAAGGACGCAGAATCCACTGAGAAAGCCTTCTAACGTGAGTGCGAACCGGGGAAGGTAAAATCGGGCCGGGATCGGAGCCTCCAGGGTGGGAGGCGATCCCCCTCTACCCTCTACGGGGAGTGAGAGGGGAAAAGGAGAGAGTCCGAGACAGAAAAACCTCTCCGCTCGGTGCATAGAAAGACCGTACTTGCCAAATACCTGCACACCAGGTCCCCTCGCGCCAACTGGTCCTGGGGGAGGCTGAGCACACAAACTGCTTCTTTGTGCCGCTCCTGGAGGTTGGATTTCGGCGGGGCGCCTGCCGCCATTGTAGCTCCAGGGCAGCTGGGGCCCCTGAAAGAGCCGCGCTGACACCGGGCGTCCGCGCTCCTGGCTGGCTGGAACTCGAGAGGGAAGGCAAAGAGCTAAAGACTGGGAAATTTCCCTGTGAGTTCGTGTTTCGGGTGACGAGCCATAGAGAGACCCGGTTTTCCTCACTCCAGCGGGCTCGGGCTACGCGGACCCAGCAGGCAAGCCCCGCGCATGCGCGCCAGCCTGACCCAGAGAAGGAAGCAGCGATTCTGACTCCGCCCCCAGAGCTCAGCAGGGAGCCTGGAATAGCCCGAGGGGGTTGCCTGGGAAGCTGTGTCTAAGGCAGCTTCAGCGGGGCGCGCGGACTGGGATTTGGAGATTGGAACTGGCCTGGGTTGAAGAGTGCAACCAACTTCGGCTGCGTCCCCGGAACGGGGAGTTGACACGCCCAAAAAAACAAGCGGCAGCGCGGGGTTCAAGAAGGGACTGGAGCACCGTCACTCTCCTCCCCACAATCGCCAAGGCAGAACCCCCGCCTGAGGCATCGGATCACGCCACGCCCATCCCTGCCTGAGAGGTGCCCTCCTCCCCCTTTTTTTTCTCTTTCTTTTTTCCTTTTTTTCTTTCTTTTTTTTCCTTCTTTTTTTCTTCTTTCTTTTTTTCCCTTTCTTTTCTCTTTCTTTTTTTCTTCTTCTTTCTCTTTTCTCGCTTTTTTCCCCAAAACACTGACCTGATTAACTCTGGTCGCCAGCTTGCTTAAACAATCACAACAAGTCCATTCTGTAAATGTAAATTCTACACCTACCGACCTTTTCAGCTATTTCTCTCAGGAGTAATTAGACTATATAGTTTCTCTGGATAATTCCAGCATCCTTCTCTCACCTATCCAACCATATTCTACCCTTTACCTCTTTGAAAAAAGCTTCTTATCCCTTCTGCCTGTTCATTCTATTTCCAAATCTGCCTCGTCTCGCCCTGCCTTCTCTCTTTTTCTCTATGCTCTTCAACCAGCACTGCATACACACGGCTATTTAACTGTAGCTGGGAAATCCAGGTATATGCTTTAAACTGTTCTTTGTCCATCGGTTTTCTTCTTTTTTCCTTTTCTTTTCCCCCTTTTTGACCCTTTTATGTATTTTATGCTCCCTATTATTCGCCCTCCCTCCTCCGTCTCTTCTCTTAACTTTTTCGTTTTCCCTCTCGCTTTGCATGTTAGTTGAATTAGCCTGTGTGTTTGTGTGCTCCTGCTCCCTGTGTGTTTGTCTGTCTGTTTTCTCTTCCAGGGCTACCTCAAGAAACAAGCTAGAGTACACAAGGTGAAGAGTCCCAAATATCACTACGAATAGGAAAATAAAATAACTAAGGTCCCAACAAGAGAGACCAAGGGATACCATTCAAAAACAATCTCTGAAAGGATAGGCCCTGGAAAGTCAAAGAGTCTTCTTGGATATAGCAGCGCTCATAGAAACAGAGAGCATAACAGGTCTTTAAAACCAACAAGAGCCGGAAAGCTAACTAAAATGACGAAACGAAAGAGCTCTCCTCCAAAGAAACTCCAAGAAGAAATGACAGCTAATGAACTGCTCAAAACAGACATCAGCAGCATAAGTGAACAAGATTTTAGAATAATAATGGTAAAATTAATAGCAGGGCTTGAAAAAAACATAGGGGACATCAAAGAAACTATGGCTACAGACAGAATGGAAAATAAAAATAGGCATGAAGAATTAAAAATGCGATAAATGAGATACATAATAAATTAGAGGCCTCCAATGCACGGATTGAAGAGGCAGAAAGGAGAATAAGTGATTTAGAAGACACCATTATAGAAAACCAAGAAGCTGACAAAAAAAGAGACAAACTGATCCAGGAACAGGAAAGAAGAATTCGAGAGCTCAGCGATACAGTGAAACGCAACAATATCCGTATCATAGGCATCCCAGAAGAGGAAGAGAGAGGGAAAGGTGCTGAAGGAGTCCTGGAAGAAATTATAGCAGAGAACTTCCCCGACCTGGGGAAGGAAGTCAATGTGGAAATACAAGAGGCTCAGAGGACTCCCTCAGACGTAACTTGAATCGATCTTCTGCATGACATATCATCGTAAAAATGGCAAAATACAAGGACAAAGAGAGAATTTTGAAAGCAGCTAGGGAGAAAAGGGCCCTCACATACAAAGGGAAACCTATCAGAGTGGTGACAGACCTATCTACTGAAACATGGCAGGCCAGAAAGGAATGGCAAGAGATCTTCAATGTGATGAACAGTAAAAATATGCAGCCAAGAATCTTCTATCCAGCAAGCCTGTCATTCAAAATAGAAGGAGAGATAAAAACCTTTCCAAATAAATAGAAATTGAAAGAATTTGTCACCAGAGAGGGACTATGGGGTGGAAAGGTGTGTGTATTCTTAATTCCACTAACATTGTGCTTCAGGATGGCAGCCCCCATTACACTCCCACCAGCAGCGGGTGATATTTCATATCTCTTACCCAATTCTTATGTTGGTCCTGCAAGGGAAGTGAAGTAAGGTTCCTTGTGGTTAAAGAAACCTGAGGCTTAGAGAGATCAAGCAAATAACCCTGTTTTATATAGTGAAGTGGAATATCCAGGTCTCATATCCAAAATTTCTGATATAATGTTCATTGCTCTTAGCCTTGTAGTACCCCGTGGTGGCCCTTCTAGGAATAAGATGAGACATCCATAGGCAAAAATATTGATGATGATAATGATGATGTTGATGTTTGAGGCTTGCATTTTCTTGATGCCTGAACCAACCCACTTAGCCCAAGTCCTCCCAGGGTTTAGCAGCTTGTATAAGGGTTTGTAATTAGGGGAGCACCTGGGTGGCTCAGTCGGTTAAGCGTCCGACTCGGTTCAGGTCATGATCTCACAGTTTGTGGGTTTGAGTCCTCCTCGGGCTCTGTGTTGATTGCCAGCTCAGAGCCTGGAGCCCATTTCGAATTCTGTGTCTCCCTCTCTCTCTGACCCTCCCCTGCTCATCTGCTCATGCTCTCTCTCTCTCTCTCTCTCTCAGAAATAAATAAAACATTAAAAATTTTTTAAAAAGGGTGTGTAATTTGGGTACTTATCATTTCAAGACAAGATATATGGAATAAAACTGTTTTCATTGTCTCGTGAGGGTGAATTAACAGGCTCGAGTTTAGTGGCTGATCTTGGGGATAGAAATTTATAAAGATTAATTGATTTTCAAAGTTTGGGAATTTGGATCAGATTTCAATATTAATCATCATGTAGATTATATTAATTACATACTGTTTGCTAGGAACTGAACTAACTACTTTATAGGTATCATTTCTCTTACACCTCACAATTACCCTAGGAGGTACTTTTACTCTCATTTGACTGTTACTGAAACTAAAGCACCAGTAGATTAACCAATTTGTCTGGAGTACTCAGTATAAGGTTGAGCTGTGATTTGAATCTGAACCATGTACCTCCAGAGCCTTCTTCCTAACTGCTAAACTGTGCTGCTTTCCCATGAAGGAAACTTTTATAATCTCTTCTCTTTGAAATTGGGGATAATTTCTTGTCATCTGGGGGAGATTTAGAGCAGCTATGGGAAGGACAGGTCTAGTGGACAAGAATCTCCAGAGGAATGTGATGTGAAGTTTGAA
The DNA here is from genome assembly GCA_017311185.1 of Proteles cristata cristata. Lineage (NCBI taxonomy): Eukaryota > Metazoa > Chordata > Mammalia > Carnivora > Hyaenidae > Proteles > Proteles cristata. The sequence goes on from JAESUZ010004559.1 coordinate 95,867, forward strand.
AGTGTTCCCCAGTGTCTCCATTATGCCTCCCTCTGTCCCCTGAAGTGAGAACCTCTACCTTGGGACATCTTACCTACATTATGGGGACTGAGAATGATGCCTTCAAAAAAACTGACAATTTTTTTTTTGTATGTGTCACCTTGCATGGCTTGTACCTGCCATGAATGATGTACAGTCAAAGTTTCATCAGTTTGTTTTCCCTTCACACTTTTAATTTTGCCTGCCTTCTACAAGAAAGGTGATACAATTTATATATTTACCTAAATTAAGATTATAAATATTGTTTGGCTACAAAGTATGTATTCAAAGTCAAGCAGATAGGAATTCTGAATTATGTGTTCTTTCAGATTTCTATATTCAGTTTATACATTTGTTTAGCAAATATTTAATGAGCATCTAATTCACACTCTGTTGGATGAGACAGGAATTTTAATACATTTGGATAAATGGCACATAGGTTAAACTGTGTGCTAAGAGAACACACAAGAAATGCATAGGGATCAGAGGAAGCTTCCTTGGAAAGCAACATCTGAGCTGAGAATTGAAAGAGAAGTGGGGGTTAGTTAAAAGAAGAAGCCACGAGAGCATTAGAGGCAGGGGAACAGAGTAAGTGTAGTTTTTCACAGCTGGAGCAGAAATAGGGCAGGGGATGAGCTTGGAAAAGTTAGCACAGGTCAGATGATGAGGGAAGGAAGGACTCTACAGGAAGGGCAGAGGGAATCACTGAAGGGTTTGAAGCCTGGAGGTGGGTGGGGGACATGTAAGTGATATTTATAGTGTAGAGAGTTCCATGAATTAAGTATCGACTTATTTAATCTGTGTTCTATGCTTGTTAGTAAACTGGAACTGGTGGGTGGCAAATAAGGAGTCTGGATGGATTTGTACATAGAAGCTTTGAGCCATAACATTAGGACTCCTTTTGATAATCTGTAGAGAAGACTTTTCAATTTTGACTTGATATTCCTGTCTTTAGAAACCTCTGACATGGGGGAGAGCACTTGTTGGGATGAGCACTGGATTTTATGTAAACCGACTAGACAGTAAACTATTTAAGAAAAAAAAGTCAATAAAAAAAAGAAACCTCTGACAACATTTCCTAAAATTCTCTCAAAATCAAAGCTGAAGCAGTGAGAAGAGTGGGAGCTGCATGTTTTCTCTGTTCTCCACTACTTATTTCTGGGGCATTGCTATGAATTGTTTGCCTGAAGTCTTGTTCCCCTTGAGGAAGGGCCACTTGAATAGCAGCCAGGGGAGTAAGGGGAAGGAGGAACCACATGCAGGATTCCTTCATTAAGTAAATGCTTTGGTGTATTGAGACCATGATTTGGGCAAGTGAAAAATAACTACAGTGAAAATTAATAGGGAGTTACAAGTTACTGTTTCAATATAAGCTTGCAGAGCAAATCAGGGTCTCCAGGCTACTGGCAGCTGACAACACAGATGTTTATAGAGTACTGTGTGGCTGGTGAGGAGAATGTCAGCAGAAGTGAGATCACCTTCTCTCCTGGAACCCAGAGAGGGAGGAGACAGAAGGAATTGTTTGGGTTGTGAGTTACTAAGCTAAGTGACTTCTTTCTTTCCTACCCATCACACTCTCATAACTATGGACATAAAAATTGTAGTTACGTTTTGCCTGGTTGCTTTGGGTGAGATTACTGAATGTCAGAATTCACCAACTGGCCTTTCTGGCTCTTCTGTCTACTTAATAATGGACCCTTGATTGTCTCTGCCCCTATTTCTCCAGTGTTTTCTCAGCGGACAGCCTGATTCTCTAGCTTTTGCAGGGAGTTATGAAGGCCCTGCCTCTTTCTCCCTCTTTCTCTCTTTTCACAGCACCCCTGTGGGCCTAAGTGAGTAAAGGGAAGAATTGGATTATATATTTTTTACCATCAGTATGGCTAAATAGATGATGCAGGATGAAGAGAAAGGCGACCATATGACCATGGGTATTGATTGTGGGCAAAGAGTTTTAAGACAGTGGGAGGAATCTTTGAATTTTAAACTCAGACGATGTTTAAGGGAATGTCTCTGTCTTAAGTGTTCATCAACTGATGAATGGATCAAGAAGATGTGGTATATTTATACAATGGAATACTACATGGCAATGAGAATGAATGAAATCTGGTCATGTGTAGCAACATGGATGGAACTAGAGGGTGTTATGCTGAGTGAAATAAGTCAGGCAGAGAAGGACAAATACCATATGTTTGCACATATAGGAGGATTAGGAGGAAGCTAACAAAGGACCATGGGGAAAAGAAGGAGAAAAATAGTTGGGGAGAGGGAGGGAGGAAAACCATGAGAGACTCTTGAATGCTGAGAACAAACTGAGGGCTGATGAGGGTGGGGGAGAGGGGAAGGTGGGTGATGGGCATGGAGGAGGGCACTTGTGGGGATGAGCACTGGGTGTTATATGGAAACCAACTTGACAATAAACTATTTGTAAATAAAATAAAATAAAATAAAATTCTAATTGGTGGATGAGTCATAAAGATTTTAACATAATGAAACCTAACAACTGTGTATTTCTATAAAACCCAAAGTGGAGTTTTGACCACGTTTAAAATTCGCAGTGACTTAGAGAAAGAAATGTCAAATTAAAGTTGATAAAGGTTGAAAAAAAAAACAATAAATCAAAAAGAAATAAAAGAAATGGCTCTGTAACTGCAATGAGGCCCTTTAGTGCATGAATTAATGTGTGATAAATAACTCATGCTCAAGCACCACATAAAACATCCAATGTGTGAGTGATTGCACAATAAATTCATGCCCTATTGTGTCCTACAGCTTAATTAGTACATGAAGCTACATGAGTTAGGGGAGCCCAAATGGGATTATGTCATGTGGTGTGTAAAAAAGGGAGAATGTTAGGAGATATTTGGAACTTTTCTGGAGGGAAGGCAGGGTTGATATTTTTATGATCTTTTGGTTTCAGTTTCTATGATACTTGGGCTGCAACAGGTGACATGAGATTTCTGAGCTTTGGTTGTGAGCTTTTGTTAGTCAGTTGAGCACCATTGTTTAGTAAGTGTCCATTGTTTATTTAGGCATTATGAAGGGCTATCACATACCAGCTGAAATACAAAGCAGCAGTGTTGAAGCCTGAATAATGGACCTCTACAGCCCCAACACAACTTGCTTAAATTAGCCTCACTGGACCTGATCCCAGACTCCGCTCCCTGCGCTACACCACTCTGATTCTGGAATCCTGTTCAACTCCAGCTACAATGCTGTCTCAGGCACTTCACAGATTTGGTCAAAAGCTGGTACAGAGATGTACACTGGAGTCACCGAGAGCAGAAGATGACCCAGACAGAAGCCTGAGCACTCTGGGTTTAGTGACCTGGGGTATGGGACAAACAGTGGGTATAGGTGTGTATGTCCTGGCTGGTGAGGTGGCTAGAAATCAAGCAGGACCATCTCTTGTGGTTTGCATTCTTGTGGCCGGCCTGTCTTCTATGTTGGCTGGGCTGTGCTATGCAGAGATTAGGGCCCGGGTTCCCCATTCTGGATCTGCATATATCTACAGCACTATAGGTGAACTCTGCTTTCATCACAGCCTGGAGCCTCATCCTCTCCCTTGTTGCTGAGAAAGCTATTATGATCACTGCATGGATCTTAACTTTTGAAAACCTGCGTGGGAAATGGGTATCTCAGACTATGCATGAGAGCATCTTAGCACATGTTCCCCATTTCTTTCATGAATATCTAACATTGTTTGTTCTGGCTGTTGTGTTGTTGCTCATAGAATTCAGGTATAATTGGTATATTGGGTTTTTCTCACTTACAGAAGTAGTCACATTGATGAAATTTTTGGTTTTCAGTTTTATCATCATCTCTGGCTTCATTAAGGGGGACCTGCACAATTGGAGGCTCACAGAAGATGACTATGTAATGGCTGGACTCAATGACACCTCTAGCTTGGGCCCTCTGGGCTCTGGAGGATTTGTGCCTTTTGGATTTGAGGGGATACTCCGTGGATCAGCAACCTGTTTCTAATGCATTTATAGGTTTCAGCAGTATTGTTACCAGAGTGAAAGAAGTCCAGAAACCCCAGCGTTCCATCCTTAGGGGCATTGTGATTTTACTGTTCATCTGCTGTTTGGTGTATTTTGGTGTCTCTGCGGCAGTAACACTTACGGTGCCTTACTACAAGCTTCAACCTAGGAGCACCTTGCCTGAGGCATTTCTCCATATTGGCTGGGCCCCTGCCTACTATGTTGTAGCTTTTGCATTCCTGTGTGTTGTTTTTGTCCGCTTCTTGGGCATTATATACCCGATATATCAGGTGATATACATGATGGCAAAGGATGGCCTCCTGTTCCCTGTCCTTGCCTGTATCTTTTACTCTGGATATACTCTTATCATAATCACTGTGACTGCTGGAATTATTACAGTCATTGTATTCTTCTTTGGAGTCACTGAACTCTTGGACCTAAGGTCAGTTGGGTCTCTGATATCTCACTCCCTGGTTGCTCTTTGTGTTCTCATCCTCAGGTATCAGCCTGAGGTGAAAAATAGGGAAAATGAAGAAGAGGTTCAGGAGGAGAATGGACCTGCAGTTGAGAAGCTGACTCTACAACGACTGCTTTTTCCAGGCAGCTCCCACCCTACTCCACTCTCTGGCAGGGTTGTCTATGTTTGCTCCGCACTGCTTGCTTTGCTGATCATTCTTCTTTGCCTGGTGCTGGCCCAGTGGCCAATTCTGCTTTCTGGAGACCCAGTGTGGATTTCAGTGGTTGTGGTGCTCCTGGTGCTCATCACTGGGATCACTGTGGCCACCTGGAGACAGCCACAGAACTCTATTCCCCTTTACTTTAAGGTCCCTGCTATGCCTCTTCTCCCACTACTGAGCATCTTTATGAATGTTTGCTTTATGATGCAGATGACAGCTGCCACATGGGTGGCAATTGGTGTGTGGATGCTGATTGGGTTTGCTATCTATCTTGCCTATGGGATACAGCACAGCCTGGTCTCTAACCATACTTAAGTGAGGGCCAAAACTGTAGACTTTGAACTCAGCCATTCCAGTACAAATTCAGTTTGACATCATCATACCTGAATGCAATCTGGCACGGCAAATACTTTTTTAAAGTTTATTTTTTTAATGTTGTTTTTTTTTAATTTCTGAGAGAGAGACAGCGTGAACAGTGGAGGGTCAGAGAGAGTGGGAGACACAGAATCTGAAACAGGCTCCAGGCTCTGAGTTAGCTGTCAGCACAGAGCCCGGCGCGGGGCTCGAACCCACAAACTGCAAGATCATTACCTTAGCCGAAGTTGGACACTCAACCGACTGAGCCACCCAAGCACCCCTAAAGTTTATTTTTGAGAGAGAGACAGAACAAGCAGGGGACAGGCAGAGAAGGGGGAAACACAGAATATGAAGTAGGCTCTAGGATCTGAGAACCCAATATGGGACTCAAACTCATGAAATGTGAGATCACAACCTGAGGCAAAGTCAGATGCTTGAGTGACTGAGCCACCCAGATGCCCCAATGGCAGATACTCCTGAGCACATGGAAAGGTAGACCTCCCATGGGATGTTGGTGGGTGAACACTAATAGACATGTATATTTTGGAGTGAAGGATGTTTTTGCTGTTTATCCCTATTTCCCTTTTCTTTTCTTTTTTCTTTTTGTTTTTTTTGCGGGGTTTGGTTTTTGTTTTGTTTAACTTGTCTGCTTGAATTGTGTCTTTAGTTGCTTATTGGCTTTAAAATATTATCATTAAAAGAAACTAGAAAAAGAATTTTTGTTTTCCTCGGTTAAATATCCAGTAGCTGTGGGATGCTTGGCTGGTACAGATAAAGTACGGCATGCAGATCTTTATCTCAGGGTGGTATCTTTGAGCCCCCCATTGTGTGTAGAGATTATTTAAAAAAATAACCAGTAGAGGCAAGATGGCAAAGAAGTAGGGAGCTCCGTACATTTCACTCGCCTCCATCTCTTAAATGGAGAAGGCCTGAAGCCATAGGAACCCTTACAGAATCAAGGAGTTTGGGAGGAAAAGGAGACAGAGTCCGCTGAGAAAACTGTATAGCATGAGTGCTAACTGGGGAAGATAAATCAGGCCGGGACCGGAGACACAGAAGGAAGGGGGATCCCCCTTTTCAGGTAGCTGCAGTGAGTCTAGGTAGGGGGAAAAAAGAAAGAATGGGCAAAGCTGCTCAAGACACTGTCCCTGTCGCTGGAGAAGAAAAAAACCTCCACTCAGGACACAGAGGGATCTGGTTTCCTGCTGTCCAGCTGACCATAGGCAAAAGCAGTGGTCCCAGGTGACCGTGGGTGAAATTCCTCCCCACTCTCCAGCTCGACCTGGAGGGGTCGAGAGTGGTGCCTGAAGCCGTGGTGTTGTGCTTCTGGCTCAGCTGGATCCCCAGGGGGGAGGTGAGAGGCTTGAAACTGCTCTGAGGGACTCGCCTGCAACTTTATATTTTGGGCAATATCAATGGAGTGTGCGGACTAAGATCTGGAAACAAGGCCTGGCTTGAGATATAGAGCACAGCCCACCCTGGCTATGCCCCTGACACAGGGAGATCACACTCAAAAGAGTGAGTTGCAACGTGAGGTTCGACAAGGGACTGGGACACTTCCACTTTTCTCCCCACAACCACCAAGGCAGGACCCCATGGGATGCACTGGACCAAACCACGCCCATCCCCGCTAGAGAGCTGCCCCCCCCCCCTTTTCTTTCTAACTGGAGCCGGAGCAAGACCAACATGGATGCACTGCCCTGATTAATTCTGGTCACTGGCTTGCTTAAGCACTCACAATTAATCCATTCTCTAGATGTAAATTCTACACCTCCACCACTATCTTTTCATCTCTCTCTGTCTCTGGAGTAATCAGACTATATAGTTTCTCTGAGTAGCATTATCGTCATTTCTTTCGCCTCCTCTCCAACCATATTCCCCTCTTTTTCTCTCTGAATTAAGCCTCTTGGTCCTTCTGCCTGTTTATTTCATTTCCAATTTTGCTTTCTCCCTGCCCTGTCATTTCTCTCTTTGTATATGCTCTTCCATCAGCGCAGCATACACCCGGCTCTTTATATGTAGCTAGGAATTCTGGTTGTATGCTTTAGACTGTCCTTTGTCTATTGTTTTTTTTTTCTTTTTTCTTTTCTTCTTTTTTATGTATTTTTATTTTTTATCTTACCTTCTTCCTCTCTTTTTTTTTTTTTTTTTTGTATATGTCCCTTCCTTTTTCTTTTCTTTTCCCTTTCGGTTCACGTGTTTGTTGGATTTGTCTGTGTGTCTGTGTGCCTTTATTCCTGTGTGTTTGTCTGTCTGTATTTTTCCCCCCAGGGCTACCTCAAGAAACAATCCAAAGTACACATGGTGGAGAGTCCCAAATACCACTATGAGTAAGAAAATAAAATGACCAAGGTCACAACAAGAGAGACTTAGAGACACCATTCAAAGAACACTTTCTGAACGGACAGGCCTTGGACAGTCAAAGAGCCTTCTTTGGTACAGCAGCACTCGCAGGTGCAAAGTGCATAACAAGCTTTTAAAACTAACAAGAGATAGAAAACTAACCAAAATGATGAAACGGAAGAACTCTCCTCCAAAGAAATTCCAGGAAGAATTGTCAGTTGTCCATCAACTGACGAATGGATCAAGTAGATGTGGTTTATCTATACAATGGGAGACTACATGGCAATGAGAAAGAATGAAATCTGGCCATGTGTAGCAACATGGATGGAACTTGTGGGTGTTATGCTGAGCGAAATAAGTCAGACAGAGAAGGACAGCTACCATTATGTTTGCATGTATAGGAGGATTAGGAGGAACTTAATGGAGGACAGTGGGGGAGAAGAAGGGGTAAAATAGTGGGGGAGAGGGAGGGAGGCAAACCATGAGAGACTCTTGAATGCTGAGAACAAACAAGGGCTGATGGAGGTGGGAGAAGGGGAGGGAGGGTGATGGGCATGGAGGAGGGCATTTGTGGGGATGAACACTGGGTGTTATATGGAAACTAACTTGACAATTAACTCATAAAAAAATAAAAAATAAACAATTTTTAAAAAGCAGGAAAGAATATCCATTGGAAAAAAGACAGTGAGCTGTTGGGAAAACTGGACAGCAACATGCAGAAGAATGAAACCTGACCACTTTCTTACACCATGCACAAAAATAATTTCAAAATGGAGGAAAGAGCTAAATGTGAGATAGGAAACCATAAAATCCCAGAGAACACAGGGAGCAATCTCTTTGACCTCAGCCATAGCTTCTTATTAGACATGTTTCCAAAGACAAGGGAAACAAAAGCAAACATGGGCTATTGGAACTTCAAGATAAAAAGCTTCTGCACAGCAAAAGAAACAATCAACAAAACTGAAAGGCAGCCTATAGAACGGGAGAAATATGCAAATGACATATCTGATAAAGAGTTAGCATCCAAAATCTATAAGCAACTTATCAAATTCAATACCCAAAAAACAAGCAACCCAGTTAAGAAATGGGCAGAAGGCATGAATAGATATTTTCCAAAGAAGACATCCAGATGGATAACAGACACATGAAAAGATACTCAACCTCATTCATCATCAGGGAAATCCAAATCAACATCATGATGAGATACCACTTCACACCTGTCAGAATGGCTAAAAGAAACAATAAATATTAGCAAGGAATGGAGAAAGGGGAGCCCTCTTGCACTGCTGGTGGGAATACAAACTGATGCAGCCACTCTGGAGAACAGTATGGAGGTTCTTCAAAAAACTGAAAATAGAACTACTCTGTCCTTGAGCAATTGCACTATTAGTTATTTACCCAAAGGATACAAAAATATAGATTTAAAGGCCTACATGAACCCTGATGATTATAGAAGCATTATCAACAATAGCCAAATTAAGGACAGAGTCCAAATGTTCAACTGATGAATGGGTAAAGAGATGTGGTATATATATATACATTGGAATATAACTCAGCCATCAAGAAGAATGAAATCTTGCCATTTGGAATGATGTGTGTGGAGCTAGAGTGCATTATGCTAAGTGAATTATGTCAATCAGAGAAATACAAATACCATATGATTTCACTCATATATGGAACTTAAGAAACAAAACAGATGAACATATGGGAAGTGGGGATAGTGGGAAGAGAGGTAAACCAACCACAAGATACTCTTAATTATAGAGAACAAACTGTGGGTTGATGGAAAGATGTTTGGGAGATAGGCTAGATGGGTAATAGGTATTAAGGATGGCATTTGTTGGGATGAGCACTGAGTGTTACATGTAAGTGATAAATCACTAATTTCTACTTCTGAAACCAATATTGCACTAGGTTAACTAAATTTTAAATAATAAGAAAAATAAGTGCATGGGAGTGAGGGGTGGTGAGTAAGGGCTAAAGACAGACCTGGAAGAAGGACACAGAGAGAGGTGACAGAGTATCTAGAGAGCCACTGCCTCTAATGTTGGTAAAGAGTAGAACTTTCTGTGTTCCAGCCTACCTACTCTGCACAGGTAATAAACATAGGTAATACCCAACCACCACAAACTTCCCGCTGTGCAAGTAATTTGCACTACCTCCATGCTTTCAGACTCGTAGAGGTTTACTGAGTAGGAGTGGCCCAGCTGGGAGAGTTTGTACTCTGCCAACAGAAGACAAGCTAGGAGGCTACGTTCTGAGTCTGTGCCTGATCCTGAGAATCTGAACTACAGGTGCCCAGCAGCTCACACTTAGTGTCCTTGCATATCGGTTTTGGGCTGCAATTCAGAAATACAAAGATGTCTCTGATTACAAGGTTTTATTTCACTGTCGCTACACCTGAATGTAGTTTTTCCATGTAGATTTGATAAAAAGAAGACAAAGAATGGAAGGAAGGAAGGAAGGAAGAAGGAAGGATGGAAGGAAGGATGAAAGAACGAAAGAAGTAAAAAGAGAAAGAAAAGAAAGAAAGAAGGAAAGAAGGAAAGAAGGAAGGAAAGAAGGAAAGAAGGAAAGAAGGAAAGAAAGAAAGAAAGAAAGAAAGAAAGAAAGAAAGAAAGAAAGAAAGAAAGAAAGAAAGAAAGAAAGAAAGAAAGAAAGAGAAAGAAAGTAAAGAAGATGGATCGGCAAGAGAAGCTTGGCAAATTGTCTATAGACAAGTGTTCTCACAAGACAGAGCACTCTCAAATGAATGCCTCAAAGTTTTCACTATTAATTCCTAAGAGAAATTTGGCATAGGGACAGTTTTTAAACTCATCCCATAGGCGATATCATCTTTCCCCAGCTTTTGCCTAGCAATCCAAGATTGTATATTTTGGAAGCACATTATTCATGGCATACTAAAGCAAAGCAATTCTAGTAAATTGTTCTCTTAGAAATTATTTCCATTTGCAATTTTGACATCAGCTAAAATATATGGTATTATAGCAAGCTGCTCACCATTTTGCCAAAATAAATGAACATTCCTCCCAAGTTTCCAGTAAATAGAGTGTGTGAATAATGAAGGTGTGTGAAGTCTGAATTAAATTTTTCCAATCTTAATTTTACTGCTAATACCTTTTTGTGATGTTCATTTGTTTTGATAAGTGGCTAATTTTTTACAAAAATGTTTTTTTACTATATTCTCATTATTACACTATTCACTATTTTTCATTATTTTGCTATTTACTATTGCCTTTACTGTCTCATATTTTCCCTTGTGGTTGCATTATAATATTAAGAAGGTACAATATCTCTAAATGGCTCACTCTAAAACTGGTAATTACAATCCCCATTTAATTCTCCAAATTCTGGAAATAACCTTTCTATATAAGTGGGAAAACCTACCATGTAATTACTGATATTTACTGATATCCTAATAATTATTGTGCTTTGATTTAATAAACAAAATGGTAGGCAATTCCATAGTGATCCTAATTCCCATTGTTAGCTTAGAAAACCAAACAAAACATTTGTAGGAGGAGGAACTAGTACTTTAACCCCATTGGAATATAATCTTTTTTTACTTCTGGAGCTTCTTATTTTCACACGATCTCACTCACACTGTGCTCTAATTAAACTGAACCACACTGGCAGAACACAGGATATGGTATGTTCTTTCTTAACTGAAATGCACATAACTTTTTCTATGAGGCTCTTCCTGCAACTAATGTTGCCTAGCTAAATCTTCACTGATCTTTGGTTTCAACAAGCCATCACTTTCCCTAAGAATCTTTATTGAATGTCCTTAAGACTGAGCTAGGTGTCCTTTCTACATGTTCCAATAGCACTTTGTCATTCCCTGAATGTAGAATTATATCAACCTGTCCCCCATCTCCAACCCATAAACTCCTTAATCTCAAGGATTATTACTAGCTGCCTTCTGTATCCCCAGTCTCCAGTTAGTAATGAGTGCTCAATGTAAATGTCCTGAATAAATTGGTAATTAGTGGATCATGAGACTGCCTGGAAGGCCACTAAATATCTTTCATTCATTTTCCAGGGTCAAGATCTTCCTGTATATTATGAAAGGGATTTCCCTGTTAGGGAAACAAAGTGAAGAACAGATTGGAACTCAAGCTCACAGAGGAAATGAGGAAAGGCCATTAATAAAATTATTGTTTAATTATCTTGATGTTTAACTAATTTCCATTTTAGTGTGTAAGGCAACATGTTAACATCAGTTACATTGAAGATAAGAAAAATTCAGATTGTTTTCTGATAAATAAATAAAATATTTATCACAGATAGTTATTATACTAAGGGAAAAGAAAGGAACAACACTTTGTATTTATACTTTTTGTTTATTGAAATCCCTTGTAGTTCCTATAAAATGAACGTGTTAAGAAAATAAAGTACATTTTCTTGCAAAAGAAAAAGAAAACTGTATCAAATGGATGTGAATAATTTATATTAGTCAATATAAAACATTGATATTAGAAATAGGTTGTATCAAAGAATTTTTTATGTTTTAAAAAGAAAAAATATTGTGTTTCATTTAATACGGCAAATACTGCATCATCTTACCCATTAATTTTTTTTTAGTTAACATTAACCTTAGATTTATATGAAAGTTTAAGGAAATTTCTCCTTTTTAGTGTTGAAAATATTTTCAGGGTTACTTTAGAATTCAAGCTGTCAAAATGATTTTCAATTAAATCATATTTGGTAGCAACAATAATTCACATTGAACTTGCCAACTCAAACACATCAAGCTAAAACCGAAAGGAAATTTGCATCTCATCATTAGACTTGGGAGACAGAAGTTCAACCAATTCGTAGTTTGGTTCAGGTGAGGTCATTTATTGTATGGGTCACATTTTGAAGAAGAGCTGTTTAAAAAACATTTTGTATTACACCGAAAAGCCACACAGCCCTTCTGTGCCAGCAGCTCCAGTGCTGGGAACCAGAATAGGGAAGGTGGCTGGAGTGGGTGATGGCATTTCAGGAGCCAAAGGGATTGAGGGATGCCAGTGGAAAGGACTCTAAGAGGAGTTTCCTGAATGCAGAAATGCATGGGTTCTTGCTGGAGCCAAAGACTCCCCTAGCCTGGGCAGTCCCAGGACCCAGGGCCAGCAGGGAGAGCCATTGTCTGCCATCTTCTTTGGCCCTAGATCCCATTCAAGGTCACTGTTGACAAGGTTCTGCTCAAGCCCATAGGGCAGTCATCCCCCCACCTCCGCTGGTGGAAATGGCATATTTCAGGAGAAATGATGTTTTCTTCTTCTACCTCATCTTTCTTGCCATCTCACCTGCTTTCTGGAGGCACTCATGACCTCCTAAGCCTGGGAGTCTTCTTGAGATTTCACTCTCTTTGCTATTACCTGATGTTTTAAGTTCTGCTTTTGGGGATGTGCAGTGGAGACAAGGGCTGAGATCAAGATATTGACCCAAAAGAGCAATTTCTCTTTCTCCTTGGATTCCATCTACAACCTTAGATACCCTTGAAAACTACTTGAGAGTTTTCAAAGACAGACAGTAGGGGCTAATGACATTCCTGGAGAAAATAGACCTGGAGCAGACCAGGAATTATTCATCTAGGCTTCTGCAAATTTGCAGATGAACTCAGTCCATCAGCCTTGTCAGTGAGATAGGTTGGCAGGAGCCAGGAGGTTAGAGATAGGGAAGATGGAGGGAAAAGGCATATTTGAAAAATGCTGACAGGACTTCTTATCTGCTAGCTCTGGAATCCCTCCCACACACCAGGCTGCCCTTGGCACTCCTCTTCTACTACTCAATGCTCATTAGTGACTTCCTGACTCTGGGGAGACGGCCAGGGGGACAAGTTGCATTGAGTGAGCAAGGGGAGAGGCACCAAGTAAAGGAAGGATGAGGAGGGAATTGACTGGGATTTTAGCTGGGAACCCATGGTCACTGGGGTGGTTGAAAGTTTGGCTGGGGAAACTGTCCTGCCAGCAGATACTAATTGCTGGGGGTGAGTGAGCAAGGATGGGGAGGAAAAGGAACATTGAAAGAGACTGGATTCCACTGCTTTAGGCACTTATTTTGGGACACCTGGTGAAATAAAGCCCAGTGACTATTGAGAGCTTCCTATGTACAAGAAGGTTTATAGGTGCCATGAGGGGATAAAAGAGGGACACACATAATTTCTGGTCCCTTTCCTATATTTGAAGACCTGCCACATCTCTTCCCTAGACTGGTTGCCCATGTGTTCCTATGTGAGGGGTGCAAGGAGCCTATGGACACTTATTGCCCAGGATGTAGAGGCAAAGTTTACTGGCTTTCTGTGTTCACCCCCCACCTGCCTCCTGCAAAGCACCTCCAGTGGGCCTCCTGCCTCTCCTCACTTCTCTTATTACAGAATACTCCAGACACATTGATACCAAGTCAAAGGGAACCTGTGGTGCCCTTCCAGAATTTCCAGTGTCTCCCAACGGATGGACTGGGGAGGGGGAGGACCAAACCTCAAGAACTGACCAGACAGCATAGAAGCCAGGGAGGCCACCCACATCTGGAGTCCTAGAGAATGTTCTGTGAGAAAGAGAGGGCTTCAGCCAGACCCTAAATTGCATCCTAATCTGCCAGCCAGCCATCTTCCACTAAAAGGCTGCTGGCGGAGTTTCCTTCTCACCCTCCATGCCAGCCTATGCTTGTAACCACAAGGTGACAGGGGAAGGCATAATGGGAGGGGATGGACACAAGGACAGAAATGTCCAGTAAATTCAAGCCAAGGCTGACAGATGGGACCAATGACATGAGCCAGTCTGAGCACCCTGGAGAGTCCAATAGATCTAGACACAGAGTCAACAGAGACAGTGGGCAGTGAAACAGACAGGGAGACAGACCCAGAGACAAAAGAGAGGAAAGAGAGGAACATCCAGAGAGTAGAGTGAAAGATCCAAGATAGATACAAAGTGACACCCAGATGCCAGTGATAGTAGAGACAGACACTGCCTCAGAGACACAGTTGGACCCAGGCTCAGGGGGTCTGGGAGCCATACCCCCAGAGCCGAAGACAAATCCATCAATATTGGGACAGGACTGAGGAAATAGCCAGGGGAGTGCACACAGAAAAGAAAGGAAAGGGAGACAGAGAAGGGAAAGGATGATATGGGGACCAGACTGGGAGGCAGTGAGAAGGGACAGGTAGAGGTTGCAAAGAGTGGGATGCAGAATCTGAGTCAAGGATTCTGGTGCCCTTTCAGACATAATTTAGGGCATAGGGGACATTTCTGAGATGTAATTTAGGGTATAGGGGGAATCTCAGCACCATCAAGTAGAGGCAGTGGTGCCCTTTTTATTTGAGACTAATGGCTTCTTGGGTCCATCACTTGTGTATTCAGTCCAGACTCTAAGTGGACTCCATCTTCTCCATCCCTGATAAGTCTTGCCTCTGTTTGAAGATTAATGTTATGGGAAGGAGGAGACCTTCCTTTCGTCACTATTCCAGGATCTTGAAAGCTATACGTTTTGAATGTCTAGAGCAGGAAACAAGGGCTATATCTTTATCTTTATTCCTCCAGCACTATGCTCAATGGATATTCAGTTAGAATGTGCTATGAATGCTGAATGGTTGTCTCAGGAAATCTCTCATGGTGAAGTCAATTCTCTTTTAGTTTTATTCCTAGAGTGATGGGAAACATGGGTGAAGAGGTAGGATAAATGGTGCTGGTGGAGGAAACTAGTAGGAGATTTTGGAAGAGATGGCTGGGGAGGGTGCTCCTATCCTTGTTTAAAGAACTCCTGAGTGCACTCTTTAGCTGGATCTGGGACTGGCCTCCAAATCTCCACAGGGTGACTCCACCTGGCTCCCCACATTCTCCTCCTGCCAACAAGGACCTCCTCCATACCCGGGACTCTAGGAAACTTCTTTACTTCTAAATTCACATCTTGCTACCACAAAATCCTGAACAAAGTCAGGATTACTTTAAGTAATCCTTTAAATTAAGGCCTCACTCCGCCAACTCACCTAGACAGGAATCCACTAGTCTTCCATTTTCCACCTTAAACTTCCCTCCAGGATTCCAGCTAAGCTGGAATTCTCTCCATTCTCTCCCACCCTTCCCTCGCCCTGGCCTCAGCAAGATAGGAGCCCCAGAACCACACCTCTCTAGGGTCCTGCCTCCTAAGGGCCCCACCTCCCTAGAGCCCCAACTCTCTGACACGCTCTAAGCTCCACTCCAAATCCTGACTCTGTTTGGCCAGGCTCTTTACCTGTCCCTGGGTTTGGCTTGCACTCTCCACTCAGGTCTCTCTCCTCTGAGGTAGGAAAAGACCATGGGTAAGTGATTTCTCCTGTTTGTAGTTGGCAAGAGAACTGAGACAGAGCCAGAGAGGAAGAAGGCTGGGCATATAGTTCAGCTGGCTGTCCAAGCCCTGTAGGGTTTGAGCAGGAGGTATTTCATGGCACCATAACTAGACTGTGAGTTGTGGGTGCAGACTAGAGGCCTTGCAAGTTTGGGAATGGTGGATAAGTTTGCAGGGGTCACAGTAATTTGGTCCTCCAGACCGGAGAAATTCTCAGCTCTGCTGAGAAAAATATGAGTTAGGGGAGATTATTCCTTGATACTTCTTCCCCAGCATCCTTCCCACCTCTTTTCTCTGCTTTCCTTCCTGGCCTTTCCTTTATGACCCAGTACAGAATTTGCTTTATTTGTCTTTGCCTTTCCCACATAGTATGCTTAGACATGTTCTTTGAATTAATGAAGATTCTTCCACCTAGCTTTGCTGCCTCCTACATGTTTTGCCACACTCTCTCACTGGAGATTCTGTAAGTGTCTGTGTCATATCTTCTTACAGAGGACATTGGTAGGCACTCTGCAAAATACCAGGTACAGTTTCATAAGGTGGCCCCCATCACCAGAAAGAATTTGAGAGTCTTCCTCCTCCATGCTCAAGGAGCTAGATATCTAATTTTATAGCTGCTGAAGGTGTCTCATTGCCTTTCTTATCTAATTTTAAAAAGTTGTGGAGGGAATTGATTATAGGCTAGCTCAGGCTGTAGAAGGAAAGATTACCAAATTCTCTTGGGGTGTGGCTGCCTAGTGGTCTTTAAAACACTGCATCTCCAAAAGGCAGTTTGCTGTTTTCACAAAATATATTTGCAACTCTTTAAATTTAAAGGCCCTTGGCATCTTAAACTGTTCTCCACTCTCTTCCCTTCCTCACTGCCATGTATATTGTGGGCTGTACCCCAGTACTAGAAACCCAGACAATGCTTATCCATGCATGACACCTCTTTTATTGATTATATATGGAAAATGTTTCTTTCTAAGTTGTCTTTCTCTTGCCCTCTAGCAGTTCTTGGGTAACTTCTCTACATTTTCAATCGACAAATGTTATGTGTTTCCAGAAGATAGATTCATTTTAGCCTTAATTTAAGCAAAATTATGTGGAAAAGACAGTTTCATTCACAAAGTGTATCCCAAATTAATAAATATGATCTGGGATTGTTTTTTTTCTATCATTATCATAGAAATCACAAAGCATAGTAGGGATTAGAAAAAATAAGGGAAGGGGCATCTGGGTGGTTTAGTCGGTTGGGCGTCTGACTTTCGCTTGGGTCATGATCTCGCGGTTCGTGGGTTCGAGCCCCGCGTCGGGCTCTGTGCTGACTGCCAGCTCAGAGCCTGGAGCCTGTTTCAGAGTCTGTGATTCTCTCTCTCTCTGACCCTCCCCTGCTCACGCTGTCTCTCTCTCTCTCTCCTAGAAATAAATAAAAATAAATAAAAAAAATAAAAAAAAAAAGAAAAAAGAAGGGAAGAAGGACAGATTGTCCCTTAAAAAGTGGTGGTTGAAGCTCTTTGTGGTGGATTATGTTGCCTGATTTGGAGTGGGGCAGATGGGTCTTGGTGAAGAAATCATATAGATCTATATTTGGATAAGAACTCAGGACTGTATGGCATGACACAACTTTCAAATGACTCAGATGATCGGAGATCTTTCCTGCAGCAACAACAACAACAATAACAAAAATGAAACAGTTAACTTTCGAAGGCAGCAGGTGGTAGTGTATAGCATCTACCTACGGTCTATAAAGGAAAAAAAAAAGCACAGTCTGATGAAAGTGGGCAGAGCAAAATACAGTCTAGTATTACACAGGAGACAGAAGGACACATTTAAGGATATGAAGGATGCTAACTAGAGAGATAGTTGGCCTTTCCTAAGTCACTTAGTATGCAGTGTATTACTGTGGGTGTATGTAGGAAGAAGGTACATGGGAGATGGAGCTGTGGACTCTGACCACTCACAACTGCTAGACCAAAAGTGGAGACAGGATATGGTGATACATGAGACCAGTGGATAGAATTCTAGATTCTCTTCTTACAGGGAAGAAAGGATTTGGGGGGGGAAATCATAGCTATTTGTCAAAGCTTTTCAGAAAAAAAAAATGAGTAGATCAGTGCTTACTATAGACAAAAGCTATCCTATGTTACAATTGTAGTTTGGAAAATAAGGTAGTGAGGCACTTGGACTTCCTTCTAGTGCCTTGTTCTGAAGACTTTTATTAGGTATTCTGTGTGACAAGATTCAGGGTTAAGTAAAAGCAGTAGAGAACCATAGAGGAATATAGAGAAGTAATTGATTTTCAGTGTTGACATCAATGTATCACATCACAGTCTAACCCCTTAAATGCACACACTGGCTTTCCTAAGCTCTTTCTGATTATCGTTTGAAAAATCTAATTATGATTCTTCTTGGTAGCCCATCTAGTTTCTAAAGACCTCTAGAAGCAAAAGCTCAGATTGTTTTTTGATTTGTCAATTTGATCGTCTTGTTTTGGTGTGATAGAAATGTCAGGAAGTTGCAGAACTGTATTCACTGAAACTAAACCAGTCAATGTGTCAAATCATGAATGAGGAATGTTACATTTAACTCTGTCTTCTCTGGAGTTATTCAAAAGGGACCAAGAAAAGGTACTCTGTATACAACCATCATAGAATGATATTGCATAATATGGGGTCTATACAGTCTCTAGAGAAGCTCTGGCTATCTGCTTATTTACCCAAATAATGGTACAACAATACTAGTAAAGTATGTGCATGTAGCAGGTACTTCTTGGTATTGTAAGGAGGAAGCAAACATGTTCTGGTCTACATATACATAAATTTTGGTCTATATTTGGCTGGATGGATATGGTCTGCATACAACTGGTGTGAAGCATGTTAGTTTGCATCAGGAAGGGTTTTCAATGACTTGGAATTCAGTCTCTGCCAGACTGGAATGGGATTTGAGAGGTGTAGGCTGGAGTGGCAGGGTAGGTAGATGAGTTGCAGGAGGTGGATGTGTTTCCTCTTGGTCTAATGAGCAGAAGGTTTGGGGGCTGCCATGCTTTCAATTTTAAGACTTGGTTGCACCTAGTAATATTTACTTGAATAATTAGTGTTTCCAGCCTCATTGAGAAAAGATGAAGCCAATTCTAACCTAAGGAGTTTTTATTTTAGAAAGGGAAACAAAGGCTTCTTTCCAGTAAGTTGCAAACAGTATATAGTACAAAGTAAGGTCACAGGTGGGAGGATGCCTGGTAAGTGATCCATTTAGTGAGATTGTTCTCAGAAGACTCCTGGGAATAAGTTTGGAAATTTATTTTCTTTAATAGGAGCTGAATTTGGTTACATCAGCTTTCTTTCTCAAGGAAGTTATCTGACATATACTTCTCTTTCCCTAGAAGAGAAGATACACTGTTATTACTACTGCAATGGTTTCTCCCTCTTTTCCTTTTCTGCACAATGACTGGGAATTATTATTCATGTAATCATTATCATTATAATTAATGATAATTAATTATTTTATGATAATTATAAGATAATTATTTTATGATAATATCATTCATATAATCATTATCATTATAATTAATGATGATTAATTATAATTAATATAATTGTATGATAAATTATAATTATTAATATAATTAATGATAATTAACACACATCTAGATACTAGATGTGTATTAATATCTGTAGCAATTATTTAACTGGATCTATCTAGTTAGGCAAACTAGATTTACTGGTTCAGGTAGTCATGGGGTTTGTTTTGTGATTTTGGTGGGAGGCATGAAAGGATGGCCTAAAAGAGGCTCTATTTACTGGATTGTGGCCCAAACGGAAGATTTGGCTTGAAATGATGTTTTCCTTGGAAACATTTATACATAATGACAATATGGATAATTACCCCTTGTTCCATGTGGCCTTCCCAGGATGACCCAGGGTGCACAGAAGATATTCTCCAGTTTTCCCAGCGCTGGAAAGTGAGGTTCTTACTACTCTTACCTTCATCAACTAAAAGCTATCTGGAATCTTGACATGATTTTGCTGTGGCTCCTCATTTCTGATTAGGAATACACTTCCTAGTTCATAATTTATGTATCTTTTACTTATTTTGGGAAGTGGGGAAGTGTTCATGAAATTCTCTTAATTGTAAATTCCCAGAGAGAAGAATTCTCTATTTGCCACCATTGTCTTACAGTGTGTGTAACTGAGTGTGTGGCTATTTGGGGACAATGGTGGTAGTGTCAATAATTTAGGAGAAAAAATATTGAGAGGCCTAGATAAACTAAACCAAAAACTTAACCAGCTTTTCCGCTTCTGAACAAGTGCTTGCGCTACAGGAAGCTAATACCTAACCAGCTCTTTTTGCTTCTGTAACAATGCTTAAGGCTTGCTTTCCCGCTTCCCCAGATCTACCCAGTGGCTACACACGGTCCTAGGCCACCGGATTGCCCAAGCGACTAGCCTCATGTTCCCTCCATCACCCCACCTTGGCGGCAGCCAATCCGAAAAGGCCAGCGGCTACCCCCCACCTTGCTGAGGGAAGGGCCTGGAGAGAGAGATGTTAACCTGTTAGTCGCCAAACAAGACTTTAAACTCGCTCTATGATAGGCTGAATTCAAAGGTATCCCAAATGTTGTAATTGGATCCCGCCAAAAACCTGATGGCGGGAGCCAATCAGATGCGGTATATGTTCACATTTAAATGTTAACCAATGGCAAACTTGTAACCATGGAAATCTCCTGTCCCTCCCCATGATTTGTTTACTTCTGTCTATAAAAAGGCTGCAAAGGCTTTGTTCAGGGCCTCTCAGCGTCACCAGCAACGAGTGCGCGGAGGTCCAGGTTCGAACCTGCAAATAAACAACCCTTGTCACTTGGCTTTGACTCTGGTCTCTGGTGGTCTGATTTTGGGGTTCTCTCGAACTCTGGGCGTTTCAATATGATGCTTTTGCTTGAGTTCTTTTGCACAAAGAATCAGTGTAGTCCTTGAATTTTCTGACTTGGAATTTTCCTTTGTTAACATTTACACTTAGTTGAAATCTGATGTTGAAAAGACTGGATCCAGTCTTTCTCACTTAGAAGCTTTTTGTGGTTTCTATTTGAGGGACAATCCAATTTTTCACTTTAGATCGTTGGTACCAATCTGCGTAGTTATATATAGACAGTACAGGAAAAATGGTAGCAAATGCAGAAAATTCTTTTTTCTTGGGGGCTCACAAGGGAATTTTATGGATACTTCCCTATCCTTCTGAAACAAGTGAAATCTTATCCTACACACCATTCAATCATTTGACTATTGTCCCACTCCTCCCTTCTGAAGGCCAACCTTAGTTATGGCAGTTTGAGCATCATGTCATGTTGCCTAATGACAAAGCATTGGGAGAATTATTTTCTAAATAATGTAAAGCAGTGAAAATAATAAAAGTCTGTGTTGTCTCTCTGTTCAGTTGTCACACATCAAGGTGACATTGAAGCAAATCATAAACATGACAGATACTGTACTTCATCTCAGCTGACTTAGGTTACTGCCTTTGTATTTTCACTTTGTTGTGGTGAAAGACATGGACTTTAGTTCTTGTGTGAGATCTCTGCCCTTGCCAAACTGGGCTGTAGATCCTGGTGTACTTCTTGGCAGTCATCCATTAACTCTTTGCACCTCCTGCTGGGGAAGGAAAGGGAAGCTGCAAGCATCATCAGGCAGAAGCTCTGCTAATGGGAACCACCTCACCACCACCCTAACTGGGTTTTCTCCTTGTGCAAAGTTTTAGGTCAGTGAGTTATACCACTGGGCGTTAATGAAGGGGTGAATGGACAGCAGGGACAAGGAGAACATACTGGAGATACCAGATATCTTTCTGTAGGTGTGCTCAGTGAAGCTCAGGGAAGGAGGGTCACGTTGCAAATTTGGAAAGAATGTGTTCTAGGCAGAGGACAGCCTGTGCGAGGGCTATGTTAATGCCAGCCCTTGCTGTGTGTGAATGTGTGAGGAATTATTTGTCCTGTTCTAGCCAGAGTCACAGAAAAGGTTAACAGTAGAAGTAAATAGTAGAACAACAGTGAAAAGAGAGATTTGGAAATACAATCTTTTAAGTTTGGATTTAATAGAGAAGAGAAAACTGCAGGTTTGGTTGGAAGTATGTGTGTGTGTGTGTCCTTTTAAGACTTGAGGAAAATCTCTTTCTCCAGAAGGAGGGTAGAGAAAACTCCTACTTCAGGTATCTGGTGTATGTAATGATCAGGAAGAATGTGATATAGGACTTCATCCTACTTTAAGGGCAGTAGTTTTTTTTTTTTTCTTAAATAGTTTACTGTCAAGTTGGTTTCCATACAACACCCAGTGCTCATCCCAACAAGTGCCCTCCTCCATCCCCATCACCCCCTTCCCCTCCCTCCACCCCCATCAGCCCTCAGTTTGTTCTCAGCATTCAGGAGTCTCTCATGGTTTGCCTCCCTCCCTCTCCTCAACTACTTTTCCCCTTCTCCTCCCCCATGGTCCTCCTTTAAGTTCCTCCTAATCCACCTATATGTGCAAATATATGGTAGCTGTCCTCTGCCTGACTTATTTCGTTCAACGTAACACCTTCAAATTTCATCCATGTTCCTACAAATGGCCAGATTTCATTCTTTCTCATTGCCATGTAGTATTCCATTGTATAGATAAACCACACCTTCTTGATCCATTTGTCAGCTCATGGACACTTAGGCTCTTTCCATGTTTTGGCTATTGTTGAGAGTGCTGCTATGAACATTGGGGTATGTGTGCCCCAATGCGTCAGCACTCCTGTGTCTAAAGGCAGCATTTTGATGGTTGCTGGGTGAATCTGAGTGACAGCTGAGAGGATCTCATGTTTAGAGTTACTAAATTTATGCACCAGGAGGGTGGACCATGAAGTATGGCAAGAGGCTGGCCCTAGATATGCAGTATTTACAAACTGTAAGAACCTGCTAGGTAGAGGTCTGGTGTAGACAAAGGGCTAAGTGTCTAAGTGATTTCCTATCAGCTAAATTGAACTGAGGGCTAGGTTAGTGATCCTTAAATATATGAAACCAATGATTTCAGTTAAAAATCTTAGATTCATTACTACTTTTTATTCAATATCCATGATTATACATAGGATCCTTAGAGGCTGTTCTGTCATTACCCCGTTTCTGGACATATTTGGGATTTTCTTTCTTCTGAAACTAAACAATCCTTATCTTCTCTGTTGATCTTCCTATACTGATAGTATGTACATAGTATCCATTATTCCTTATCTCGCATCTGTCTCCTGCTGGAATCCAGGGGTCCCTGAAGGATGGACTGTGTCGACGAGGGAGGGATGAGAGAGGCCCGAGAGTCTTTCTGGTCACCAGGTAGGCATCTCCGCTCTGACAGGGCTCAACTTTAATTTATCATTAAGTGTTTGGGGGATGGCACAGAAGTGACATTTGCCTTAGACAATGATTTCTGATGACAAACTTCTTTGATATGTAAGAATTTCCCACAACATAGATTTGTAGAAGACTCATGCATAACCTTTATCAATAGTGATTGAGGTAGGGGATTTAGATGCTTATCCTATGGGGAAGGAAGGTATCTTTAAGCATACAAGACAATGTTTTTAGCATAAAAAGGGTGAAGTCACTTCTTTGTGAGCAGGGGTCAAAAGCTTGTTTAAGGAGAAGTATTAAGAAAAACAGGTCTTTCAGGAAACACCTTTGCTCCCATAATCACAAAAGAAGTTCCTCAATAGGTTCCTTCACAGGGAGCAATCAGCATATTCAAGGCCAGAATAAGTCACTCCAAATACTGATAACAAATGCCTTGGATGGGGAGTAGTGCTCCAAGCAGAAACAATTGGGTGGGGGTGGATATCTGCCCTTAACTCTAAATTAGGCTCTTTGTCTCAGGGCCAGACTCAAGTTCCCTTTATTATGTAAATCTTGGATCTACAAGGCCCTTAGGAAGAGCCTTTTAACAATCATCCACAATGTTTTCATCTGAAATTTCTTTGGAAAAGACAGGGACAAGTCTTTCCTTATGAGCAATCTGTGTGGGAAATATCAGTCTGATCTGGAATATTGTGAGGCCTGGTCAATCCCAGCAGCCTCATTTCCAACATGAGCCAGTAGTAAGAAGGAGATACCAGTTTTTGTTTCTCATGGGAGGAGCTGTGCGAACACTACCATTTCCTCACTGTGACTGTCATCCAGTGAGGCCAGTGCGGCTCCCAGCACGCATCCATAATAACTTTAAAAATAATGAAGAGATTCAAAAATAGACAAAAAGTCTGTATCAGTGCCTGAGGTCTTTGTGTTCATATCCAACATTACTCTAGATGTTGTGAGCTCAGAGCTGGTCACAGACATGGGTCATATTAAGGAACATTAGTGCCCATTTTTATATTATACCAGGTCATGTCTCTGGTTGTTGTAGAGCCAAAAATTAAGTCCTCCATTAAGAGAAACCTCGGGCTGCACGTAGCCCCAGTCCTAGATAAACTAAACCTAAAACTTTACCAGCTTTTCCGCTTCTGGGCAAATGCCTGCGCTACCGGAAGCCATTACCTAACCAGCTCTTTCTGCTTCTGTAACAATGCTTAAGGCTTGCTTTCCCACCACCGGATTGCCCAAGCGACTAGCTTCATGTTCCCCCTGTCACCCCATCACCCCACCTTGGCGGAAGCCAATCCGAAAAGGCCAGCGGATGCCCCCCACCTTGCTGAGGGAAGGGCCTGGAGAGAGAGATGTTAACCTATTAGTCGCCAAACAAGACTTCAAACTCGCTCTATGATAGGCTGAATTCAAAGGTACCCCAAGTATTATAATTGGATCCCGCCAAAAACCTGATGGCGGGAACCAATCAAATACGGTATATGTTCACATTTAAATGTTAACCAATGGCAAACTTGTAACCATGGAAATCTCCTGTCCCTCCCCATGACTTGTTTACTTCTGTCTATAAAAAGGCTGCAAAGGCTTTGTTCAGGGCCTCTTAGCGTCACCGGCAACGAGTGCGCGGAGGTCCAGGTTCGAACCTGCGAATAAACAACCCTTGCCGCTTGGCTTTGACTCTGGTCTCTGGTGGTCTGATTTTGGGGGTCTTCCGATCTCTGGGCGTTTCATTGTCAACAATAACCAAGACAGAATTATCAATCTGACATAGCTGAAGTCCCTTTTTCTGACATCAATCTGACGTTTTAGGTCTGGAATCGGGTTAATCATATTTTGGAGTTACTGGCAAACTGACATTTATTTTCTAGTACTAATTCTTCTGACTTAAGGATAAAGAGGAGCTTGCCATTGTCTGACAAATATTTCCATTCTGCTCCTCATTGGCAGACAAATCTGAGAGCAAATGGCCAAGTGAATTAGAAAGCTTAAAAAGATGTTTTGTTAAACTGTATTCTTTAATCTGGAACCATCTGTCTTCCTACTCTTCTTTGTCCCAATGGGACTATTCTTTCTGACAGATGTTTCACAATGGTGTATGCTGGCAGTGTCTGGAAGCCATCAATGATAGCTGAGGTTTAGGAAGGCGAAGCCTGGTGGTTTTTTTAGGTTGTCAGGGAAATTGCAACCATCTTTCTTCCATTGGGCTCCCATTTTAGAAAATGTCCATCCGGGGCGCCTGGGTGGCTTAGTTGGTTAAGCGTCCGATTTTCGCTTAGGTTATGATCTCACGGTTCGTGGGTTTGAGCCTCGTGTTGGGCTCTGTGCTGACTGCCAGCTCAGAGCCTGGAGCTTGTTTCAGAGTCTGTGACTCCCTCTCTCTCTGACCCTCCCCTGCTCACACTGTCTCTCTCTCTCTCTCCTAGAAATAAAAATATTTAAAAAAAAAAAAGAAAAGAAAATGTCCATCCCCACACCCATCTTCCTTTGCACAATCAGAATCAAGGTTTCATTTTCTTCTCTAGCACTTCCTAAGTGCACTGAAGGTGGTTTCTTTCTTATTAAGAATGAGGCTGTGACTAGAAAATATTTGAAATAGAATAATCAAAGAATAGGATGATGGAAGAAGTCTCAGGAGGGTGACTTATACTTGGTCCCTAGGGATATGTTACCTATACTTTCACTAAAAGCAAGCAAAAGTAAATGGGCTAAAGTTGTGGGCAGGAATTACAATTAGCTATAAAATCATCTCTGGGAAACTACTGGGATGCTTCGGAATCTTTCTTGGCATCTACAAGGATGGCCTGGAGACATTTTTACCCTAGATCAGATTTGGATTTTAGCACGACATGGTTTAGATGGAGCTTTCAGATTTAATGATCCCAGTGCTTCTAACTCTAGCCTTTCAGTATCTACTTGGGAGGAAAGTGGTTACATCAGCATAGGGTGACCTGGGCACAAAGATAAGAACTGGCTCAAATACTTCTTTACTAGAAGTCTTGACGCTTTGTGGAGGTAGGGTTCTGCGGGAGAAAGACTATGGTCTTTGAAGTAATAAAGAACCAAATTCAAATTAAAGCTTTTCTGCATACTGGCTATATAAGCCTGGGACTGTTGTCCAGCCTCTGACTCTGTAAGGTGGAATAATAATAATAGTTTCATTGGGTTGTTATTGGGATTAAATAAAATAGCATATGTGCATTACTTGAAGCTCAACAAAATCTGGGTCTCTTTGGTCTCCCTCAATGTTTCCCTATATCTTGCACATATACCTGGCACTCCAATTTGCCAAATGCCATTTTTCTCTGCCTCCTGCGCCTGTGTATGTTTCCCAATGATTCTAGATTTGAAGTCTAGGGCCCTGGTTATTAGTTTGTGTTCTTCCCACGAAATGACAGTAAGGATATGGAGTTTTTAAAACTGTGCTAACAATAGCCATGGCTGTAGTTTTGCTCCAAGCATTTTTGCTGCTGACAATTTTGGTGGTAAATCAAAGCCAAGAGAATTCTATCTTCCCACCCACTCCTCTGACCTAAAGTTCCTGATTTAGGGCTTGAACATTCTGGGTGGGATTCAGTTCCAACCAAGTGTGTTGGCAAGCTTGTTTATAAAGGGCATTTGGGGAAGAATAATGAGGAGAATTTTTCTCTCTTTCCCCCCCAAAAATCCTACTTCTTGGAATCTTAAGATATAATAGTCAATCAACACATCTCTATATTAATTTTCCCTGTCCTAAATGCCTCTTTTGGTTGTTTGGTACAACTATGAACAGATCCTTTTCCTGAGTATTGAGAATTGAAGGTGAGAGTATAAAATTCAGAAGGAGGAAATATATGGATCCTGGCCCTTACTTATGGAAGCTTTTAGACATTAAAGGAATTTTAAATGACAAACTCATGATAGCAGCTAACAGAAAGGGAAAATTAGTTTCAATTGAGTATCAGGATGGGCAATAAGTGCTGACAGGAAGGGGAGGAAGGTTTAGAGATGGGACCAGTCAGGATTGCTTAGGAAAGGCTTCTTAGATGTGGGTGGAAAGGTTGTAAAATAGGGTTGGGAAGAGCTAGAAAGTCGAGACTTGACTTAAAGGAGTGAGGAAGGCATCCATGTCAGGGTAGGTATTTAGGCTAGAGGCTCATCCCAGGAAAGGTAAGTCAGGATGTGAGAAGCTGAGTTAGAAATGGGGCCTAAGTAGAGGGGGAAAATTAGGGTGGGGTTCTGCCAGCTGGCTCAGAGTCTGGACTGAATATAAACTATTGGAATAATCACAGATTATTTTACAGAGAAAGGGAATTTTTGAACATGGCATTTGAGGATGATGTTTCCCTGTGTTGTTATAAACTGGATTTGTGGTAGGCTCTCTCAGGAGTCCCAGTCATGGATTTGCTTTCTCTTCTATAAATTTGTTTGTTCATCTGTTTGTTCTGCCTGCTTCTGTTGGAGTCATAAAATATGGCTATGTAATTCCCAGATGTTTTGTTCTTTGGGTTGATTTCCTGGTATTTTCATACTTTGTTGGTAGCCCACATTCCCTCATCTTCAGTAAAAGTGGGAAGAGCACAAGGACCACGCTGCACAACACAGTTGAGGGAAACATATCATCAAAAGCCGTATCCATCTCCAACCCTGCCATTCAGATGGTCCTCCTCTGGGGTTTTGGCTCATGGTCCTTGGATGGACTTCGAGAGAGTGTAGGACATTATTTTGAGGTGACCAACGTCAGAAGGCTCTATGATTCAACAAATGTTAGGAACCACTGTTGTGTCTTTGTTAGAAAGTAGGTGGCTGGATATGGTTCCCCAGAGAGAGAAATGTGGTATGAGCATCCTTAGGGCTCAGTAAGGAGCCTCCAGAAACAGTTGAAGGAGCTGAAGGAGAAAGATAAATTGGGAAATGGGAAATGGGTACAGAGGGAACTGGTATGAGTGGTGTCCCATCTTCCTTTGTTCTCCACCCTTTTTCTAGTAGACATTGCTTCTCTCTATTTTCTATACCTGATAATTATAGATTCTGGTCCTCTTTCATTGTAAGTCTGTTTAGTGCCTGCCGTTTATCAGGCTCTGAACCAGGTCCTCATGACATCACCTCATGCAATTCCTTTGTTGAAACTGAAGTATACCATTGCATTCTGTAAAGCCCCGTATTAATGCATGTTATCTTCCCCTTTCATCCTGACCTTTATTATCATTTCCCTTCTTCAGTGAAGGCACTTGCTTTAGTGTATTTAACAAATGCTGTTCCAGTCTATGCTCTATATGTGTATTTAGATGCATTCATCCACTCAACAAATACATAGTATTGACTGTTTCAGGTACAGTTGTAGATGCAGGGAAAACCACCGGAAGCAAACTAATAAAAAAAATAAATAAAGTTGTGTTTCATGTGCCTTACATTCTTTTAGAGTGAGACAAATCATGACCAAATAAGTAAAACATACACTTCATTAAATAGTGATAAGTGCTGTAGAGGGGAATGGGCAGGGGAATAAGATATGTTGTGGGTAGTTGGGTGGTTGAATTTTTTATGGGGCAATTGACGAAGGCTGTGCTATACATATGCTATTTCATGAAATGCAGTAAGGGAGCATCCATGTGGATATCTGGGTCTCAAGTTGTGCAGTTATTGGGGACAGCCAATAACTGTCAGGTTAGATGCAAGGTCTTACCTGCTATGTTAGGAGACAGAATGGTTAGAAGCCAGTGGCTAGAGAAAAAAATAACTGAAAAGTGAGAGAAGTAGAGGCTGAGAAGTATCTACATCAGTGACAAATATTGTTGAACTTTGTAGTCCATTGTAAATGCAGACTTTGGCTTCTAATCTGAATGGGAATGGAAACCAGTGGGAGACTGTGAGAAGAGGAATGTTGTAACATTTTTAACAGATATATATGTGTATCCTTGGAAAATATAGAATATTTTTTGGCCGTTTTTAAACGTATATAAATGGCATTGTGCTATACACCTCACATGCTTTGATTATGCTATCTAACACTGTTTTTGAGACTTACCCACGTTTATGTTTGTAAATCTACTTTATTATTCATGATTGCTGTGTAGTATTTCATTGTGTTCATATGGCACATTTTACTTATGTATTCCACTAGTAACAGATACTGGCATAGCTCTGACTTCTTGCTACCACATGCAGTCCTGTGATGAATATACTCATATGAGCCTCCTTATGGATTCAGGAGAGTCTCTTTGGAGTGTTTACCTCAGAGAAGGGTTGTGGGGTGGGAGGGTGTGTGCATTCTAAATTCCACTAAGACTGTGCTTCAGGATGGTGACCTTGGTTACCCTGCCATCATGAGTGTTTCATGGTTTGTATTTTCTCATCCAATTCTCATGTTGATCTAGCAAAGGAAGTGAAGTTAATTTTTCTTGTGGATGAGGAAACTGAAGCTTAAGCAAATTACCCTAGTTTATATAGATAAGCAAAAAAGCCAGCACTCCAATCCAAAACTGCTGACATAATATTCATTGCTCTTAACAATATAGTACTGAGCACTGCCTCTTCCAGAAATAAGATGAGGCATCCACAGGGCAAGATATTATTATTGCTATTATTATTATTATTATTATTATTATATTTGAGTATTGCATATTTTGATACCTGGTCTAACTCATTAAGCCTTCGACACCCTTGAGTTTAGCACCAGCATGTACGAGAATGTCTAATTAGAGCCCTTAGCATTTCAAGACAAATTATATGGAGGAAAACCCCATTTTCCTTGGTTCATGATGCCTAGCAAACAGGCTCAAGTTTCAACGGATTGTTCTAATTCTAGTTATTTAGAGAGACTAATTGTTTTTCAAAGTTTGGGGACTTTAGATAAGAATTCAACATTAAGGGGCGCCTGGGTGGGTTAGTCGTTAAGTGTCCGACTTTCGCTTAGGTCATGATCTCGCGGTTCGTGGGTTCGAACCCCGCGTCGGGCTCTGTGCTGACTGCCAGCTCAGAGCCTGGAGCCTACTTCGGAGTCTGTGTCTCCCTCTCTCTCTGACCATACCCTGCTCATGCTGTCTCTCTCTCTCTCCTAGAAATAAATTTTAAAAAACATTAAAAAAAAAAAAGAATTCAACATTAAATATTAGGTAGAATATATTATATTAAGTATATATTGTATGGTAGGCACTGAGCTAAATACTTTACAAGCATAATTTCTTTTATTCCTCATGAAACGCCCAGAATTCGAGAGAACCCCAAAAACAGACCACCAGAGACCAGAGTCAAAGCCAAGCGGCAAGGGTTGTTTATTCGCAGGTTCGAACCCCGACCTCCGCGCACTCACTCGTTGCCGGTGACGCTGAGAGAGGCCCCGAACAAAGCCTCTGCAGCCTTTTTATAGACAGAGGTAACAAGTCATGGGGAGGGACAGATTTCCATGGTTACAAGTTTGCCATTGGTTAACATTCAAATGTGAACATATACCGTATCTGATTGGTTCCCCCCATCAGGTTTGGCTGGATCTAATTACAACATTTGGGATACCTTTGAATTCAGCCTTCTCCAGGCCCTTCCCTCAGCAAGGTGGGGGGTGGCTGCTGGCCTTTCCTGATTGGGTGTTGCCAGGGTAGTGAGGTAGAGTGACAGAGGGAACATGAAGCTAGTCGCTTGGGCAACCCGGCGGCGGGAAAGCGAGCCTTAAGCATTGTTACAGAAGCAGAAAGAGCTGGTTAGGTAATGGCTTCCCGTAGCGCAGGCATTTGCCCAGAAGCGGAAAAGCTGGTTAAGTTTATTTAGGCCTCACACTCACAAGTACCGTGTGAAGTATTTACTTTTATTCCCATTTAACTGTTGTGGAAACTAAGTCCCTGAGAGGTGAACTAATTTGTCCAGAGGTACCAGGTGTAAGGTTGAGTTGCAATTTGAAACTGAGCCGCGCTTACTCCTGCAGAGCTTTACTCCGAACTACTTAACTGTGCCATCTTCCTGTGAAAGAAGCTTTTAAAATCTCTTCTTGTTGAAATTGAGAATAATTTTTTGTCAGCTTGGATGGTTTAGACCAGTCAGGGGAAGTACAGAATAAGTTTGAGAAGAATGTCAAGAGGAAGAGGATCTGAAGTTTGAAAATGTCCCCAGCTGTCTTCATTATACCTCCCTGTGTTTACCGAGCTGAGAACCTCTATGTTAGGACATCCCATCTATAAGGCCTCAGCGTGATGCCTTCAGAAAAGTAGATAATCTCTAACTGGGCATGGGTGGTTGGCTGCCTTTTATTTTCAAAACAGTGTCCTCAAAGTCAAGCATTCATTATCACCAATGCGTGGCTCATACCTGTCATAAATAATGTGCAGTTAAGGTTTCATCACCCATGGTGTTCTCTCCACACTTTTTGTTTTGATTGTCTTCTGCAAGAAATATAGTAATAAAGTACAATTTATATCTTTACCCGAGCCAGGTTTATAAAGGTTGCTTGGCTATAAAGTATGTATTTAAAGTCAAGTAGATGGGGGAGGACACTTGTGGGGATGAGCACTGGCTGTTACATGGAAAGCAACTTGACAATAAACTATTAAAAAAAAACAAAGTCAAGTAGATAGGAATTCTGGATTATGTGCTCTTTTGGGTTTCTCTTCTCTGTTTGCACATTTGCTCAACAAATACTTATTAAATACCTAAGTCACAGTCAGATAGAAGAGACAGGCAGTTGACCTGAAATTTTGCTACATTAAGATAAATGGCATATGGGGTAAGCCCGGTGCTATGAGAGCACATAGGAAGGGCAGCATAAGCATCAAGGAAGACTTCCTGAGGCAGCAACTTCTGAGCCAAGAACTGAAAGAAAGTGTGGGAGGGTGGGGGTTAGCTATGTGAAGGGGCCTAGAAGACATTAAAGGCAGGGGAACAGGGTGAGTATAGAATTTCACAACTGGAGCAGGAACTAGTCAGGGATGCGGCTGGAAAAATCAATCCAGATCAGACTATGAATGAAGGAAGGATTATAAAGGAAGAACAGTGGGAACCACTGAAGGGCTTGAAGCCTGGGAGTGGGTAGGGGACACATCAGTCACATTCACAGTGTAGAAAGGTTCCATGAGTGAAGAATTGACCCTCATCTATCTTGTATGTTTGTTGGTAAATCACAACATTGGAACTGGTGGGTGAGAAATGAAGAGTCTAGATGGATTTGTAGACAGAATGTCTGACTCATAGCCCAAGGGTTCCTTTTGAGCATCTAAAAGGAAGACTTTTCAAATTGGACTTGTTCTTTCCATCTTTAAAAACCTCTGCCAAAATTTTCTAAAGTTCTCTCAAAACCAAAGCCTGAGAAGAGAGTGGAGGCTGAAAACTTTGTTTTCTGTATTCTCCACTATGCATTTCTGGGGCACTGTTGTGAATTGCTCACCCAAAACCTTGCTTCCCTTGAGGAGGAGCCTATTTGAATAGCATCCAGGGAGGAGGGGGAAGGGGGAACCATATGCAGGGTTTGTTGACATACTTAGAAAATGGTTTGAGCCAGTTAAAAATAATTCTTGTGAGGACACCTGGGTGGCTAAATTCGTTGAGAGTCTGACTCTTAATCTTGGCTCAGATCTTAATCTCAGGGTCTTGCAAGCCTCATGTTGAATCCCACACTGAATACTGGACATGGAGCCTACTTGAAAAACAAAAACAAACAAGCAAAAAAAAAATCCCTTGTGAAAAATTAATAGGGATTTACAAGTGAATGTTTTAATACAAGCTCACAGATCAGGGCAGGGTCTCTCCGCAGTTGGCAGCTGACATCACAGATGGCTGGCGCACGGTGTTTACAGAGCACAAGGTGAGCAGAAGTGAGCTCACCTTCTCTTCTGGAATCCAGTGAGGGAGAAGATAGAGGAATTATTTCAGTTGTGAGCTACTGAGCTAGGAGACTTAATTCTTTGCTCCCTGTTCATCATATTCTAACTGTGGGCATGAAAGTTGTAGTTAATTTTTGTCTGGTTGCTTTGGGTGAGTTTCTTGAATGTCAGAATTTATAAAATGGCTTTTCTAGTTCTTCTCCTTTTTTGGTAGTGAATCCTTGTTGGCTGCTGTGTCGGAGGCCTGCTCTGACAGGTCCAGGGGTCCCTGAAGGATGGACGGTGTCGGCGAAAGAGAGAGTGAGAGAGCCCTGAGATTCTTTCTGATCACCAGGCAGGCATCTCTGACCTGTCGGTTTTGGTGTTGAAACACCCAGAGTTCGAGAGACCCCCAAAAACAGACCACCAGAGACCAGAGTCAAAGCCAATCGGCAAGGGGTGTTTATTTGCAGGTTCGAACCCGGACCTCCGCGCACTCGTTGCCAGTGACGCTGAGAGGCCCTGAACAAAGCCTTTGCAGCCTTTTTATAGACAGAAGTAAACAAGTCATGGGGAGGGACAGGAGATTTCCATGGTTACAAGTTTGCCATTGGTTAACATTTAAATGTGAACATATACCGTATCTGATTGGTTCCCGCCATCAGGTTTTTGGCGGGATCCAATTACAACATTTGGGATACCTTTGAATTCAGCCTATCATAGAGCGAGTTTAAAGTCTTGTTTGGCGACTAACAGGTTAACATCTCTCTCTCCAGGCCCTTCCCTCAGCAAGGTGGGGGGTAGCCGCTGGCCTTTTCAGATTGGCTGCCGCCAAGGTGGGGTGATGGAGGGAACATGAGGCTAGTCGCTTGGGCAATCCGGTGGCCTAGGACTAGGACCGTGTGTAGCCACCCGGTAGATCCCGGGAAGCGGGAAAGCAAGCCTTAAGCATTGTTACAGAAGCGGAAAGAGCTGGTTAGGTAATGGCTTCCCGTAGCGCAGGCATTTGCCCAGAAGCGGAAAAGCTGGTTAAGTTTTTGGTTTAGTTTATCTAGGCCTCTCAGTGTCTTTATTTAAAGGTTCAAGAACAACATGAGATCAGAAAAAGGAATTTTTACAATGGGAAGCCTTTTGTGAATTACCTCAATCATAGTGAAGTTGAATTGTACATCTAAGGAAATAACAGGATGTTCTTAATGAAAAAATAGGATGACATATATATGTTAAGTCGTAAATAGTTAGGCTAGGAATTATTCTGTTTGGCTCTCAAGAGGATGAATGTTTTTGAACTGGTTAGTTTGTGGAAACCTATTTGATGCTAAATGTGTGAACACCACGGGGGCCCTAAATGTGTTAACCTTTTGCTTTTGGGTTATGTGTTAGCTACTCTTTTCTATCCTCATCCCAGCCACCTGTAAGGGAGGGTGTTTGCAGACGGTATGCCTTGGAGAAGGGACTGCCATACATCATCAGTTAGAAGCCTTACGTGTTAAGTTCTACCCCTGTTTGTTCCTAAACTCTAAATTAGGCTCTTTGTCTTGGGGCCAGGCTCAATTGTCTTTGATATGCAAGGCCCATAGGAAGAGGCTTTTGACAATCACCCACAGAGCTCTCATCTAAAATCTCTTTTGTAAAGGCAGGAATATGCTTTTCCTTATGTGGTATCTGTGTGCAGAATATGGGTCTGATATGGAATATTGGGAGGCCTGGTCAATACTAGCAGGCTCATTTCTAATATGAGCCAGTAGTAGCAGAAGGAGATACCAGTTTTCGTTTCTCATGGCAGGAGCTGTGCAAACACTGCCATTTCCTTGCTGTGACTGCCATCAGAGAGGCCAGTGCAGCTCCCAGCACTGCTGCACCCTTTTCTTGAGTATATTCTTACCAAACAGTCTGGTCTTTCAGGTAGTTATGAAGGCCCTGTCTCTTTCTCCCTCTTCCTCTCTTCTCACAGCATCCCTTTGGGCCTAGGCGGGTAAAGGGAAGGGTTGGACTGTACATTCTTTGCCATCAGTAGACCTAAATGGATGATGCAGAATGAGGAGAAAGGGGGCCAAAGTGACATCTGACTTTGGCTAGCTGATTGGAGGCCAACGGTTTTAAGATTGGGAACTATTATTTCTATTTTAAACTTGATGATATTTTATTTTTATTAAGATTTTTAAAGTGTTTATTATTTATGTTGAGAGAGAGAGCATGAGTAGGGGAGGAGCAGAGAGAGGGAAAGAGAGAATCCCAACCATGCCCCACACTGTCAGCACAGAGTCACAAACTGTGAGATCATGATCTGAGATAAATTCAAAAGTCAGACACTTAACTGACTGAGCCACCCAGGCCACCCAATAAAAAAACATTTTTAAAAATGATTCTGTAATTGAAACAAAGCCCTCTAGCCTGTGAATTAATGTGTCTTAATTCATGCTTAAACATTATACCAAAATCCCATGTATAAATTACTGCACAATAAATTTGTACCTTGCTTTGTGTCTTACAGCTGAATTAGTACATGAAGCTGTGTGCTAGATGAACCCAACTGGATTATATCATGTAGTTCGTTTTTTAAAAAAAGCATGTGGGGAGGTATTTTGCACTTTTTCTTGGGGAAAGCAAGGATAATTTTTCTATGATGTCCTTTGGTATCAGATTCTGTGATATTTGGGCTGCAACAAGTGACATGAAACTTCTGAACTTTGATTTATTGGTTGAACATCATTGTTCACTAAGTATTTATCATTTACTAGGCATTATGGAAGGATAGCACATACCTGATGAAGATGAAGCAGGAGATTTGAAGCCTGAGCAACAGAACTCAGCAGCCCCAACCCGTGAGGTTAACTAGCCTCACAGAATCTGATCTGAGACTCTTGGATTTCTCAGCTTGCTACAGTGCTGATCCTAGGATCTTCTTCAGTTCCAGCAACAATGCTGTGCCAGACACTTCAGAGATTTGGTCAAAAGCTGATACGTAGACGTAACCCGCAGCAAGACATGGCTGAAACTTCCCCTACAAGAAGTCTGAACACTTTGGATTTAGTGGCCCTGGGTTTGGGCCACACAGTGGGTGTAGGTGTGTATGTGCTGGCTGGTGAGGTGGCCAGCAATCAAGCAGGACCATCTGCTATGATCTGCTTTTTGATGGCTGGCCTATCTTCTGTGTTGGCTGGGCTGTGCTTTGCAGAGTTTGGTGCCCGGGTTCCCTATTCTGGCTCTGCGTATCTCTACAGCTATGTCACTATAGGTGAACTCTGGGCTTTCATCACTGGCTGGAACCTCATTCTGTTCTTTGTTGCTGGTACAGCTATTGTGGCCTGTGCCTGGACCTTAGCTTTTGACAACCTACCTGGGAATGAGATCTTTCAGACCCTGCATGAGAGTATCTCACCCCACATTCCCAATGTCTTTGTACAATATTTAGACTTCTTTGTTTTGGGTCTTGTGTTGTTATTCATTGGATTGCTGACTTTCAGGAATAGTGAGATTTTCCTGGTTACCAAAGTGTTCACACTGCTGAAAATTTTGGTTCTTGTTTTTTTCATCATCTCTGGCTTCATTAAAGGGGACCTGCACAACTGGAAGCTCACAGAAGAGGACTATGTAAAGGCTGGACTCAATGATACCTCTAGCTTGGGGACTCTGGAGTCTGGAGGATTTGTGCCTTTTGGCTTTAAGGGGGTTCTCCGTGGAACAGCTACCTGTTTCTATGCATTTATTGGTTTTGAAAATATTGTTACCAGAGTCGAAGAAGTTCAGAATCCCCAGCGTTCCATTCCCATGGGCATTGTGATTTCACTGTTCATCAGCTCTTTGATGTATTTTGGTGTCTCTGCGGCACTTACACTTATGGTGCCTTACTACAAGATTCAACGAGGGAGCACCTTGCCTGAGGCATTTCTTCATATTGGCTGGGCCCCTGCCTACTATGTTGTAACTTTTGGATTTTTCTGTAGTCTTTCTGCCAGCCTCTTGGGCTATATGCTCCCCATACGTCAGCTAATATACATGATGGCAAAGGATGGCCTCCTATTCCCTGTCCTTGCCAAGATCCATACTGGCACATACACCTGCATTGTGGCCACTGTGATCTTTTGCATTATCGCATTAATCATGGCCTTCTTTCTTGTACTCACTGATCTTGTGGACTTCAGGTTAATTGTTACCCTGCTTACTTACTCCCTGGTGGCATTTAGTGTTCTCATTCTCCGATATCAGCCTGAGATGCAGAAAGAGGGAAATGAAGCAGAGGTGCAAGAGGAGAATAGACTTGCAGCAGAGACACTGACTCTACAGGAACTAGTTTTTCCAGGCAGCCCCACCCCCACTCCACTCTCTGGCCGGGTTGTCTATGTTTGCTCCTCACTGCTTGTTCTGCTGATCATTCTTCTCTGCCTGGTGCTGGTGCAGTCGCCAGTTCTGCTTTCTGGAGACCCAGTGTGGACTTCCGTGGTTGTGGTGCTCCTGGTGCTCATCACTGGGCTCACTGGGGTCATCTGGAGACAGCCACAGAGCTCCAGTCCCCTTCCCTTTAAGGTCCCTGCTCTGCCTGTCCTCCCACTACTGAGCATCTTGGTGAATGTTTACCTGATGATGCAGATGACAGCTGGCACTTGGGCCCGAGTTGGTGTCTGGATGCTGATTGGGTTTGCTATCTATTTCAGCTATGGGATTCAGCACAGCCTGGCCTCTAACCCTTCTTAAGTTAGGACCAAAACTAGACCTTGAACTCAGCGGTGCCAGTACATATTCTGTTTGATATCATCACACCTGAATGTATTCTGGTCACTCTGCATAATAATGGAGAGTACTCTTGAGCACATAGAAATTTAGGTCTCCCATGGGATGTTGATGTGGGAGAACACTAATAGATCTCTATATTTATTGTGGAGTGAGGGATTTTGTTTGTTTGTTTGCTTTTTTAACTTTCTACTTTTTAGTTGTGTCTGCTCGCTGCTTTTAAAACAATTTTCACTGGGGTTTCTGGGTGGCTCAGTCAATTTAGACTGATTCTTGATTTTGGCTCAGGTCATGATCTCAGTTTGTAGGACTGAGCCCTAAGTCGGGCTCTGTGATGACAGTGTGGGGCCTGCTTGGGATTCTCTCTCTCCCCTGCTCCTTGTCCCTCACTCCCCTTTCTCTCAAAAATAAAGACACGTTAAAAATTATTATTAAAAGAAACTAGGGAAAGTATTTTTATTAAGATAAATACATAGCCAGGGAAATACTGGATCATATGGCAGTTCTATTTTGAATTTGTTGAGGAACAAGCATACTGTTTTCCATAGTGGCTGCACCTATTTACATTTCACCCACAGTGCATGAAGGTTCCTTTTTTTCCACATCCTTGCCAACACTTGTTATTTCTTGTCTTTTTGATTGTTTCCATCCTGACAGGTGTAAAGCGATATATCATTGTGATTTTTAACATCCATTTCCCTGATGCTTAGCAATGGTGAGCATCTATTCATGTGTCTATTGGCCATCTGTATGTCTTCCAACAGACATTGGAAAAATATCTATTCAGGTCCCCTGCTCATTTTTCAATTGGATTATTTCTTTTCCTTGTGTACAGTTAAGTATGTTCTTTATGTATTTTAGATATTAATCCCTTTTGAGATGCATTTTTGTAAATATCTTCTATTACTAATTAGCTTGCTGTTTTGTTTTGATGATGGTTTCCTTTGCTGTGCAAAAGTTTTAGTTGCATGAATTTGAAAAGATATATGCACCTCTGTGTTTATTGTAGTACAGTTACAATAGCTAGAACAAGGTAGCAACCCAGGTATCCTCTGAAAGACTAATGGATAAGGAAAATGCAATACACACACACACACACACACACACACACACACACACACACACACTGGAATATAATTGAGTAATAAAAAATAATGAAAATATTCTATTTGTAACAAAAAGAATAGACATAGAGGGTATAATGCTAAGTAAAATAGATTAGTCCCAGGAAGACAAATACCATATGTTTTCAACACATGTAGTATTTAAGAAATAAAACAAGCAAACAAAGAAGAAAAAAAAAGGCAACACACCACAACCAGACTCTTAAATACCAGGAATAAGCTGGTGGTTTCCAGAGGGGAGATAGGTGGAGGGGTGGGTGGAATAGACAAAAGGAATTAAGAGTGTGCTTATCTCAATGCACATTGAGAAAGTTATAGAATTTTTGAATCATTATATTCTACACCTGAGAGTTCTATAACAACACTGTATGTTAATTTATATTTCAAATAAAAAATAAAAGAAACTGGAAAAAGACAAAAGAAAAAGAGATGAAATATGACCTCTGCCCTTAAGCTGCTTACATTCTAATACAAGAGACAAAACATAGCTGTAACACAAAACAGAGTATGGTATCATAAGTAATATAAAAATAAACTGGCCTGGGAATTAAAAGGGGAGGATGATCACATAGGGTTGGCACATGGATGAGAGTTGATTGGTGAAATTAGAGAAGAATTGGTAGAGGAATGGCATCTGGGTTGGCTCTCTCCAGGAGATTTTGCACAAATGGGCAACAGGGAGAGACTGTAGGCAGAGAGACCAACACAAGGAAAAGCACAAGAAAAGGAAGCAGTGTTCAGAACAAACTGAGCAAGCTGTGTAACTTGAGCCTTGGCTATAAGAGTGGGCCTCAGAACATGCATAACACATGGAAGCTTATACTCACCATTCACACATTCACCTTCACCATGCCCCACTCTGAGTCAGGAGCTCAGAGAGGCAGAAGGCTAAATAACTATATTCATGAAGCATCTCATTGAGAGCTATGTGTATGTGCTTACTATATTAAATTGGAGTGGAAATATGCACCAATGACTGGGATCCATTTATCTCAGTAGGTCTATAAAAGTGAGCATATTTAGTAGACCTTTTGAGTATGGTGAGTGTGCATATGTGTGTGCATGCATGAATCCTCAAGGTGGTCAACAAGCTATAAGGAACTAGGTGCCTGGCATCCCTGGCCAACATTGGTGTGTTTATACCAAACCTTGATGTTTATTTTCATTACCTCACAGGAGGTCCTAATTGAGTTTTCTTTCTGGGAATACACCTAAGACACTGGGCTACTTGGAGCCTCTATAAATCTGCTACAATCAGAAGAGATTTGCAGAGAAAGAGAAACAGCAGCCACAGTGCAATCCCCTTCTGTCTTTTACATTCTAGCCTAATACACAGCCGCCCTTGTATGCACACCACTCATGTAACCACCTCCTCTCTCCTAGAACCCCTCATGGGAGATACTAAGAGAAGACATTTTATTTACTTCTTTGCTTCCAAGTGTGACTTTCCATTTGT
The DNA here is from genome assembly GCA_017311185.1 of Proteles cristata cristata. NCBI lineage: Eukaryota > Metazoa > Chordata > Mammalia > Carnivora > Hyaenidae > Proteles > Proteles cristata. The sequence goes on from JAESUZ010004559.1 coordinate 135,957, forward strand.
GCCATCCCAGAAGGAGGAGAATTGAAAATTATACTGGTGAAGAACTCTAGAGTTGACATAAAAAAAAACTGGTTATTTGTGAAACTGATTTAATAGAAAGCAATGAGCTTTGACAGAAGCAAGGATGGGAAGAAGAGTTAAATGTCTCTGTTTACATCTTTAGAAAACCTGAAGCAAAGCTCCTGGAAGCAGGAGGCAGGACGACCTGTATGTGGTTTGAAGGCAGACACAGCACAGGAACCATTCTCCTTTTTCACCTTCCAATGCCAGTACCCTCTTCTAGAAAAGAATACATTATCTGTAGATATACAAAGAAAAATTAGTTAATCAATCATGTGGCTAAAGGTGATGGCTAATGCTTAAAGACTAGTAGCTTCACTAGAGGGACCCAGGTAGCTTAAAGAGGTCACCTGAGCTTCTGCCAGAATGGGGGCATTCAGCCTGGCATGCAAGGTGAGGGGTCAGAGACCTGGGTGCCTTGGCTGAAGAGAGGGTGTGTGTGACTGGTGGAGTCGGGGTGCAGGGGCTGGGCTCTTGAGGGTGGGTGTCCTGCTTCCTTGAGCTGGTATAGATGAAGGTGGATGGAGGGGAGGACACTTCCATCAGCTTAGGGAGGACCCCAGGCTCAGGGCTTGTCTTAGAGCATATTCTCTCCAGGTGGCCCAGAGGAGGAGGGAAGAGATTGGGGAGCAGACACTTAAGACCAATCCAGCCTCATTCCTTCCCCTCTACCCTCCCTTGCCTCATTAAGCTCAGCTTCTCAATGGGCCATGTCACACTTATTACACACCCACTGTGTGCACCAGGCTCCAAAGTGTTCTTGGGCCATCCTCACCCCAGGAACCACTGCCTTCCCCTTGCGGCCCATGCAGATCCTCAGACTCCCTCAGCCCCTGGGTTGATCTCAGAGCCCAGAAACCTCTTCTGAAGGCTGAGATCTTGAATCTAGGTTTTGGGACATACCAGGAAGATCCTGAAGAAGTGGGGAGAAGGATAAGGTTGGGAGGTTTATCCACAATTTCTCGGGACAGTATGATTACTTACAGCAGCAAGATTCAAGTGAGAGGAGAGGAAGAACTTCCCAGGAGTAGACAAAGCTACTCGTTTTCTGAATCAGAAATCCTGGGCCTGATACAGAGGGGAAGCAGGATAAAAAGGGACCCATAGAAGAAGATCCTCTCCCCCAGGAGTGTTGGGGTTCAGCCAGGTGTGGCCGGGTAAGGGGAGACCACGTGGAACAAACAGGCAAACAAGATGAGACTCCAGGGGGATCTTTGTCTTCCATGTGGAGGCGGGAGTCCTGTCCCCACTCACGCTGAGCAAGCATGTGGCATCTGCATGACGCTCATAGGTCAGTGATCTGTGAGGAGAAAAGACCCAGAGGTTATGCAAGTTCCTTCTTTCTGAAAACCAGGCTTGTAGCAGAGGAGAGGAAGGCGGTGGGGCGACCTGCTGGGGGACAGTCACCATTTGCCTCTGTCCTCTCCTGAGACGGAGTGGCTTTACAAGGTAATCAGGCCTTTCCAAAGTCCCAGGGCTGCCAAGGGTCCCTTCAGACCTGGGCCATGATGGAGCCAATAGCTGGCCTGGCCTCTCCCGACTAGGCTACTCAGGAAGAGGAGGGGCTCGCTGTGGTGGGCGGGGCTTCCCCAGGCGGGAATGAATTGCCCTATAGGTTTCCCCTGGTCACCTGTTCCTCTGTACACTCCTGCCCATTGTTTTCCTGATGGAAAGATGGATCTGCCCACAGGAAGAGACAGAGGACAGCAGGCAGAGGGTATGAAGAGAGAGAAGGGGCACACATGCTTCCTCTTTTTTTTTTTTTAATTTTTTCTTAATGTTTTATTTATTTCTAGGAGAGAGAGAGAGAGACAGCGTGATCAGGGGAGGGTCAGAGAGAGAGGGAGTCACAGACTGAAACAGGCTCCAGGCTCTGAGCTGGCAGTCAGCACAGAGCCCGACGCGGGGCTCGAACCCACGAACCGCGAGATCATGACCCAAGCGAAAGTCGGACGCTTAACCGACTAAGCCACCCAGGCGCCCCACATGCTTCCTTTTGTTGGTCTCTTGCTTTTGCCTACTCCCTAGATTCTGAAAGTGGGAGCGGTTGAAAGCGGATGTGGAAATGACTTGAAATGGGGCAGCATGGTAGGATGCAGCAGGTCAGAGAAGGTAATGGGAGGTAATGGGAGTGGAGTCCTTTGGGGAGGTGAACCAGGAGGAGAGGGAGGCGGGCTGGTGAAGGTGGGGGGGGGGACAGAGTGGGAGGGGGCAGTGCGGGGGGTCAGGGGGATGGGGGATGGGCAGGGCAGGGCAGGGAGGTGGAGGAACCAGGAGGGGGCAATGCCAGACGGGAACTCAGAGATGGTCAGGGTGGGCTGGAGGAGGATCCCCCCGGGAGAGGGGAAGACAGCAGTTCAGAGTCAGAGCCTGGGAGGAATGTAGGGAGTGCAGGCGGCGGCAGGGAAAGCAAGGGTCCCAGGAAGGTGAGGGTAAGACCTCCAGAGCCACTTCCCGCCAAGGCTGAGGTCTGATTACAGATGGGAACTCAGGAGACCCACTGAACAGCAGGGATGGGGTGAGATTCCTGCCCCTCCTTCCTCCCCTTCAGTCCCCTCTCTCCTACTTCACCTGGCCTATCTATGCTCTCTCCTGGACATTCTAGATCTCTAGAATCTAGAGGATTGGACTCTCTGTCCTTAGAAGAAAGGAATAGAGTGGTGTATACAGGCACACAAGTGTGTTTGATGAAGGTATGAGTGTGAAGTTTGTGTGTGCATGCCTTTCTGTAAGTTTATGAGTTCACGAGTGTGTATCTTTGTGTTGCACACATGTGGAAATGTTTGTGATGTGTGAGTGTGTATACATGTGTATTTTGAGAGTGTATTTGTGTGTATGTGTGAGTGTGAGGATCTGTGTGTGTATCTGCATGTGTGCAGGTGCATGTTTGCATCTGTGTGTATGCGTGGGTGCTGTCCCAGAGGGGCCTGAAGACACACAGCTGAAGATGTCTTGATGTGATTTGTGTAAATTTCAAGCAGGTTTCAGGCTGTGGGGTGGGGTGGGTGGGATGGGAGGGCAGAAGAGAAAGGCTTTCTGTGCTTGGCGTGGGGGCGTTCGGTAGCCTGAGCAGTGGGTGCCTCTGTCCAGCCAGGCACAGGGGGATGGCATCAGGGTTCCATGCCGGGAGCCGCACCGGCCTCTCTGGATGGCAGTCACAGCAAGGAAATGGCAATGTTTGCAGCTCCTCCCATGAGAAATGAAAACTGGTATCTCCTTCTGCTACCATTAGCTCGTGTTGGATATAAGCCTGCTGGTATTGACCAGGCCTCACAATATTCCATATCAGACCCATATTCTGAATACAGATACCTCATAAGGAAAAGCATATTCCTGCCTTCACAAAAGAGACTTTAGATGAAAGCTCTATGGGCGATTGTCAAAAGGCTCTTCCTATGGGCCTTGCAGATTCAAGACTTAAGGGGTTAAGAACACAAGAGTTACAACTGAGCCTGGCCCTGAGACAAACAGCCTATTTCAGGGCAGAACATAAGTTACTACATATATCTTTGCTAATTGGTGAAGCATGGCAGTCCCTTCCTCAAGGCCTACATTCCACAAACACCCTCCCTTACACTGGCAACTGGGATGAGGATAGATAAGAGTAGCTAAAACATAAACCCAGGTGCCAAGATGGACACATTTAGGGCCCTCATGATGGTTTCCACACACAAACCAATTCAGAATCATTCATCCTCTTGAGAGCCAGACAGAATGACTCCTAGCTTATCTATATACAACCTAACCTATATGTTATCCTGTCTTTCACTAAGAGCATCCTGTTATTTTCTTGGTTGTAAATTCACCATGACTGGGATACTTCTGTAATTAATATCACAAAAGACCTCTCATTGTAAGAAATTCCTTTTCTCTGACCTCATATGGTTGTTGAACCTTTAAATAAAGACACCAAAACCGACAGGACAGAGATGCCTGCCTGGTGATCAGAAAGAATCTCGGGGCTCTCTCATTCTCTTTCGCCGACACCGTCCATCCTTCAGGGACCCCTGGACCTGTCGGAGCCGGCGCGGCCTCCGGCAGTTCCAGGTCTGAGCCTGGGTGGAGACTGGGTCCTGAGGCCTTCACTCAGGGCTTGGAAGAGCTCAGAGACTCTGCTCTGACTAGAGAGGGCCAGAGACGTATGGAAACAGGGTGGGAGGGTGGCCACACAGTGGAGGGTTCAGGTCTACTCTCCCTCCCCACCTCCACCCCCATCAGGATTTAGGAATGATGTAACCAGGCTGAGCTTCCTAACTCTCGCTTCCACCCATTCTGCCTCAGGGCCTTACAGTCCCCAGAAGTCTTTGTGTGACACCTTCTGAGATGAGGATGACCGGAATCACACTGAAAACTTCCCTCTCTGTTCAGTACTACCTGGACAGGTACAAAAAGAGAAGTCCTTGTCTCTTGGAGGCCTCTGGGAAGGCCATATGCATCCTTACTGAATTTCACACAAGCTGAGGGCTCTCAGACCACTTTGCTGGGAAGTTCTTACTGAGTCTAACCCAAATCCCCTTGTTGCACTTTGTGCTGGGCAAGCCTGGGCCAAGTCTGTGAAATTGGAACCCAGCACCCTCACCTCCAACTATGGAAGTAGTTTCCTCTAGATAGGGAAGTAGGTCCAGAGTGTAGGCACACTTTGAGGATGGGAGGTCATGCTGGGGGATCACACGTGGGTCAGACCTTTCCTGGGAAGGGGGCCATGATGAACAGGGTAGATTCAGAGAAGGGAGCTCAGAGATCACTGCTTGTAACACTCTCACTTTATAGGCAGGAGCCACAGACCCTGGAGGAGCAAACACTCAGTGTCCCCTGCTATGTGATGGCTGCCTCTGGAAAACTTACCCCTGATTCCTGGTCTAGGAGTCCTTCTTGTTCCCCATTTGGAGCCCCTAGATTCTGTTCCCATTCTCTGGGCATTATGGGAAGGGAAGCGAGGGAGGAGGATGTCAGCTAGACTGGTGCTGTCCCCTCCTCTAGTGACCCCTTTTCAGCCTCCCAGCTGTGCTTCCAGGCCTCACATCCACTGACACCAGTTCCTTCTTCTTCCCATCCTCCCTCCACAGGCTTCTGGGATTTGGTCTCTTAGCTCCAACCGGGCAGACATGTCTGTACTCAGTTCTCCCTGCCCTGCTCTGGTCTGTCATAGTCTGTCCCCAGTTTGAACCTTCTTCTCTCCTCCTCTTCCTGCAGACTAGCCTCTCAGTCCTTTGCAAAATTTTCCCAAACTCTCCTCCTCTGGGAAGTCTTCTGTGATTAATTCCTCAGGTTCTGGATCCCACCCTTTTCCTTTCTAAACCACTACTAGGAACCTACAGGCTTTCTCTTGATCTTCTGTCTTTCCTTTCCTGAGCCTTGTCCCTGCTCTCCACTCTGATCTCCTCCTCTGGCATGGACCCGGGTCCCCCCACAGGCATAGCTGTTTTTTTCCTCCACTCAGGACCCCCTCCATGCACCAGGAGGGCCAGCACTGCACTGGAGAATTGACTGAGCCCCTCCCTGTTCTCTGTGTTCTGGGAATAGCAGAGATAATGGTGTCCAACTGGGTCTCATCCTAAGGGGGGAAGTGGCAGTGCTAACTGTATCCTAGTGTTTTATTGGGGTTTAGGCCTCACCCCAAGGTCTGTTTCCTCCTCCTTTTCCTGGCTGCCTCTGACCTAGTTAACAGGCCCCTCGAGGCTGCTGCCCTGGAGCCCCTGGGGGGCTGGGCCGGGTGTGGGGAGCGGCAGGCAGTCCCGCTGTGACTTCTCAACTTGGACTTCACACTGCACCTGACCACCTGCCTCCTGGTTGGGTCTCTGCACAGCTGTTTTCTCTCTTAAGCTCCTCTTCCACCCTCCCTTGCCCTCCTCCATTCCCTCCTCACACAGCCCACCTATCCCCAAAGTCTGAATTCTTTCATCAAGCTCTTTCTTTCCGGAGACTCTTGGGTTGGCCTCCTGCCTGGAGAGAAGGATGGGAGGGCGGAGATCTGGGTGGAGGAGAGGGTCCTGGCTCTGGTGAGGCACCAGGCCTCGCTCTGGGCCCATCTGTGCATTTGTTGCCACCTTGTGGCTGTCCTTAGAACTGCAGGGTAGCGGTCGCAAGCGGAGAGGGGAAGGGGGGAGGGGGATGCCCAACTGGACGTGTCTTAGGAGGAGAACAAGTTTCAGAATTGCTAATTCACATTGGAAGTTTCCTCAGAGAGGCTTTTAATTTCTAACTGACAGGGGAGTGGAAAGCTGGGAGTAAAGTCAAGTGGCATGGACACATCTAGATGGAGAGAGATAATTGAAACTCTGTCCTCAAGTCTCAAATCTACTATTCAAATTCTCCTTCCCCAAAAGAGTCCTAAAAGGGAAACAATCTGAAGCTAAAGCAGGAGGAGTTGATATCTGACCTAGGAAGACCTTCCCAATAAATCCCAAAGTGTATTTGGAAGCCACCGCTTCTGAGAGTTGCCTTTTTTAAGACCCGCCTCCCAGTGAGCTGCCTCCTCGCCTTCACCAGGCCTCCTGACCACATCATACTCAGCTTATTGGGCCTATTCAGAAAGCCCAGGTGCCTCAGCTGTCCATACGCCAGCCTGTGTGTGGCTATGGGCAAGATGCTAACCTGGGAAGTCCCTACTCTGGTCTAACTTCAGTCCTGCCTGGAGCACTGGAAGTGGAGAGAGCCACCATAAGCTAGAAGAACTGCAGATGGAAAGGTGGCCAGAGGAAGGTCCCTGTGAGGAAGGTTCTGAGGGAGGGCAGTTCTGTCTCAGTTTCTCCTGCATCCTCCCCTCCCCTGCCCCACTGGATCTGTGGAGATGAAGAACATGGGACAGAGTGGTCACACACTGGAGAACTCTCTCTGCTTGCGCTTCAGGATTCATAGGTGCTGAGGGGAGGGGAAGATTAGTTCCAAGCGTGACTCTTGCTATTGTTTGCTGTAATGTGGGTCTCCTGGGGAGGCAGTGTTTGTCTCTGAGCCCTTCTGGTCTCACCCAGTACCTCTGAAGACTTTTTCCTTCCCAGCACCCATATCCCAATTCCTCGGAAGCTCTCATGATGATACCACCTCCTCCATCCCCACTCCCAGTCCAGCACCCTTTTTTAGTGGGCTGAGAGTCACAATATCCTCCTGACCATTCCCCTGCTGTTTCCCCTGTCACCGTTTGGACATCTGTGGGCTCAGGGTGGGGACTGTGTCTGGGCACACTCCCTCTGGGTTACCATTCCTCCGCTGCCTCATTTGCTGCCACTCAACTTACTGATTAACTTAATAGGCATGCTCTGTGTGGGGCTCCAACCTGGTGGAACTTGACTCTGGGAAGGCAAAGACAATTACTGGCTCCTCCTGCTCCCTCTAAGTTAGTTGCCTTATAATTTCTTCACCTGATGCCTAGCATCTATTTGAAAACATCAGAATGGTTTTGACCTGGGAATTCATAGCAGAAATGGGCACCTTGAGAGGCCCTTAATATGATTAGCATTTATTTCAGTCCTTTGCAGGGAGGAGGCTCTTATCTGGTGCCTGTTCCATTGTAGGGAAAGTGTGTGGGGGCTGCACCCAGAGAATCTAGTGGGAAATTGAACAGAGTGAACAAAGGGGCACATGGGGTGAGGAGCAAAAAAGGGAGACTTTTGTCTTTTCAGGGTTTCTCCTATGGGATAAAAGTTGGAATAAGGTGTTTGAAAGGATGGCATGGTTTTCTTGTTTTGTTTTATTTTTTAATATTTTTTAAAATTTCTATTTGAGAGAGAGAGAGAGAAATCATGAGTGGGGTAAGGAGAGAGAGAGAGAGAGAGAGAGAGAGAGAATTGGAAAGAGGCTCTACGCTCTGAGCTGTCAGCACAGAGTCCAATGTGGGGCTCAAACCCATGAGCTGTGAGATCATGACCTGAGCCAAAGTCGGACGCTTAACTGACTGAGCTACCCAGGCACCCCAGATGCTCTTGTCTTGTTTTATAAGGAGTCCTGGATTGAGGAATGACATGGAGTTCATGTGTGTTTGGGGGGCTATGTGGCAGGGGTGAGATGTGGCACGCCTATTTGCAGGCATTTAGCCCATCAGCTCACAAGTTTGCATATGTGCCTCCCTCCCTGAACTGGCTCCATTCCAATGAATCAATGCATTCAATCCAGTTACTATCCTCTGTGTTAGGTGGTTAGCTCCCAGGAGAGGGGAGGAAGTAAGGCTAGTCAGAACACTGGGGTCATCATACTGACCCCAGAGACTTCAGAGAGAGAATCCCTGGGAAGAGAGAGGTGAGGACCCTGGATTGCCCCTCCTCAATGTTTACAGGGCTGTGATGGGAGGGACAAGATTAGAACATGGGAAAGTGCTTCACTGTCAGGCAGCTTTGAAGAGGCTTTGTTAACACAGGAAAGAGGAAATTATGAAGAGAAGTTGCTCTTGCAATTCAGGAAAAAGGAAGAGAGGGGCAGGGGCTGTGGGACTCTGAGAAGCAGAGGGGTGTGTGTGCTTAAGGTGAGGGTGTGCACAGCACGGTGTTTGTGATGTATATGTCTGTGCTCCGTGGTTAACAGTCCTGTGTGCACCAGACACGTATGTAAACATATCACGTGGGAAAGGGTGTAGCTTTGATGGGATTTTTAAGCCACAATTATGAGCAGGCTTCCCTCTGGGACCTACAAAGTATGCTTTTCTGTAAGGAGCAGCAGTCAGCACAAAACGGGAAGATCTCTGTATTGACAAGTGAGAAAACGTGGGTCCCAGTTCTGGCTCTAGTTCTCAGCTGGGATCCTGTGAAGCATCACCTCTCTGAGCTGAGATGCCACCTGCTGTACAGTCTTAAAGGAAGATCCACGTGGCTCTTCTGTGCCAACCAATAGCCCCAGGGCTGGGAATCAAAATGGAAGGGGGCTGGATAGGTGATGGCATTCCAGAGGCCAAAGTGAATAATGGACGCAAGTGGAAAGGACTGCAGGAGGGGTTTCCTAAATTCGGAAATTCATGGGTTCTTGCTGGAGCTAAGGAGTCTCCTAGTCTGGACAGTCCAGCCCTATGTCAGCACCCAGGGCCCAGGGCTGGCTCTGCAAGGAGAGCTGTTCTTTGCCGCCATCTTGTGGCCACCAAGTTCTTCGCAGGTCGAAGCTGAGAAAAGTTTCCCTGAAGTCCACAGAACTGTCTCCCTAGCCCCCTGATGGAAATTGTTTATATCATGATGCACAGCACTGCATCCTAATGAGTTCATCCAGCCTCATCTTTCCCTCCATCTCCCCTGGGTTCTGGAGCACTCAGTCTCCTTAAGGCTGGGAAGGTCTTCCTGAGATTTAACCCTCTTTGCCATTGCCTGAGGTTTTAAGTTATGTTTTTACCAAAATATGGTGGAGAGAAGTGACTGAGATCAAGATATCGAGTAGAGAGAGCAATTCTTCTTCCTCCTTGAGCTCCATCTACAGCCTCAGATTCCCAGAATTGTCAGGAGTTTTCAAAGCCCTGTCTGGCAGGGGTAGTGACATTGTTGGAGAAATCAGGTCTGGAAATGAGCATGCTTTATACATTCAGGCTTCTGTAAATTTGTGGCTAAACTTAGCAGGGAGATGGATTGGCAGGGAGGGGGATGGCATATTTGACAGATGCTGACAGGAGTCCTTATCTGTTGGCTCTGGAATCCCCTCCCACCCACCAGGCTGCCCTTGACCCCCTTCTAGTGCTCAGTGCTCATTAGTGACTGCCTGGGAGACACCCAGGGGGCCAAGTATCACTGGATGGGCAAGAGGGGAGAAGAGGAGGGAGGGACACCTGGCAAATGACTCAAGAGGAGGAGTTTGAATAACTGGGATTTGAGCTGGGGTCCCACCATCACTGGGATGATCACTGAGGGTTACAAGTGTCATGAGGAGATAAAAGAGACACAACATATTTTTGGTTCCCCTTCCTGTATTTGAAGACCTGCCGCATCTCCTCTCTGAACTGGTTGCCCACGTGGGCCTGTCTGAGGGGTACAAGGAGCCCCTGGGAAGTCTCACCCACGATGCAGAGGCAAAGCTCCCAGGCTTTCTGGTCTGCACATCCATGTGCTCCTCCAGCAAAGCACCTGCAGTGGGCCCTCTTGCACCTCCTGAGTCCTCTTTGGACAGAATGCTCCAGAACAGGTAGATACCTGGCCAAGGGGAACCTCAGACCACTGGGCTGACTTCCCAGAATTTCCAGTGGCTCAGTGGACAAACTGGGGAGGGAGAGGGCCAAGCCTCATGGTCTGACAAGAGACTATAGCAGGCAAGAAGTCCACCAGCATCTGGAGCCCTGAAGAATGTTCTGTGTGAAGCAAGTGATACATTTGGAGTCTTCACTGTATCATAATGGGCCAGCTGTTCACACAAAGAGCTGCCTGCCTTGTCCCCTCTGTGCCAGCCCACCCCAGAAACGATGGGGTAGCACTTGGATGCAGTAATGGGGATTGTGGGCACCAATACGTTGATAGCGACAGAAATGCTCAGTAAATTCAAGTGAAGACCAGCAGAGTGGAAACAAGTAGGCCGAGCCTGAATAAGCACCGTGCGGTCCAAGAGACCCAGACATAATCAATAGAGGCAGGTCACAGGTTCACAGTAGAAGAGAGATTGTGGAAGACAGACCCAGAGGCAAGAGAGAGAAAAGAGAGGAGCATCCAGAGAATAGACTGATAGATCCATGAGAGAGATACCCAGAGGTAATAGATAGTAGAGACAGATACCTGAGATACATGAGTTCAACTCAGGCTCAGGGGGTCCTAAAGGCATGGGCCAGATCCAAAGACAGATCTGTAGACAACGGGGCCAGGACTGAGGAGGTCGCCAGGGAACTTCACACAGTGAGTGGGGGAGAGGGAGACAGAGAAGGGAAAGGAGGTGGGGGCAGGTAGAGGTGCAGAGGGTGGGATGCAGACTCTGAGTCAAGGGCTCTGATGGTGTGTGTGTGTGTGTGTGTGTGTGTGTGTGTGTGTGTGTGTGGCAGGAACACAACAATTCAGAGCTCATACAAAATGGCAGAGTCCTCTGGTGTTGAAGGAGACCCCTTACCCCTCCCTCTGCAGGACTCTTCTGAGCAGTATAGGGGAAGGAGGGAGAACAGAAACAAGATGCAAGTTAGAGAAAGACTGAGATGGAGAAGAAATGTCAGAGCCTGACTGAGACCAGAGGGAGAGAAACTGAGAGTGGAACAGGGAGTAGAGAAATGGACAGAAGACAGAGGGAGACAGAGGAGGAGAAGGAAGATGATGGAGGCGGGTGTGCGGAGTCAGGGAGAGGGAGGGGCCTCTCACTGCAGGAGGGAGAGAGGGGCAGGGAGGGAGACAGGCTGTTGAGAAGCAGATGAGGGGAAATGGGGGAGCAAGCAGGGCACCTGTCTCCCCAGAGAGGCTGGGCTGGGATGAAACAACCCTGTGGGGAGGTTGGAAGGTGATCAGTGAGCCCTTTTTAGGGTGACCTTGTCTCTCTCTTGTTTTAAGTACAATGAACCTATTCCACACAACCATCTTCTTCACATGTTTGTCCTTTGGGGTGGATATGATTTTTGAGAATTGCCAAGTTTTCTCTGAGGCTGGAGAAGAGGGTGATGACCCAGCTGGGAAACAATATTTCCAGTTAAAAATTAGGGGAATATGGGAAGACCTGGTGCGGGATGTGCCTTCCTTCAAAATGTCTGTGAAAGTTCATTGTGAAGGAGAATGTTTTGCAGCATGGGGCAGAAGACATTTCTGGTGGCTGCTGGCTCCCAGATTAATTTTCCTGTACATTTGTGAAAAACAGGTTGTTGTGCTCCTAGGAGCACTCCCAGCCTGGTACTGGAGGCATGAAACCTGCATTTGTCTGAAATACTGGGTCAAGTGGTCTTGCCTTTGGGGAGCATACAGTCCCCTCCCTGCCACCTACTATGCAAAGATACCAGGTGAGACCCAGCACAGACCAAGTGCACAGGACAAGGGGAAATTCAGAATCAGGGTCAGTTCATCAGGGAAGACTGCCTGGATGAAGGGAGCTACGAGTGAGCTGTAGAAGGAGAAACCCAACAGGACCTGGGGTGAAGGAGGAAAAGAAGAGAGCCTCTCTCTTGATGCTAAAACAGGATGAGTAAACCATAAGGAAGGCAGGAGACAACTTGGCTGGCCTGGAATAAATACTTGGATTGGGAACCAGCATGAAAGGGAATGGAGAGAGACAGATTGTGACATCCAGGCTGGGTGTACCGAATTTGCTGGAGGTGTTGGTTTCCGTTGGAGAGTGCCCAGAAATGTAGTAAGCTGTCATGTGTATGTGCTCAATTATCTGGAGAAGTGAATAACCAATTTGCATGTATTCTGTGTGTGTGTGTGTGTGTGTGTGTGTGTGTGTGTGTGTTAGGGGACAAGATATACATCCAGTTGACTATGTGCCAAGTGGCTTTGTGCCCCAGGCTGTTGTTTTTCCATCTGGGTGGGCAATTGGCACTTTGATATGTCTGAGTACCTTGTTCATTTGTGTGGTTCCATGTGGTCATGTGAGAATAATATCTTGGTTGCTTTTTGGGTATTTTATTTGGTTGCGTGTGCTGTAGGGCAGCATGTGTGCAAGGTTATGTGTTGTGTAAATGTGTGTGTGTGTGTGTGTGCGTGCGCGCGCGTGCAGCTGTCTGCAGGAGGAATGGGCCTGGCAGGAGCCTTGGCTGTCCAAGCATTACCGTGTGTGTGTCTCTCTCTCACTAGTCCCATCTGTCCCCACTGAAGTCACAACAAGGAGGCAAACAGTAAAATAGCAAACTGCTAGGCCAGAGAGACCAGAAACATTGTTAACCATATGCATTTCCTCTAACGTGAGGAAATCCACTTGAAGAGTCAGAGGGCCAGGGAACAGACACAGAGTCCTGCAGGCACAGGCTGCTTCCTAGGGCAAGTGCACACAGATGAACACACACTCTCAAGTACCCAAATGCCTGCCAAGCACAGAAGGACACACATACACACACAATTGCTCAAGACCCCCTTCTTCCCACCCATCCTCTGAGCTTTGAAGCTCTACATTCTATCACATTCAAAAGCCTGCCAGACATTAGGGAAGTGGGGCTGGGGATGCTCACTGGGACCTTGGAGCCTATCATCAGACAATTGCTCCTTTGCCTTGGATGTGTGTGTGTGTGTGTGTGTCCTCCTTCACTCCTTTGCAAATCCCACTACTTTCTCTACGCCCAATTTTTTTAATTAATTGATTATTTTTTATTTTTATATAGTTTATTGTCACACTGGTTTCCATATAACACCCAGTGCTCATCCCAACAAGTGCCTTTCTTTATGCCCATCACCCATTTTCCCCCCTCCCTCACCCCCTATTAACCTTCAGTTTGTTCTCAGTATTTAAGAGTCTCTCATGGTTTGCCTCCCTCCCTCTTCTTAACTATTTTTTCCCTTCCCTTCCCCTATGGTCCTCTGTTAAGTTTCTCCTGTTCCACATACGAGGGAAAACATATGGTATCTGTCTTTCTCTGCCTGACTTAATTCACTTAGCATAATACCCTCCAGTTCCATCCATGTGGCTACACATGGCCAGATTTCATTCTTTCTCATTGCCATGTAGTATTCCCTTGTATAGATAAACCACATCTTCTTGATCCATTCGTGAGTTGATGGGCATGTAGGCTGTTTCCATGATTTGGCTATTGTTGAAAGTGCTGCTATGAACATTAGGGTACATGCACCTCTATGTATCAGCACTCCTGTATCCCTTGGATAAATTCCTAGCAGTTCTACTGCTGGGTCATAGAGGAACCTCCACACTGTTTTCCAGAGGGGCTGCACCAGTTTACATTCCCTAACAGTGTAAGAGGGTGCCCATTTGACCACATCCTCCCCAGCATCTATAGTCTAGTGATTTGTTCATTTTAGCCTCTCTGACCAGCATGAGTTGTTATCTCAGTGTGGTTTTGATTTGTATTTCCCCAATGATGAGTGACATTGAGCATCATTTTATGTGTCTGTTGACCATCTGGATGTCCTCTTTGGAGAAGTGTCTGTTCATATTTTCTGCCTGTTTCTTCACTGGATTATTTGTTTTTTGGGTGTGGAGTTTGGTGACTTCCTTATAGATTTTGGATACTAGCCCTTTAACTGATATGTCATTTGCAACTATCTTTTCCCATTCTGTTGGTTGCCTATTAGTTTTGTGGGTTGTTTCCTTTACAGTGCAGGAGGTTTTATCTTGATGAAGTTCCAATAGTCCACTTTTGTTTTTGATTCTCTTGCTTTTGGAGATGTGTTAAGTAAGAAATTGCTGCAGCTGAGGTCAAGGAGGTTGTTTCCTGCTTTCTTCTCTAGGGTTTTGATGGTTTCCTGTCTGACAATCAGGTCCTTCATCCATTTTGAGTTTATTTTTGTGCTTGGTGTGAGAAAGTGGTCTAGTTTCATTCTTCTGCATGTTGCTGTCCAGTTCTCCCAGCACCATCTGTTAAAGAGACTGTCTTTTTTCCACTGGATATTCTTTCCTGCTTTCTGAAAGATGAGTTGGCCATACATTTGTGGGCCCAATTTTGGGTTCTGTATTCTATTCCATTGGTCTATGTGTCTGTTTTTGTGCCAATACTATACTGTCTTCATGATTACAGCTTTGTAGTAGAGGCCAAAGTCTGCAATTGTGATGTCTCCCGTTTTGGTTTTCTTCTTCAATATTACTTTGGCTAGTTGGGGTCTTTTGTGGTTCCATACAAATTTTAAAATTGTTTGTTCTAGCTTTAATCAGAATGCTGGTGCAATTTTGATTGGGATCGCATTGAATGTGTAGATTGCTTTGGATAGTATTGATATTTTAACAATATTTATTCTTCCAATCCATGAGCATGGAATGTTTTTCCACTTCTTTGTGTCTTCTTCAATTTCCTTCATAAGTTTTCAGCATACATATCTCTTATGTCTTTGGTTAGGTTTATTCCTAGGTATTTTATGGTTCTGGGTGCAATTGTGAATGGGATTAGTTTCATGATTTCTCTTTCTGTTGCTTCATTATTAGTGTATAAAAATGCAACCGATTTCTGTACGTTGATCTTGTACCTTGCCACTTTGCTGAATTCATGGATCAGTTCCAGCAGACTTTTGGTGGAGTCTGTCAGGATTTCCATGTAGAGTATCATGTCATCTGCAAAAAGTGAAAGTTTGACTTCATTTTTGCCAATATTGATGTCTTTAATTTCATTTTGGTGTCTGATGGCTGATGCTAGCACTTCCAGCACTATGTTAAACAACAGTGGTGAGAGTGGACAACCCTATCATGTTCCTGATGTCAGAGTAAAGGTCTCAGTTTTTCCCCATCATGGATGATATTAACTGTGGGCTTCTCATAAATGGCTTTTATTATGTTTAAGTGAGTTCCTTCTATCCCAACTTTCTTCCGGGTCTTTACTAAGAAAGGATGCTGTATTTTGTCAAATGCTTTTTCTGTATCTATTAACAGGATCATTTGGTTCTTATCTTTTATATAGTTAATGTGATGTATCACAGTGATTGATTTGTGAATATTGAATCAGCCCTGAACCCAGGAATGAATCCCACTTGATCTTGATGGATAATTCTTTTTATATATTGTTGAATTCAATTTGCTAGTATCTTGCTGAGGATTTTTGCATCCATATTCATCAGGGATATAAACCTGTATTTCTTTTTTTTTTTGGTGCGTCTCTGTCATCCACCCCCACTCTTTGAGACTGACTCTGGCTTTGTCCACAAGCTCCCTCTAACCCTGGATTCCTCTATTTTCCACAGTCCCACACCTCTTCCACAGGGTCTCTCCCTCTCTCCTGATTTTCATACTTTCCCCTGGACTTTATCTTTCTTTCCCTTGCCCTGCTATCACTCACTCCCTGGTCAGCTAGACTCTTAACCCAGTTCCCCTGAAATACTACTCTTCTTCTGTGTCTACACCCAGCTGTCTTCCTCCTTCAGATCCTCCTTCCATCCTTCCATGCTCTGCCCAAGAACGCTACTACCTCCAATTCTGGCCATAGGCCTGTCCCCAGGTTCTCACTCAGACTAATCTTTTTTATCTTGGTTTTAGGTGTGGTCCCTGGTCTTTACTCCTTCACTTTCAATGGGGGCTCTTCTGGCTCCTCCAGAGTTCCAGGAAGACACAGAAGTCTATGGGGCACCTGGGTGGCTTCGTGGGTTAAGTGTCCGACTTTCTTTTAGGTCATGGTCTCGCGGTTCGTGGGTTCGAGCCCCACGTTGGGCTCTGTGCTGACTGCCAGCTCCGAGCCTGGAGCGTGTTTCCAATTCTGTGTCTCCCTCTCTCTCTTTGACCCTCCCCTGCTCGCGCTGTCTCTCTCTCTCTCCTAAAAATAAATAAAACATTTTTTTAAAAAAGTTAAAGAAAAGACACAGAAGTCTAGAACATTTCTGAGGAGACTAGGAGATTGATACTCATTTAGTTAGCAAGGAGCATAAAAATGAGGAGGAGAGAATGAGATAAGTCAGAGACCTCAGTAAGTGCATTATCTTGGGGTAGTGAATGTGAACCTTGGAGACAGATGAGGAGGAAATAGTGTGTGTGTGTGTGTGTGTGTGTGTGTGCGCGCGCGTGCATGTTTTTATTGATGAATGTGTGTTAGGGAGACAGAGAGATGGAGGAAGCAAGGTTTACTGGATGTGAGTAGCCTTGTAAAATATGCCATGGTTGTAGCTCCACCGTGATCCTGGGCTGAGTACACAAGATGCTGAGAAGCTAGGCTGATGTTCCTGGCCCTGAGGTGTCCTCAGACTGTGAGGCTGACTGAGCCTGGATGGCATAGGCTAGTGAGCCATGGCTGGGGCGAGACAGCTGCCAGGCCCGAGACCAGTGGGGAAGAGGTCTCTGGGGTCAGGAGACAGAAAGAGGGAGAGGGAGACACACATGTGGTGGGGAGGGGTAATGGGAGGACTGGAGGCTTTGAAACCTTTGTCCTGGCTATCCTGTCACCCACCCCTTCCATGGATTAAATTCTGTATATTAAAGCTTGAAGATCTTCAGTAAATGACCTGGTTTAGACTTTCACCTTCAGAGGGTAAGTAAGGCATGACTTCCCCACTTCCCAGATGAGGCCTCAACTTGACCAAGCTCTCTTGGGCAGAACATGCTGAGAAAGGCCCCAGGAGGCAGGTCTTTTGCCCTCTGGGGAGTAACTTCTCCCTCACACAACAGGCCCCAGCCTGGCTGCTTCCCTGCGCAGAGCCTCCAGGAGGGGGCACCACCATGCAGCCATTTATTTGGTTCTTTGCTCCTCCCTTACCAGCTCTGTGACTAGAAGCAAATTACTTAACCTCTCTGTGCCTTAGTCTCATTATTTGTAAAATAGCAGTACTAATACCTGTACTGTAGCCTGTTATTGAGAATAAAATGAGATTTATGCCACAGAAGTTTACAGTTGTAAAAAAAAATGTGTATATCTAAATGCATTAGGCTTTTTAAAAAGTTTTATTTATTTATTTGGAGACACAGAGAGAGAGAGAGAGAGAGAGAGAGAGAGAGAGAGAGAATAACCAGAGGTGGGGAGAGAGAAAGAGAGACTGACAGAGACAGACAGACAGACAGACAGACTCTTAAGCATGCTCCACAGCAACAGCGCAGAGCCCGATGCAGGGCTCGAACCCACGAACTATGTGATCACGATCCAAGCTGAAACCAAGGGTCTATGCCTAACTGACCGAGCCACCCAGGCTCCCCATGTTAGGCATTTTACATCATCTTCATGATTATCTTTAATATCTTCTCATCTTATTGTCTCCATATCTACTGAGCACAGCAACCTCCTGTCTCCAAATCCCTCTGAACTCCAAGCCTTTAAATCTGGAATTTCCTTCCTTCTGATCGTGCTTTGTATTCTCAATCTCTATTTTCATCTTCCTTCCCTCAGTCCTTGAAGGATCTGGATACACTCTATTAACGTATATGGTTTTTTTTCTCCACCAGGTTTCTTGTTTTGTGTGCCTGTCTTCTCACATCTCAGAGTAAAGGGCCCTGCTTCTACTCCCTTGGAATGATTTCTTTCTCCTGAGCTGGGTTTACAGGGGGAGTCCAAAGAATGTTCACTGACAGGTGCAGACAAGTGTTGATTCAAAGGTTAGGGTGGCCTTGGGGAACAGGATAACAAACTAGGGTTCTTCATGTGGAGCTGCTACCTACAGGCTGTATCATATTTCTTCACAATGTTTGCCATGACTGGGAAAGGGGAAAAAAACCATCTAACTCCCTAGGGAGGGAGAAGGGCTAGAAGGGAATTAAGATTATGTTTTATTCCCTCATGTGGGACATATCATAAGGAGGTGAATCCCACAGGGGGGGAAAAAGTCAAGAGAGGGCTTTCATTTTCCTTCTTGGTGTGTGTGTGTGTTTCTCTGGTTCTAGCATTTATCTACCAGAGGTCTAAGAAAATCCTTTTGAAATGTATGCTAAATTTCTTTGTTGAAATTAAGACCATCTCTCTAGTGGAGGCAGTTTTTTAAAGTCCAGTTTCTGACTCAATGTATTTCATAAAAGATGTGTGTCCATGGGAAGGAGTGAGGTCAAGGGTAGAGCTTAGAGAAGAAATGTAATTGCCCAGATCTGGCTTTAATTCCTTGGTATCCCTGGACATTCTAAAATTTATTAAACTTCTATGTGTCCATGGGAGTGGGATGGAACTGGTGGGTTTTACTCTCTTATCTTCTCTGGAGGACTGTCTGTAAAGTTCCCTCTGTACCCTCCCTCAAGCTGCTAAAGAGACTCTTTGGGCTCTAGTTATAACCAGACTTCTGGCCTCTGGGACCTGCAAATATGACTAGCATAGAAGGGAACCAGGGAGAACAATCCCCTTTAATTGCTTGAGTTAATAGTCTTAGGATCTCCCCTGGCTCTGAGAGGAGCTGAGGATGTAGTATTTGCAGAGACCCAAGAAAGCTTGAGGGAAAAGGGCAGGGTTCAAATTGCCATGCTGTCTTTGGTCTTCAGAAATGTGTCTGGTTGCTTCATCACTGGCCCTTTGAAACCTAAATTCAAGCATGTCCACCAGCTTCAAGGTCTCTGTTCTTTCCCTCAGTTCCTCCTTTTGTGGGTTTCATATGTATATTTGTGGGAGCCCTTTAGTGGAGAGCTGCTGAAGGCATTGATGGTGACTGCTTACAAGGTGTCTCTATTGTTGACCCCAAATTAATGGATGGTCACTAGTATGTTATTTTTCATATACTTTGCATGGTGCTTATTTAGCTCTCAGTGTAGACATCCTCCCAGTCCTTACCCTCTCCTCATCTTCCCCATGTGACCCCTAACCAGTCTGTCCCCTGCACTTTCTCCAGAGCTTGTCAGCCTCCCTTGCCTGCCTGCCTCTGTGTCTCTTTCTCTAGGTCCCCACTCCCTCTTCACTGGTTGTGACAGGCTGCATTGACTCTGAAAAATATGTCTGAGTTTCAGGAGTCTTTTGATTACAGTATTCTTGGGGGGAAGATAGGCAAGGCAGTTTTCATATCCATGTGGCGGCCTCTGGGATCCCCAGGTTGGCACTGGGAGGGAGCCTGGGGCAACAATGGCAGCAGCTTCACCCTGTCAGCTTTCTGGGCACATCCACCCCCAGCAGCACCTGAAAGACCAGGCTCAGCAGGGACCAGGCGAGATGGAGAGGATCCTAAAGCAAATATACACCCCCTTCCCTGGCCTGGTTCTCTCCTCCTGCTCCACACTTGCCTCCTTCTGTCTTGTTCCCTCTGACCTCCTCCCTGCAGCCCCGTCTTCTTCCTTCATACTCTGCCTCCTTCATCTTTATCTCTGTCAGGAAGATCTGTCTGTCTGTCTGTCTGTCTTTCTTTCTGACTCCAAATATTTTTTGGTCTGAGATTTTCTGGGACTGAGTCTACTCTCAGCTCTTCCTTCTGGTTGTCTCCTTCCCTGTTTCCCTCTCTCAGTTTCTGAGGGTCTTTCTTACCATCACTTCTTTGTGAGTTTTACCCTGAGTGCCTTTTAGTTTCTCCACCCATATCTCCTCTTATCTGTCTTCTTTTGCAGTTTCCCCATCCCTGTTCCCTCTCTTACCCTCTCTTCCATCTTCCTTGTTTCTCTTATGTCTGTCTTTTAGTCCCCTCGCTTGTCTCTAGCTCACACCCATCCTTCCTCTTCCTTCCCTCCTCCTACCTCTCAGGGTTCACATACTTCATATGAAATCACTTGGATGGGCTCCAGCTGCCAGGTCCCCCATTCTTCTTTTTTTTTTTTTTAAATTTATTTCTAGGAGAGAGAGAGAGACAGCGTGAGCAGGAGAGGGTCAGAGAAAGAGGGAGACACAGACCCTGAAACAGGCTCCAGGCTCTGAGCTGGCAGTCAGCACAGAGCCCGACGCGGGGCTCGAACCCACGAACCGTGAGATCATGACCTAAGCGAAAGTCGGACGCTCAACCGACTAAGCCACCCAGGCGCCCCCAGATCCCCCATTCTATACCCCCTCCTCCAAAAGAGATCTAGAGCACCAATTCTGCATTCTCTGCATTCCCCACAAACCTGAGACAATTCTTACTTGCTGATTATCGGGAGGCTCAGGTATTTCCCCAGTCTCCCACCCTTTACACATGAGGCAGTGAATAGCACAGGGAGAAAGGGGAAGGAATTGAATCTTGGGACGAGGCGCAAGCCTTCTTGCCCTCAAGGAGATGCACATTTGGGAAAATCCCAGCTTGAGGTAGGGAAAGCAGCCTAGGATTGTTGAAACAGACACCAACCAAACATACAGATGCTTTCCCCTACTATTCTGTCATGATAGCCATTCTGCCAATGCCCGCCTGCCTCCTTTGCTCTAGGGGTTTTGGCTCTGTAGTCTTGGCTGAGCCTCTCATCCACTATCCATCATAGCACCTGGTGCAAAAGAGGTGCTGAATTTGTGCCCTTGGTTCATGCATACTGGAGATGTGTTAGGGCGGGGTCAATGGGATTTGTAGGTTTTCCTCAGCTGGAGATTCTTCCTGAGATATGAAGAAATTCTTCCTGCTCCAATTTCAATTCTCTGCTTCAGTATAGTTAGTATAGACTCTGTCCCTATAGCATCCTGCCACTACCCTTCTCTCCTCTCCTTTCACCTCCACCGCAGTCATTATGGCAACTTAGAGTTTAAAGAAAACTCAGTATTATTAAGCAGAGGCAGTTGTGGCCTTTTACCCTTAGATCAAATGCTTCTTGATAGTTTTCCATTCAGCTCTGGTTCTCTAACTAGGCTCCACCTTCTCTATCTCTGACAAGTCTTGACCCTGTTTGAAGATTAATGTCCTGGGAAGGAAGAGGCACCTTCCTTTTGTCAGTTTTAGGACGTTGGAAGCTCTGCCATTTGAATGTTTAGAGCAGGAAGCGGTCTAGGCAGGGAGTCTCTGGTTTTCTTTATTCACTCTGGCACAATGCTCAAAGCATATTCAGTTAGAATGTGGTATGACCCCTGAGTGCCTGTCTCAGAAAATTCCCTGTCATGACGCTTAAGCCAGTTCTCTTGTAGTTTTAGTTCCAGAGTGAATGGTAAACGTGGGTGAGGAGAAAGGGGTGGATGGTGGTAGAGGAATCTAGTAGAAGATTCTGAAACAGGGAGCTGCTGGGGTGGTGGGTGTTTCTATCTTTGTCTTTTAGACTGCTGACTGGGCTCTTTCACTGGATCTGGGACTGGTCCCCAAAACACCACAGGATGGGCTCCACGCGGCTCCCCACACTCTCCTCCTGCCAGCCAGGACCTCCTCCATACCCAGGACCCTGGAAAACTTATTCTAATTTCAAAACTCTCTGGCAACAAAGAGTCAAAGGCCCATTTAAGTCCTAAGCCCACCTCCTCACCCATGCAGAGCTGCATTAGTCTTCCAATACCCATGTCCAGCCTTCCTCCAGGATTCCAACTAATCTGCCTCCTTTACCCTGTCCCACCATTGCTCTGCCCCTGCCTTTGGAGGGCCCCGCCTCCCTGAGGGCCTGCCTCCCTGAGGGCCCAGCAGAGCTCCCACTCCAAGTCCTGACTCTGCTGGGCCAACCTCCTTTTCTCTCCCTGGTTTTGCTTACACTTTCTTCTCAAGTGTTATCCTCTGAGGAAGAAAAAGCACCTTGGGTAAGTGATTTCTTGTGTTTATAGAATTGACAAGGAAACTGAGACAGAGCCAGGGTGGAAGAAACTGGGCTTGGAGTGTTGCTAGCTATTAAAGCCCTGTGCGGTTTGAGCAGAGGGTATTTCATGGCTTCAGAGTTAGACTTCGGATTGGGGAGAGGGGGTGCAGACAAAAGGCTTTGCAAGTTTGGGAAAAGCAAGTAGGATTTCTGGGTTATTCCTTGGCCCTACACCTCCTTAGATCTTCCCACCTCTATACCTTGCCCTCCTCCCTGGCCTTCCCTTTCTGACCTGGTACAGAGCTTGCTTTATTCATTTTTGTCTTTCTCACAGAGCCCAGTACATAGTATGCTTAGACCTGTTCTTTGAATGAATGAAGATTCTTCCATCTGGCTCTTCTGCTTCCTTCATATTTTGCCACACTTTCCACTGGAGATTCTGAAAGTGTCTGTGTCATATCTTCTTAGGGAGGACATTGCTGTGGACTTTGCAGAATAGCAGGTCTAGTTTCATCAGTTTCACCAGAATTTGAGAGTCTTCTTCCTACTTGCTTAAGGGACTAGATATCTTTTTTTTTTTTTTTACACAGCTGCTGAAGGTATCTCCCTGCCTCTCTTATCTAATTTACAACAGCTGTGGTGGGGATTGATTATAAGTCAGGTCAGGCTGTAGGAGGAAAAGATTACCAAGTTCCCCTGGGGTGTGGCTGCCTAGTGGTCTTTAAAACACTGGGTCTCCAAGAGGCAGTTTGCTGTTATCACAAAACATATTTGCAACTCTTTAATTTTAAAGGCCTCTGGAGTCTTAAACTGTTCTCCACCCTCCTCTCCTCCCAACTACCATATACACTGTGAGGTGTACCCTAACACCAGAAGCCCAGACAGCACTTATCCATGCATGACATCTGTTTTATTGATTATATGTGGCAAATGTTTATTTCTAGGTTGTCTTTCTCTTGCTCTCCAGCAGTTCTTGGGCAATGACTCTCCATTATCAATTAATATGTGTTATGTGCTTCCAGAAGGCAGGTACATTTTAAACTTAGTTGAAGCTAAATCATGTGGAAAGGCCAGTTTCCTTCACGAAGTATATTCCAAATTGATAAAAATGATTTTTACAGTGCATTCTTTTGCTTTATCCTAGTCTTCCCCTCCCCCCCTTTTATTATCACAGAAACCACAAGGCCAGCTGTAGACCAGAAATAATTAGGGAAGAAGGATAAAGAGTGTCCCTTAATAAGTGTTCATAGAGACTAATTGTAGATTACTACCAGAGCTAGCGTGAGGCAGATGGATCTTGGCAGATAAGTCATATTGATCTATATTTAGATAAGAACTCAGGACTTTGAGGCAAAATACATCTTTCATATGACTCAGATGATCTGGTGTCTTTCCTACTACAAAACAAAATAAATTTACTTTCCAAGGGAGATGTGAGTATGTGAGCAGCTACCTAGGGCAATGACAGGAACCAAGCCAAGTCTGGTGAGAGAATACAGACAGAAAGAGACATCCAAATACTTACACGGGAGGACAGAAGGTTGCATTTACAGATATTAATGAAGATAACCAGACAGATAGCCAATCTTTCTAAACTACCTTGTGTGTAGTATATTACTTAGGATGTACATGGTAGAATGAGCCATGGGCTCTGACCACACAAAACAACTAGTCTAAAATTGGATACAGAGTATAATGATAGATGGGACCACTGGACTGATTTCCAGATTCTGTGCTTACAAGGAAAGGAACGATTTAGTTGGAAAAAAAAAAGCGAGACTATTTAGCAAGACTTCCTGGAAAAAATAAGTGTAGACAAAAACAAAGGGCCATTGTAAGTATGTTACAGTTTTAGTTTGGAAAATAAGGTGAATAGACAAGTGTGTTTCCTTCTGTTTATTCCTCAGGACTTTCTTTGTATTATTTTTTAACTCAAATAATCTGATTTAGTTAACATACAGTACAATATTGGTTTCAAGAGTAGAATTCAGTAAATTATCCCTTACATATAACACCCAGTGCTCATCACAACAAGTGCCCTCCTTAATACCCATCACCCATCTAACCCATCTCCCAACTACTTCCATTCGTCAACCCTCAGTTTGTTCTCTACAATTAAGAATCTCTTGGGGCGCCTGGGTAGCTTAGTCGGTTGAGCGTCTGGCTTTCGCTTAGGTCATGATCTCGCGGTTTGTGGGTTCGAGCCCCGCGTCGGGCTCTGTGCTGACAGCCAGCTCAGAGCCTGGAGCCTGTTTCAGTCTGTGACTCCCTCTCTCTCTGACCCTCCCCTGCTCACGCTGTGTCTCTCTCTCCTAGAAATAAATAAAACATTTTTTTAAAAAAAGAATCTCTTGTGGTGTTTCCCTTTCTCCTCTTCCACCCCATATATTCATCTGGTTTTTTTTCTTTTTTTTCTTTTTTTTTAAATTTTTTTTTAAATGTTTTATTTATTTCTAGGATAGAGAGAGAGACAGATTGAGCAGGGGAGGGTCAGAGAGAGAGGGAGTCACAGACTGAAACAGGCTCCAGGCTCTGAGCTGGCAGTCAGCACAGAGCCCGATGCGGGGCCCGAACCCACGAACTGCGAGATCATGACCTAAGCGAAAGTCGGACGCTTAACCGACTAAGCCACCCAGGCGCCCCATCATCTGGTTTTTTTTCTTAAATTCCACATATGAGTGAAATCATATGGTATTTGGCTTTCGCTGATTGACTTATTTTGCTTAGCATAATACATTATAACTCCATGCACATCGTTGCAAATGGTAAGACTTCCTTCTTTTTGATGGCTGAGTAATATTGCATTGCATATATATACCACATCTTTATTATTCATTCAACAGTCAGTGGACATTTGGGCTGTCTCCATAGTTGGCTATTGTTGATAATGCTGCATTAAACATAGGGGGACATGTACCCCTTAATATCTATTTTAGTATCCTTTGGATAAATATCTAATAGTGAAACTTCTAGATCATAGGGTATTTATTTCTATTTTCAGCTTTCTGTGGAACCTCTCTACTGTTCTCCAGAGTGGCTTCACCAGTTAGCATTCCCACCAACAGTGCAAAAGAGTTCCCTTTTCTCTGCAGTCTTGACAACACATATTATTTCTTGCGTGGTTAATTTTAGTCATTCTGATAGGTGTGAAGTGGTGTGAGATGCTCAACATCACTCATCATCAGGGAAATACAAATCAAAACCAAAATGAGATTCCTGAGTACTCTTGTTAGGTGATATGTGTTAATAGGATTCAAGGTTGAGAAAACAGAGTAGAGAATCATAGAAGTCATTTATTTTCACTGTTGACGTCAGTGTATCACATCATTTTATGGCTTTTCCCAGCTCTCTTTCTGATTCCTGTTTGGAAAATCTCACTCTGATTCTTCCTTGTAGCCCATCTAGTTTTTGAAGACCTCTAGAAGCAGAAACTAAAGTTTCTCTTATTTGTCAAGTTCATTATCTTGATTGGTATAATAGAAATGTTAAGAATTTCCAAAACTGGATTATGACTGAAACGAAACCTGTAAATGTGTCAAATCATGAATAAGGGGCATTGCATTTAACTCTGTCTTCTCTTCAGTTATTTCAGAAGAACTAAGAAAAAGTGCCTTATTCATGATGGTAAGGCACTTGGGATGCTACTAGATGATATGGAGTCTATACAGCCTCTAGAGAAGCTCTGGCTATCTGCTTGTTTACCCAAATAATGGTGCAGTGATACTAGAGTGATGAAGCAGTGCTTCCATAGGTATTGTTGGGGAGAAAGCAAAAATGTTTTCTTCTTTTCTACCCTCTATCTACCCTCTTCCCACAAATACAAGTGTGTATTTTTTTTTAACATTTATAAATGGTGGTTGGACCGCCATCCTCTCCAGATTATTTATTGTTGAAAAACTGAATAACTCCTTGGACTTCCCATCTGGATGTAGAAACTTTTATCTTTGTTGCCCAGAGGAAGTGAGGTTATGAAAAGTACTCTATGCCTCTCAGAAATGTGTTTTCTGGCTTCCCTTTGGGGCCCATTTTTTTTCTCCAGCTCTGATCATTTCAGAAAAATTTTTGACAGTCTTTTCTGAGGAATCTGGGGCTTGAGACTAGAGTCATCTATTTAATTCTGCAAGGCTTGTGAGTACCTAATTCACATGGTTCCTCTCCCCTTTCTGAGAGCCTCTATATCCCTGTCTTTGGGGTTCTTAATTTCACCAGGTTCCAGAAAAAGCACCTTTATCTCCATGTCAGCTCTTGATTATCCACGATAATGGTGGGAATAATCTAAAATAGTGAATTATACTAAAATGACTTTTGTTTGATTTTTAAGTGATGAATTCCTGTCAAGAGATGATCCATAAGTGAACAGCTTCAGTGAAAGCAATTAATCATGTTACTCTCCCATGGGTGGCCATATGGCATCTCTGCTTTGGCATCTAGAGAGGGATGAAGTAGTTCAGGCCTCATTCTGTTATCAGAAGCCACAGACATCTATTGAGAGCTCTGCAAACTTGTCTCAACGCCTGTGTTCACATCCTGGAGAAGACCTTTCCTTAGTTTGAGAATCCAGTACTTAGTTCACAGAACATGAAAATCAGTAGGCAACATGTAAAACTCTCACTTTTTGTAGGGTTTCCACCACACCCAAAGTAACAGCCAAATTCCTCGCAGTGACTCTCAGACCTTACATGAAGGGTCTGGCTTCCTGTTTTCTCTTTGTCCTATTCCCTACTGCTTTCCTCTCACTTACTCTGTCCTGGCTCCATAAGCTTCCTTGTTATTCCTCAGAAATAACCATATACCACTTCACACTGATTAAGATGGCTGCTATTAAAAAAAATCAAAAAACAACAAAAACAAACAAAAAAGAGAGGATCACAGTGTTGGTGAAGATGTAGAGAAAGTGGAACACTTGTGCATTGCCAGTAGGAATGTAAAATGGTGTAGCTACTGTGGAAAACAGTATGATGATTTAACAAATAATTACATATACAATTACCATATGATCCAGCAACCCAACTTCTGGGTGTATATCCTAAGGAATTGAAAGTGGGGACTCAAAAAGACATTTTTACTTACAATAGCTAAAAGGTGAAAGAACCCACATGCCCATCAGTGGATGGATGGATAATTAAGATGCAGGATATACAGACAATGGAACATAATTCAGCCTTAAAAAAGGACATTCTGACATATGCTATAACATGGATGAAGCTTGAAGACTTTATGCTAAATGAAATAAGCCAGTCACAAAAGGACAATATTGGATGACACCACTTATATGAAGTACATAGTCTAGTCAAATTTGTAAAGACAGAATGTAGGATGGTAGGTGCCAGGGGCTGCAGACAGAGAAGAATTGAGGGTTACTGTTTAATGGGTTCAGAGTTTCAGCTGAGGAAGATGAATAAGTTCTGGAGACTGATGGTGGTGCACAACAGTGTGAAGGTGGGGCTGCCTTGGATCACCCATTTTAAAATAAAAAAAAAAAAAACAACTAGAGCACATCCTAACCTTTTCTTGCTTTTGTTTTCTCTGCAGAATTGATTGCAAGTCTTACACAATATCTAATAGTATTACTTATTTATTGTTTGCTTCCTACTGAAGAAATGTAAGCAACTTGAGTGGAGGGATGTTTGTGTTTTTCTTTTTTTTAATCTGCAGTATTGAATAAATGGGGACCAGTATATTTGAATAAATAAATGAAAGACTATGATTGGACACAGACTTCCAGAGAAGGTACAGAGAGAGAAAATGGGAAGATTCCATTTTTCATTGGTTTTGTTCACCAAGAGTCGTCTACCCTTGGATATGAGACTCCGCCCCAGTGTTCATGGTGGATTTTGTTCTGTTTAGCCGTTCATATATATTCTGAACTATTTCCACTTTGGAAATGTTGGTGCACACACGTACTACGCTTATTATTTAAAGCTCTCATTCTGTATACAAAGCTTCTACTCTCGCATTGCTGACTGCCCCCTACCAGAGATGCAGGGCTGCTTGATTTAGGACTTTGTAACTCAGCTATCCAAAAAAACTTTATTCTGGTTTGTTTGGGGGCCCCTGGTTTGGTTGTCTCTGGGGTTTTCATTGTCTGGAAAATTTTTAAGGAGGCCGAGAGAATTTATATACTTTGGGATACAGGAAGGAGTTGTGCTTGGATACAAAGGGACTGATATAAACTCTGGAGAAGTTGCATTTAATGTCCACTTTTCTGAACTTTTGAGAGCTTAATTATTTAATAGCCTCAGTGCACTCCCCCTCAAGTCTTTTTAAAACTCCTAGAAAAGCAATTGGTATCCAAACTCTCAGGGCCCATGGATGGACATCAAAGAGTGTAGGACATTATTTTGAGGTGACCGACCTCAGAGGGCTCTGTGATTCAACAACTGTGAATAACCATTGTCATGTCTTTGTGGGGAAGTAGTCGGCTGGAGGTCATTCCTCAGAGGGAGTAACATGATACAAGCATCGTTAGTGCTCAGTAAGAAACAGACACAGCAAAAAGACATGAAGGGAATAAAGGAATTGGGAAAGGGAGATGGGTTCAGAGAGAACTGGTGGGAGGGGTGCCTCATCTTCCCTTGTTCTCCACCTTCTTTCTAGCACGTAGTCTTTCCTTACATTCTCCATGTCCTGACGATTATAGGACCTTTCAATTAAAATCTGTTGAGTGCCTGACATCTGTCAGGCTCTAAACCCTGTAATCTCACATTTTCTCATGCAATCTCTTTGTTGAACTTGTAGTACAGAGTGGAGTCAACAGCTCCCTCAGTCATGGACTGTTAGCCCTCTTGCTTCCTGTCAGACCCCTTTTCAATGCATTTTACTTCCCCCTTTCATCCTTATCTCTGTTCTCACTTCCCTTCCTCACAGTGGGAGGGCGAGAGCACTTACTTTCCTGTATTTAACAAATGATCTTCCAGTCTATGCTTTACATGTATCCATCTACTCAACAACTACAGTGCTGTATGCATTCTTAATTCCACTAAGATTGTGCTTCAGGATGGTGGTCTCAGTTAATCTCCCAAGAGCAATACATTATAATTTGTATCTTTTCACAGAATTATCATACTGATCCAGTAAGGGAAGTAAACTAAGGTTCCTTATGGATGAGGGAACTGAGTCTTAGAGATATTAAGCAAATTACCGTAGTGTATATAGGGATAAGCACAAGAGCCAGTCCTCATATCCAAAATCTGTCACATAATGCTCAACACTTTTAACACTGTAGTACCCAGCACTGCCTCTTCCAGAAGATGAGGCATTTGCCTCATTGTGTATTATTATTATTATTACTATTACTATTATTATAATATTTGAGCCTTGGATATTTGGAAGCCTAGGACCCCCAAGGGTTTAGCACCAGCATGTATGAAGGTGTCTAATTAGAGTCCTTAGAGTTTCAAAGTGAATTATATGGAATAAAACTGTTTTCATTGTTTCATGAGGTCTAGTTAACAAGCTCGAGTTTCAATGGGTGATTTTGAGGCTAGACATTTATAAAGACTAATTTTCAAAGTTTGGGAACTGTGGATGAGATTTCAATATTAAGTATTAGGTAGATTATATTAAGCATTTATTATCTAGTTACTGAGGAAAGCAGTTTACATGCATCATTTCACTAACTCATGACAACAACCCTATGAAGTATTTACTTTTATTCCCATTGACTGTTGTGAAAACTAACACACTGAGAGGTGAGCTAATTTGTGCAGTCACCCAACTATGAGATTGAGTTGTGATTTGAACCTGAACCATATACCTGCAGAGCCTTACTCTTGACTACTAAACTGTGCTGCCTTCCTGTGAAGGAAGTTTTACAATCTGTTTGTTTTGAAATTGATGATAATTTCTTGTCATTTGGGGTGGTTTAGAGCCGTCATGGGAAGTACATGGATAGTTGTGTAAGAATTCCAGAAGGAGAGGATCTGAAGTTTGAAAGTGTCCCCAGGTGTCTTTATTATGCCTTTCTGTGTCCCTTGAAGTGAGACCTCTGCCTTAGGACATACTACCTAGATTGTAGGGCCTGAGTATGATGTCTTCAAAAAGTAAGGATTCTTTAGCTGGGTATGGGTGGTTCATTGCATATAACCCAAGGCAGCCTGATAGTTTAAAAACAAATGTCCTCAAAGGGAAACAATTCTTTATCACCCATGTGTGGATCATACTTACCATGAATTATCTGTGGTCAAAGTTTTATCACAGTTGGTTTTCCTTCCACACTTTACATTTTGCTTTCCTTCTACAGGGAAGATAATATCATTTATATATTTATGTGAGCTAGGTTTATAAAGATTGCTTGGCTACAAAGTATGTACTCAAAATCAAGCAGATAAGAATATTTGATTATGTGCTCTTTTCATGTTTCTCTTCTCAGTTTGTAGATTGTTCCAAAAATATTTTTTGTGCACCTCACAGTCAAATGGAAGAGATTGGCAACTGACCTAAAATTTTGATACATTAGGATAAATGGCACATGGGGCAAGCCAGGTGCTAGGAAAGCACACAGTATGGGCACCATAAGTGTCAAGGGAGGCTTCCAAGAGAAGTGGGGGTTACTTATGTGAAGGGGACAAGGGTGAATTAGAGGCAAGGGAATGGAGTGAGTGTAGAATTTCACATCTGGATGCAGGAACTGGGTAGGGGATGAGGTTGGAGGAATTAGTACAGGTTTTCTATGAAGAAAGGGCATTGGTGAACCACTGAAGGTTTTGAAGCCTGGGGTGGATGGAGACACATCAATCACATTCATTGTATAGAAAGTTTCATGAGTTACTTGACCTTCCTTATTGATTAGATGTGCTTTTTGGTACATCATAACATTAGATTTGGTGAATGGCAAGGAGTCTAGATGGATTTGTAGATGGAAATCCAACCAGTACCCAAGGGTACCTTCTGATAATCTATTAAAAAGATTTTTCAATTTTGACTTGATGATTCTATCTTTACAAACCTCTGACAACATTTGCTAAAAATTCTCTCAAAACCAAAGGCTGAGTAGGGAGGAGAGTGGGGGCTGCATGACTTTGTGTTCTCTCTTTTCCATTATTTTCTGGGACATTGCTGTGAATTTTTCACCCAAACCTTACTCCCTTTGAAGAGGGCCATTCAAATAGCCACAAGGAAGGAAGGGGAAAAGAAGAATCACCTGTGGTGTACATTAATTAAAAAATATATTTAGTATAGCAAACAATGGTTTGTGGGAGTTAAAAATAACTCCTTGTGAAAGATTAATAGGGAGTTACAGTGAGTGTTTTAGTACAAGCTCACAGAGCAGGGCAGATTCCCAGGCTGCTGAAAACTAACATCACAGACGGTGCTGGGTGTTTATAGAGTACAGTGTGGCCACTGAGGAGAACCATCTGCAGAAATGAGATCACCTTCTCTCCTAGAAGCTAGAGAAGGAGGAAACAGAAGGAATTGTTCTGGTTGTGAGCTACTGAGCTAAGTAACATTTCTTTTCTCTCTACCCATACATATATTCTCTTAACTGTGGGCATGAAACATGTGGTAAATTTTTGCTTGGTCATTTTGGGTGAGGTTTAGTGAATGTCAGAATTCACAAAATGCCCTTTCTGTATCTTCTCTCTTCTTAATAATGGATCGTTGGTTGGCTATTTCACCCACTTTCCCAGTGTTTCCTCACCAGACACTCTGTTTCTCTCCTTACTGGTAATTATGAAGGCCCTACCCCTTTCTCCTCTTCCTCTCTTCTCACAGCATCCCCTGTGGGCCTAGGTGGGTAAAGCAAAAAGATTTAACTGTACATTCTTTGCCATCAATATAGCTAAATGAAGGATACAGAATGAGGAGAAAGGGGGTCATAGTGACATCCAACCTTGGCTAGCTGATTTGGGGGCTAAGGACTTTAAGACTGGGGGACCAATGTTTGTATTTTAAATTCAGATGATAATTAAAATATCGTTCTATAACTGCAATGAGGCCCTCTCTTCTGTGTGAGGGCCTGTGTTTACACCTACATCCATGGTGTAAATTATTGCATGATAAATTTAAGCCCTGTTGTGTCTTAATTAGTACATGAAATTACAGGAGTTAATTGAACCCATGTGAGATTATGCCATATGGTGTGTAAATAAAGGAGAGTTTCAGCAAGTACTTTGCAGTTTTTCAGGGGAGAAAGCAGGGTTGACTTTTTTTTTTTTATGATGTTTTTAGGTGTCAGTTTCTGTGTATGTACCCAACAAGTGATATTGGACTTCTGAGCTTTTTTTGGTTGAACACCATTGTTCAGTATGTATTTATTGTTTATTTAGGCATTATGGAGGGATAACAGACACCAGAAGAAATACAAAGCAGCATCTTTGAAGACTGAGCAATGGACTGCAGCAGTTCCAACTCAACTTAGCTTAACTCAGCTTCACCAAACCTGATCCCAGACTGCATGGGCTTGATACAGCTGTCTAATCCTAGAATCTTCTTCAATTCCAGCTAGAATGGTGTATCAGACACTTCGCAAACTTGTTCAAAAGCTGGTACGCAGGCGTATGCCCACAGAGCATGGGATTCAAGTTAACATAAACCTGAGCACTCTGGATTTAGTGGCCCTGGGTGTGGGCCGCACAGTGGGTATAGGTGGGTATGTCCTGGTTGTTGTGGCCAGCAGTCAAGCAGGACCATCCATTCTGATCTGCTTTTTGGTGGCCGGTCTCACTTCTGTGTTGGCCGGGCTGTGCTATGCAGAGATGAATGCTCAATTTCCCCGTTCAGGCTCTGCATATCTCTACAGCTTTGTCACTATAGGTGAATTCTGGGCTTTCATCTGTGGCTGGAACCTTATCCTCTCCTTCGTTGCTGATACAGCCATTGTGGCCTGTGCCTGGACCTTAGCTTTTGCCAACCTTCTTGGAAACCAGATCTCTCAGCCCCTAAATGAGAGCATCTCACTTCATGTTCCCCAAGTACTTACAGAATATCTAGGCTTCATTGTTGTGGGCCTTATGTTGTTGCTTATTGAATTGCAGACTCTGCCATTTGATAATTTTTTCCTGGTTGCCAAAGTGATTGTATTGGTGAAACTTTTAGTTCTTGGTTTTGTCATCATCTCAGGCTTCATTAAGGGGGACCTGAACAACTGGAAGCTCACAGAAGAGGACTACATAAAGGCGGGACTCAATGACACGTCTACCTTGGGCCCTCTGGGCTCTGGAGGATTTGTGCCATTTGGCTTCAAAGGGATTCTCCGTGGAGCAGCTACCTGTTTCTATGCATTTATAGGTTTCAGCATCATTCTTACACCAGTCAAGAAAGAGAAGAATTCCCAGTGTTCCATCCCCATGGGCATTATGATTTCACTGTTCATCTGCTTTGTACTGTATTTTGGTGTCTCTGCGGCACTTACACTTATGGTGCCTTACTACAAGCTTCAACCTGGGAGCATCTTGCCTGAGGCATTTCTCCTTATTGGTTGGGCCCCTGCCTACTATGTTGTATCTTTTGGATTTTTCTGTAGTCTTTCTGCAGGCCTGTTGAGCTTTATGTTCCCCATTCGTCGGTTGATACACATGATGGCAAAGAATGACCTCCTGTTCCCTGTCCTTACCAGCATTCGTACCGGCTCATATTCCCGCATCATGGCTTCTGTGATATTTAGTATTATTGCAGCAAATATGGCATTCTTCTTGGGACTCACTGATCTTGTGGACCTCAGGTCACTTGAATCTCTGCTAGCTTACTCCATGGTTGCTCTTTGTGTTCTCATCCTCCGATATCAGCCTGAGATGCAGAAAGAGGGAAATGAAGCACAGGTGCAGGAGGGCAATAGAACTGCAGCAGAGATGCTGACTCTACAGAGACTATTTTTTCCAGGCAGTTACACCCCCACTTCACTTTCTGGCCGAGTTGTCTATGTTTGCTCCGCACTGCTTGTTCTGCTGATCATTCTTCTTTGCCTGGTGCTTACCCAGTGGCCAGTTCTGCTTTCTGGAGACCCAGTGTGGATTTCAGTGGTTGTGGTGCTCCTGGTGCTCATCACTGGGCTCACTGGGGTCATCTGGAGACAGCCACAGAGGTCCAGTCCCCTTCCCTTTAAAGTGCCTGCTCTGCCTCTCCTCCCACTACTAAGCATCTTTGTGAATGTTTACCTGATGATGCAGATGACAGCTCTCACCTGGGCCCGATTTGGTATCTGGATGTTGATTGGGTTTGCTATCTACTTCAGCTATGGGATCCAGCACAGCCTGGTCTCTTAACCCCACTTAAGTTAAGGCCAAAACTGTAGACCTTGAACTCAGCAGTGCCAGCACATATTCTGTTTCATATCATAAACACCTGAATGCAGTGTGGTCCCTTTGCATGATAATGGGTAGTACTTTTAAGCACATAGAAAGTTAGCTCTCCCACGGGATGTTGATGTGGGGGAACATTAATAGAGCTCTTCATTTACTGTGGGATGATGGATGTGGCTTTGCTCTTTCTCCTTTATTATTTCTTACTTGTGTATTTTTAATTGTGTCTATATCTGTCTACTGGATTTAAAAAATTATTATTGAAGAAAACTAGGGGTACCTGGGTGTATCAGTCAGTTAAGCATCCAACTTTGGTTCAGGTCATAATTTCACAGTCTGTGTGTTCAAGCCCTACGTCAAGTCTATGCTGAAAGCTCAGAGCCTGGGGCCTGTTTCAGATTCTGTGTGTGTCTCTCTGCTCCTCCTCACTTGTACTCTCTCTCTATAAAACACAAATAAACATTAAAAAATTTTTAAATAAAAAATTATTTTTATTTTATTTGACTAAATATTCAGTAGCTGGGCGAAGGGTACCTGGTTGGCTCAGTCAGTAGAGCATGCAACTCTTGGTTTCACAGTGGCAAGATTAAGCTCCACACTGAGTATAGCAATTACTTAAAAACATATTCAGTAGTAGAATTTTAATTGTATGTATGTATTTTAATTTTTTAAGGAATCTCCATACAGCTTTCCATTGTAGCTGTACCAATTTACATTCCCACCAACAATGCTTGAGGGTTCCTTTCCCTCCATATCCTCATCAATACTTGTTATTTTGTATTTTTTATTTTATCCATTCTTCTAGGTGTAAAGTTATGTCTCATTATATTTTTAATTTACATCTTCCTGATAATTAGTGATACTAGCATCTTTTCTTATGTCTTTGGTCATCTATTTCTTCTTCGGAAAAATTAAATTCATGTTATATACTGAAATTTCTTTTTAATTTGGATTTCTTAATTGGATTATTTGGGGTTTTTTTTGGGTGTTGAATAGTATAAGATATTTATGTATTTTGGGTTAAACTTTTTCTTGATATATCATTTGGAAAATCTTCTCCCATTAAATAGGTTGCCTTTTGGTTTTGTTGATGTTTCCATATCTGTTGCAAAAGCTTTTTATTTACATGAATTTGAAAAGATATATGCACCTCCATGTTTATTGCAGTATTATATACAAAAACCAGGAAACAAAAGCAACCAGAGTATTGAAGTATCTGTCGATATATGAATGGATCAAGATGTGATACACACACACACATACACACAAACACACTGACAGTGGAATATTACTCGGACACTAAAAGGAATATAATCTCACCATTTGTCACAACATGGGGGACCTTCAGAGTATAATGCTAAATTAAATAAGTCAATCAGAGAAACAAATAACTTATGTTTTAAATTTTACGTGGAACTTAAGTAATAAAACAAACTTTAAGGAAAAAGAGAAACAAAACAAACAAAAAATCCACCTCAGACTCCTCTAAGTACTGGGGAAAAAACTAGTTGTTACCAAAAGGGGGTAAGCAGGGGAATATGTGAAATAGATAAGAGGAATTAAGAGCACACTTATCTTGATAAGCACTAAGAAATGTGTAGAATTGTTGAATAATTATACAGTAGACCTGGAGTAATACAATAACCCTGTATATTAGAAATAAAAGACCTAGAAAAAAACTGAAATTAAAAAGATAAAATATGGGTTAGGGGCAAGATGCTGGAGTAGTAGGGAGCTTCGTACATTGCACTCACCCCCATATCTCACAAAGAAAATATCTGAAGCCATAGGAAACATAGCAGAACCCAAGAGATTGGGAGAAAAAGGACGCAGAATCCACTGAGAAAGGCTTCTAATGGCTACCTCAAGAAACAAGCCAAAGTACACAAGGAAGGGAATCCTAAATATCACTAAGATTAGGAAAAGAAAATAACCAAGGTCTCAACAAGAGAGACCAAGAGGTACCATTCAAAAAACACTCTCTGAAAGGATAGGCCCTGGACAAAGAGACTTCTTGGGTACAGCAGCGCTCACAGGTACAGAGAGCATAACAAGTCTTTAAAACTAACAAAAGACAGAGCAAACTAAAATGACGAAATGAAAGAGCTCTCCTCCAAAGAAATTCCAAGAAGAATTGCAGCTAATGAACAGCTCAAAACAGATATCAGCAGCATAACTGAACAAGATTTTAGAACAATAAGCATAAAATTAATAGCTGGGCTTGAAAAAAGCATAGGGGACATCAGAGAAACTATGGCTATAAACAACATGGAGAATAAAAATAGACATGATGAATTAAAAAATGCAAAAATTAGATATATAATAAATTGGAGGCCTCGAATGCACAGATTGAAGAGGCAGAAAGGAGAGTAAGTGATTTAGAACACACCATTATAGAAAGAGAGGAAATAGAAAAAAAAGAGAGACAAACTGATCCAGGAACAGGAAAGAAGAGTTCGAGAACTCAGAGATATGGTCAAATGAAACAATATCCATATCATAGGAATCCCAGAAGAGGAAGAGAGAGGGAAAAGTGCTGAAGGAGTCCTGGAACAAATTATAGCAGAGAACTTACCCAAACTGGGGAAGGAAGTAAACGTTGAAACACAAGATGCACAGAGGACTCCCCTCAGACGTAATTTGAATCGATCCTCTGCATGGCATATAAGAGTAAAAATGGTAAAATATAAGGACAAAGAATTGTGAAAACAGCAAGGGAGAAAAGGGCCCTAACATACAAAGGCAAACCTATCAGAGTGGTGACAGACCTATCTACTGAAACTTGGCAGGCCAGAAAGGAATGACAGGAGATCTTAAATGTGATTAACAGAAAAAATATGCAGCAAAGAATCCTCTATCCAGAAAGCCTGTCATTCAAAAAAAGGAGTGATAAAAGTCTTTCCAAATAAACAGAAATTGAAAGAATTTGTCACCACTAAGCCAGCCCTACAAGAAATCCTGAGGGGGACGCTCTGAAGGAAAGGTTGCAAGGAACAAAGATACCAGAGACACCACCACAAACATGAACCCCACAAAGGATACAAAGACTCTAAACCCACATATTTCAATAATAACACTGAATGTAAATGGGCTGAATGCTCCAATCAAAAGACATAGGGTAGCAGAATGGATTAAAAAACAAAATCCATCTATATGCTGTCTACAAGAAACTCATTTTAGACGGGAAGATACCTTCAGATTAAAAGTAAGGGGATGGAGAAATATATATCATGCTACAGGAAATCAAAAGAAAGCCGGAGTAGCGATACTTATATCAGACAAACTGGACTTTAAATTAAAGACAATCACAAGAGATGAAGAAGGGCACTACATAATAATTACAGGGTCCATCCATCAGGAAGAACTAACAATCATAAATGTCTACGCACCGAATATGGAAGCACCTAAATATTTAAAACAATTAATCACAAACAGAAACAATCTTATAGATAAGAATGTGGTAATAGCAGGGGATTTTAATATTCCGCTTACAGCAATGGGTAGGTCCAGACAGAAAATCACTAAAGAAATAATAGACTTGAAGACACATTGGACCAGATGGATCTGACGGTTATATTTAGAACTTTACATCCTGAGGCCAGGGAATTTACTTTCTTCTCAAGTGCGCATGGCACATTCTCCAAGGTAGATCACATACTGGGACATAAAGCAGCCCTCAATAAATATAAAAGAATTGAGATCATACCATGCACACTGTCAGATCATAATGCTTTGAAACTTGAAAACACTCACAGGAAGAAGTCTGGAAAACCTCCAAAAACATGGAGGTTAAAGAATATCCTACCATACAATGAATGGGCCTATCAGGCAATTAGAGAAGTAATTTAAAAATATATGGAAACAAATGAAAATGAAAACACTACAATCCAAACTCTATGGGATGCGGCAAAGGCAGTCCTAGGAGCAAAGTACATTGCTCTCCAGGCCTATTTCAAGAGATTGGAAAAAGCGCAAGTCCAAAATCTAACAGCTCACCTAAAGGAACTAGAGGCAGAGCAACAAGAACGCCCTAAACCCAGTAGAAGAAGAGAAATAGTAAAAAATCATAGCAGATATAAACAGCATAGACACCGAAGAAACAATTGAACAGATCAATGAAACCAAGAGTTGGTTTTTTGAAAAAATAAACAAAATTGAAAAACCTCTAGCCAGGCTTCTCAAAAGAAAAGACAGAGCACCTAAATAAATAAAATTATGAATGAAAATGGACTTATTACAACCAACCCTCAGAAATACAAGCAATTATCAGGGAATACTATGAAAACTTTTATGCCAAAAAATTGGACAACTTAGAAGAAACGGACAAATTCCTAAACACACACTCACTACCAAAATTCACACGGAAAGAAATAGAAAATCTGAACAGACCCATAATGAGTGAAGAAATCGAATCAGTGATCAAAAATCTCCCAACAAATAAGAGCCCTGGACCTGATGGCTTCCCTGGGGAATTCTACCAGACATTTAAAACAGAATTAATCCCAATTCTTCTCAACCTATTCCAAAAAATAGAAATCGAAGGAAAACTTCCAGACTCATTTTATGAAGCCAGCATCACTTTAATTCCCAAGCCAGTCAGAGATCCAGCAAAAAAAGAGAACTAGAGGCCAATATCCTTGATGAATCCAGATGCAAAAATCCTCAAGACGTTCCTTGCAAATCGAATCCAGCAGCACATAGAAAGAATCATCCACCAAGATCAAGTGGGATTCATTCCTGGGTTACAGGGATGGTTCAATATTTGCAAATCAATCAATGTGATCCATCACATCAACAAAAGAAAAGATAAAAACCATATGATCCTGTCGATAGATGCAGAAAAAGCATTTGACAAAATACAGCATCCCTTCTTAATAAAGACTCTAGAGAAAGTCGGGGTAGAAGGAACTTACTTAAACATCATAAAAGCCATCTATGACAAGCCTTCGCTAACATCATCCTCAACGGGGAAAAACTGAGAGCTTTCCCCCTGAGATGAGGAACACGACAGGGATGTCCACTCTCACCACTGTTGTTTAACATAGTGCTGGAAGTCCTAGCATCAGCCATCAGCCAACAAAAGGAAATGAAAGGCATCAGAATTGGCAAAGAAGAAGTCAAACTTTCACTTTTCGCAGATGACAGGATACTCTACATAGAAAACCCGACAGACTCCACCAGAAGCCTACTAGAAATGATCCAAGAATTCAGCCAAGGTGCAGGGTACAAAATCAACGTACAGAAATTGGTTGCATTTTTATACACCAATAATGAAGCAACAGAAAGAGAAATCAAGAAACGGATCCCATTCACAACTGCACAAAAAACCATAAAATACCTCGGAATAAACCTAACCAAGGATACAAGAGATCTGTATGAGGAAAACTATAGAAAACTTATGAAGGAAATTGAAGAAGACACAAAGAAATCGAAAAACATTCCATGTTCATGGATTAGAAGAACAAATATAGTTAAAATGTCATTATTACCCAAAGCAATCTACACATTCAATGCAATTCCAATCAAAATTGCACGAGCATTCTTCTCAAAACTAGAACAAACTATCCTAAAATTTGTACATAACCACAAAAGACCCCGAATAGCCAACGTAATACTGAAGAATAAAACCAAAATGGGAGGGATCACCATCCCAGACTTTAGCCTCTAGTACAAAGCTGTTATCATCAAGACAGTATGGTTTGACACAAAAAAGACACATAGACCAATGGAATAGAATTGAGAACTCAAATTTCTACCCAAAAGTATACAGCCAACTAATCTTTGACAAAGCAGCAAAGAACATCCAATGGACAAAAGACAGCCTCTTTAGCAGATGGTGTTTGGAGAACTGGACAGCAACATACAGAAGATTGATACTAGATCAATTTCTCACAGCATACACCAAAATAAACTCAAAATGGATAAAGGACCTGAACATGAGACAGGAAACCATCAAAACCCTAGAGGAGAAAGCAGGAAACAACCTCCTTGACCTCCACCGCAGCAACTTCTTACTTGACACATTCCCAAAAGCAATGGAAACAATAGCAAAAAGAAACTATTGGGACCTCATCAAGATCAAAAGCTTCTGCATGGAAGGGAAACAATCCACAAAACATTAGGGAACCAACAAAATCGGAAAAGATAGTTGCAAATGACATATCAGATAAAGCGTTAATATCCAAATTCTATAAGGAACTCAATAAACTCCACACCCAAAAAACAAAGAACCCATTAAAGAAATGGGCAGAAGATATGAACAGACACTTCTCCAAAGAGGACATCCAGATGGCCAACAGACACATGAAACGATTCTCAGCATCCCTCCTCATCAGGGAAATACAAATCAAAACCACACTGAGATACCACCTCACGCCAGTCAGAGTGACTAACATGAGCAAATCAGAGAACTCTAGATGCTGGTGTGAGGATGTGGATAAACGGGCACCCTACTACACTGTTCCTGGGAGTGTAAACTGGTGCAGCCTCTCTGAAAAACAGTGTGGAGGTTCCTAAAAAAATTAACAATAGAACTCCCCTATAACCCAGCAATGGCACTGTTTGGAGTTTACCCAAGAGATATAGGGATGTTGATGCATAGGAGCACATGTACCCCAATGTTCATAGCAGCACTCTCCACAATAGCCAAAACATGGAAAGAGCCTAAGTGTCCATCAACTGATGAATGGGTCAAGAAGATGTGGTTTATCTATACGATGGAATACTACATGGTAATGATGAAGATTCAAATCTGGTCATGTGTAGCAACATGGATGGACCTTGAGGGTGTTATGCTGAGCGAAATAAGTCAGGCAGAGAAGGACAGATACCATATGTTTGCACGTATAGGAGGATCAGGAGGAAATTAATGGAGGACCATGGGGGAGAAGAAGGGGGGAAATGGTGGGGGAGAGGGAAAGAGGCAAACCATGAGAGACTCTTGAATGATGAGAACACACTGAGGACTGATGGATGTGGGGGGGAGGGGGGAAATGGGTATGGAGGAGAGCACTTGTGGGAATGAGCACTGGGTGTTATATGGAAACCAAGTTGACAATAAACTATTTGTATGAAAAAATAAATAAATAAAATACTTATTGTTATTAAGTTAAAAAAAAAGATAAAATATGGCCTCTGCCCTTAAGGAGGTTATATTTTAATGCAAGAGGTAAAGCATAGCTGTAACACAAAATAGAAAGTGTCGTCATAAGTAACATACAAATAAAGTGCCTTAGGAATTCAAAATGGAGCATGATCACATGTGGCTGGCACAGTGGTGGGGACTGAGTGGGAAAATCAGAGAAGACTTTGTGAAGAAATGGCGTTTGAGTTGTTTCTCTCAAGGGACAGATTTTTGCAACACATGGGAGGCCGGAGGAGACTACAGGTAGAGAGAGCAACAGGGGGAAAGGCATTGGAAAACCAAGAAATAGAGAGAGCACACTGAGCAGGCTGTGTAGCCTGAGCCTTGACTTTGTGTGTGTTGGGGTGGTGGTGGTAACAGAACATTAACAGGTGTGTTGGAGCTGGAGCTTTCCTCTGAGCACAAAGCACTTTGGCTTTGAACTCACTACCCATGATAAAAATCTCTGGGGTTTGTTCTTCTGTTTGTTGATATCTACATTCTTGGACTTGAAAGTTTCTCTACTCTTGTCTGCTTTGGCCCACCAGCTCAGAAAATGCACAGCCAAGAGCCAAGTTTCCAAAGTTCTGGTTCAGCAACGTGACCTTGAGCAAGCCACTCATTCCCTTCAATGCTTTGCTTATTTATCTGTAACTTGACAGCACTGAATTGATCGCTTTTAAAGTTTCATTAACTAAAAAAATAAAAAAAAAAGGAATTCCTCTAGTTTTTCTGTCCTGTTATTCTCTCAACTAGGTCTCTCTAAGGTACACAGTCTGAACTTGCATCCTGCCCACTTTTCACTAGGACCCATTGTTGGAGCTGTAGAGGTGCAATGAAAAGCACTCCACTTACCCCTCCTTGTTTGGAACGAATTAATAATCAAGACACAGAAAGAGATCTTTAAACTGTCAGCTTTAGATCTGCAGCCTAATTGGGTTGCTAACCCCACATCACTAGATAGACTTAGTCTTCATTCCAACTAGCACTGAGCACCACCTGCCTCCTATCACAGGAGAGTCTGATTTTATTAGATTTGTTCTTGTTTGAGCAAAGGAGTTGTCTTTTGGGCAACTTAGCACTAGATAAAAAAAGAAAATCAACAAAAAACTGGAAGGGGCTGATCTGCTCATACCCAGAGCTGTCTGTCTCTTTAACTCACTGATCAAAGTCATGGTGAGGGAGGCAGTGGTGGAGTGAGTCCAAGAATAGTTCTCTGCTCAGTGGTGCTCAGCCTCCAGCCTTCAGTGGTGTCACCATACTTGGAGGGCTTGTGAAAACAAAGATTGCTAGGCCTCACCCCTAGCATTTGGAGTTCAGTAGGTCTGAGTGGGGCCCAGAATTTGTCCTTCTAAAAAGTTCCCAGGAGATGCTGATGCTGAGTTTCCAGGGATCACTCTTTAAAAACCATTGCCCCAGCTTAAGCCCCTCTACATGTTAAGATAAAATGAGGAATACAAATATAACCTTTGAACACTTACGTTTATTAAACCTAACATTTAGATTAAAATACCATCTTTATGCTTTCATAGTGAGGAAATCATAGTGAATCATCACAATGTACAGGTTAAATATCTTACAATTTTATATGCTAATTATAACTCAGTAAATCTGGGATGAAAAATAAAATACCACAGTTATCTGAGTGTCCTTATTTTAATTAATTTGTTCCTGATTATAGATCACAGGTAAGGAGTATATCTTTTTTTCTATTAATTTTATTTTTTTTGAGAGAGTGAGAGTGGGGGAGAGAAAGAGAGAGAGAGAGAGAATTCCAAGCAGTCTCATTGCTGTCATTGCAGAGCCATAACACTGAAATCAAGACCTGAGCCAAAATTAAGAGTCAGAGGCTTCTCTGACTGAGCCACCCATGAGGCCCAAGGAGTGTATCTTGTTCACTCACTCAGAGCATCCAGGTGAGCTCCAGGCACATAATAAGTGTATAATAAATTCATATTAAAATTAAATAGACCTTACACATTTTTTTGCTACAGAAAATTCTCTTTCCTTTCAGGCTAGCACTGTGCTACTCCTTCAAAACTATTTCCTGGGAGACTTCTTTGACAAACAGCATTTCTCTCCATCAAGAACTATAACTAGAAGTGTTTCTATATCTATATCTGAACTCAGTATCTATAACTGTACCCAGGCACTTCTAATTTTTTTTTTTTTAATCAGGCACTTCTAATTTTGCCTTTGTGTGGCTCTGCCTGAGTTCTGGTGACTATCATGTCTATTCCATCAAAGTGGAGTCTTGTTCACGTCAGAAGTAGTTTCTCCTCCTCCTCTAGATCCAACAGTGAGAACAGTGTTGTTCATTCAAAGAGCAACAGGGAAAATATGGTCCTTGGCAGGAGAATGCCTGACATGTCCTCCCCTGGTCCTGCTGCCTTTATTCCTGTGGAATGTGGGGAGGGGCCAGAAGTAGTGAAATTGATAGAAGTCCCAACTGCTCTACCTGACTCCAGGGATCCTTGAAGTTGAGACTGGGTTCAGCTTGGGGACCACATGCATCTTTCTTGAAGCACTCAAAGTTTTATGGTTGGCAGAGAAGGGCCAGGCTTTT
Source organism: Proteles cristata cristata (assembly GCA_017311185.1). NCBI lineage: Eukaryota > Metazoa > Chordata > Mammalia > Carnivora > Hyaenidae > Proteles > Proteles cristata. The sequence goes on from JAESUZ010004559.1 coordinate 179,938, forward strand.
CTATTATCTTTATGTATGGGGCCCGCCATAGGAGGCACTCTGGCTGTGTGAATGGCTGTCTCACTTGGGTTTGGAATGCCTCAGATGGTTTTCTGCCCAGAAACACGGAAATACATAGATTAACTCTCTAAATATTTTTTATCCCAAGAATTCTCCAGTCAATTTGTTAAGTGAAAAGTTGGGATAGACATGTGGTGTATGTTAGGCTATGACACATGGGAGGGATGAATGACAGAATAAAAAGCAATCTTATTAGAGCATCTAAATCTCCTAAAATTAGCAAACAGTCTTGGATTTAGGAGAATAAGTTGCACGTTTGGACTCAAAGGAGAGTTATAGTTTTACATGTTTTTCCTCTCTCCATGTATTTATCTTGTGTTATTGATGAGATTTTAAAACCTCCAAAGAGAAAAACATTTCTTTTATGTATTGCTTCTTTGTATCTCCAATGCCCACAAAGTGATGAAAATATGGCTATCATTTGCTGAGTACTATCACCTATACTTTGTTCCAAACACTTCACATAGTCATCTATTTAATACAAAAGCTGTATGATTTGAGTATTGTTATGCTTACTTTACAAAAGTTGAAACTAAGGCTCAGAAAGGTACAAAGTGCAGTAAAGTAATTTGTGCAAAGTGAGTAGCGAAGCTAACATTTGTACCGAGGTTGAGCAAAGCTTATGCTGCTAACCCCTCAGCTATATGCTTCATGAAATAGCAGCTCAGTAAGGGATAGATGGTCATTGAAACTTGATGACACAGAGATAATTGAAAGAAAGTGGATAATTCAAAATAGTGAATAATGAAAAACAATTTCTATTTGTTTTGTGGCATGTAGTCAGAGGCACATTTAGTGACAAATGTAAGCTTATAATTACAAATACTCTCATTAATCTTCACTGTGCCCTGCCCTGTAGTCTGGAGCTTGGAAAGGGAGAGAGGCTAGATATATTATATTTATAAAGCACCTCATTGGGAGTCATGTGTATGTGCCAGATATATGGACATAAGTTATTGAATTTGACTGGAAATAAGCACCAAGGAGTGGAGCACACTTTTCTTGGTAAGTCTATAAACATGACCACATTTGTTAGAATATTTGGATATGGTTTGTGTATGTCTATGTGCATGTGTGTGTGTGTTTGTGTGTATGTGTGTGCATGTACAAAAATCCTGAATGACTTCAACCAGTTATAAGGAACTGGCCTCCTTCCTTTCCTGACTCTGGTTTGTGGGTTTGTACGAAGTCCTGATTTTACTTTTCATCTCCTTTCAAGGGAACCTCAATGAGTTTTCTTCTATGAAGTTTATGGTGAAGGTGCTAGGCTGCTTTGGAGCTCCTATAAATCTTCTACAATCAGAAGAGGGTTTGTAGAGAAAGAGAAAGAAACAGCAGCCGCAAGGCCCCATCCTGTTTTTTGCTTTCTAGCCTGATACTCAGCTGCCCTTGTATGTACACCACCCAGGTAACCATCTCCTCTCCTACAATCCCCTGACAGAAGATAATAAAAGAATCCACTTTATTTACTTCTTTACTTCCACATGGGACTCACTATTTGAGCCATCCCAGAAAGAAGAGAATTAAAAATATACTAATTAAAGATACTAGAGTTGAGATTATGAGAAACTTGTCCTTTGTGAAGCTAATTTCATAGAAAGCAATGATTTTGACAGATGCAAGGTAAGAGGAGTTGATGTCCCTGTTTACATCTTTAGAAACCCTGCAGCTCCTGGAAGCAGGAGTGGGCATGACCTACATGCGGTTTGAAGGCAGACACAGCACAGAAAGCCCCTTCCCCCACATTCCAATGCCATTTCTGGGGAGACTTCTTTTACAAGGGATTTATGATAAACTTTACTTTGCATCTGATATTTCACAGCATCTCCTGTCAAGAGAATGAAAAAATACACTATTTATTGGCATATAGTGTCAGAATATGGAGGAAAATGACTAGGAAGATGAAAAGAGGAAAGATTTCTTCCTTTCCCCAGATATGCAAATTACCTGACTTAATTTGTGTAGTATATGGTTTTCTGTGCTCTGTGATCTTTCAGTGATTAGATTAAGAAATAATTTCATTTTTAATAAAAAAAAACAGTGGGGAAAGAAAAGAGATGAGAGATACACAGATGGAGGCATAATGGATCCTGTGCCATTTGAAACCTACACCACTTTAGTAACACAAGGTGCAAGAGAAGCTGGGAACAAGGTCCTGGCTCCTGTTTTCTGTATTCAAAGGCTCCAACTTTTGCAGTTTTTTCTTGAATTTCACTGGTCTCTGCACTTCACTCTCTATTGACCAAGAGAATTTCAATATCATATGATGACCAAAATCAAGAAATCTTTCTCAATAGCTGTGTCTTTTCCTTGGAAGTCTGTCCTCTTAATCTCTGACTACTGAAATTCTGCACAATGATTATGGTCTACTTTATTTTTTTTTATTTTTTTTAATGTTTTATTTATTTCTAGGAGAGAGAGAGAGAGAGAGAGAGAGAGAGAGACAGCTGGAGCAGGGGAGGGTCAGAGAGAGAGGGAGTCACAGACTGAAACAGGCTCCAGGCTCTGAGCTGGCAGTCAGCACAGAGCCCGACGCGGGGCTCGAACCCACGAACCGCGAGATCATGACCTAAGCGAAAGTCGGACGCTTAACCGACTAAGTCACCCAGGCGCCCCGATTACGGTCTACTTTAAATATTACCTCCTTCTCATGCCTTTCTGGATAATCCACATCAGAAGAAATGTATTTCCTTTGACCTCCTCTACTCCTTTATGTCAGTCTTAACATAGCCGCGTTTCTGCACATGGTCCTCAGTTGTGTTACTGTGTGCTTCCCTTCTCCCTTGTTCAACTGTAAGCTTCTGAAGTGGGAAGACTGCATCCTACATATTTTATATCCCTCCATAGGGCTTAATACCAAGCTAAAGAATTGTTAAATAACTTTTATTCATGGTGTACAGCTATAGAGAAAGAGGCCATGGGTAGAGATGTAGAATAGGGGCATTATGAATGTTGATTAAGGATATTATTATTAATATAGGTCTGGACATGATACTTTTAGGTATAGATCATATTACAAGGAAATTTTTATCCAACCAGTAGATTTATTCACATGTACCATATTTACTCATCATTCATTCTTTCTTTCATTCAAATATAGAGTTTTTTCTCTTGGTAAATAGGCAATAAGGAAAAAACAATAGTTCAAGTAATTACAGGGTATAATAAACACCCAAAGGAAATAAATTTGGTCTTGTGATAAAGACTAACAGGGAATATTCTTTAGATAGGGAGGTTAGTAAACGCCTTTATGGTCACTGCCATATATTGACCCTTCTGTGATTATGAGTTAATTCAATTTCTTTTTTTTTTTTTTTGAAATAGATCATGTTTTTATTTACCCTCCTTTAGATTGATCCATCTTTTAATACAAACCACAGTGCATTCCCTGAAGTTTTTACAGCATATGTTAGTCTACTTGATGATTCAAAGTTGGGTTTACATTTAAAGGTAAGCGATGAAAAAGATTTTTTTTTTAGATAACATTCTCCGTTATTTTCCCATTTTATATTTTTGCATATTTGTGATGTTTTATATTTTTTATTGTGGAAAACTTCAAACATATTCAAAAGCAGAGAGTAACCCCTATGTACCTGTCATTCAGCCTCAATAGTATGCACAGATCAGATAACATGATGCCAGGGTTTTCTTCAAGGGTGGGAGTGACTGCATAGTTGAAGAGAGATGGCCATAGACAGAGTTAATTCAATTTCTAACCTGAAGAACAATATAATAAAATTAATAACAGAATGAGAAGAACATGTTTCCCATGAGGAGGCATGTTTGTCAACCCAGCCTTAAGACTGGTTTCTTCTTTAGTCCAGTTTCCCAACCTTCCCCCTGCCTTGGGCAGAGGGGAAATCAGGACCCTCCCCTTGCCTCAGGATGGACCCTGCCCTCTTTAATCTTCAGCTGAGGAGCTGGCAAGCAAAACGAGTGTTAAGAGATTTGATCCTGCTAGACACATGAAGACAAATCAAAGTGGAGGACTTGAAATAATGCCCCAGGATGTGAGAGGATGGGAAAGAGATGGAGACATAGAGACAGGCAAATTGCTGTCACAGAGACTCCCTTTTATCTTCCACCTCAGTCTCAGTGAGTTCTACGTTCTGTAATCCTTAGTGGACCTGGTCAAGACTTTCAGGCTTTGAGTGAGTGGAAAGATAATTCCTGAGTTACTTTAGAGACACCCTCCCAAGCCATCCTAAAATCCCTGATCCAAGGTTGAAGATAGCAAAGGCTGTGAAGACCATGCAGTCCACTAACCTCCTGGTAGCCTTCACCTAGTTCTTTCATTTCAGGGTCTTCCTTTGACTAGTTTCCTGGATCCCTCCTCTTGGCACAGTTGGGAGCATTAGTTTCTGTCTCCTTCAGGGCAGTGGACACCTTAGGAAAGGCTTGGGAGTGGGTAACAGGAATATAAAACTGGCACCTGGAACTTTCACACCTTCACTGAGGCCTGACTCCTGTTGGTATAAAATGTTTTGGTTGGTAGCTCAAGAGTAAATGTTTCCCTCCTCACAAAGGCCCTGGCTCCTTGGTAGAGTTGGGGATAGGATTCTATACATTTCACTCCCTCTACTCTTGCTTCTTCAGTCTTCTGATTCTCCCACTGCAACCTCTCACCCATGCCCTCCCATCCTTGTAACTCCTCTCCACTCCCTGCCTGGTCAGGTCTTCCTGCCCTCTTTCTGGGGCGTTTCACTTCTCCTATTCCTCTCAGCCTTCTTCATCTATCACTCCAACTTTGAAGAGACCGGAAGATGAGATTTAAGTGCAGCATCTGTGAGAAAGTGGGCTTTGGACATAGCAAGAGGTATGCTGGTCAGGCATCAGGAAGATCTTGATATGCACAGAAAAAGTAGCTGAAATGCTTCCTGACCAATCTTCCCTAATAGATGGGGCTGAGATACATACGGCAGAGACTTTAAAAATTTGGTTAAGGGATCATGAAGCCCTCTTTGCCTGATGTCTAGCCTTAACAATATAATAATTATGAGGAATCACTGGAAGTGGGAAAAGGTTTGTCTGAGGATATGGGTGTATCCAAGTGCATCCTCTATCTAGTCATAAGGAAAGTGGGACCATACACTTCTTCCACATGTTCACAGTCACCCCGAGGAGTGAGGTATGCTCCATATTTTAAGGAGTGATTCGGTTATTCTAGTCACATAGATCTGGTCAAGGTGATAGTTGAATTCCACAATTTTTGGGGAGTCCATCCTATTGTTCAGTTCTTCAAGTAATCAAATGTCCATGAGATGTTATTGTCCCCACAGAGTGATAAGAATGAAGATTGTCTATACGTAAACTATTGTGGTAAATCTTTAAAGTTTCCCTCAAGTTGTCTAGCTTAGGCAAACAACAAACATTGAAAGAATGTTAATCTGGTTAATCAGAACTAGAATTTAACATCCACAAAGGTGTGTTATTGAAACATAATTTTTCTCTCTAAAATCACCCCCATTTCCAAAGAGAGCCATGTTGAGAGTACTTCATTTGACCAAGTCCCATTTTAATAAAGTCTGCCTAATTATTTACATAAGCTCAACAAGAATTATTGACCTTATATATTCTTTCAGACATGATTCACTGGAGCCTTTCATAAGGAATCTCTAGATTAAACTTTTAAAAGCCTCTCAAGCCTTGAAGACAAACCCAATACTTGCCATAACACCTGTCTCCAATACCTGTCGATTTGGGTGAATTCTTCTTCTAGAGATTCCCTAAATATCTTGAGGTGTTCTGTACCTGCCAGAAAATGGCATTCTTTACTTTCTTTACTCACACAGGTAAGGCTGCTGAGAGCTCTGTAAGGAAGTTGTCTGGCCAACATTTCCAAGGGGTTTTATTGGCTCCATAAAGTTAACCTTAGTTCCTTAAAGCTGTCTGCTCATATCTGAGCCTATGCATGTCTCTCTCAAACAGGACATTGTAGTCAAAGCCTTGGTGAAGAAACCAATGTTTCCAGTGGTGTCCTATTACAAGGAGAACAGATTCTTATCGAACTTATGCAGACAACTGCAATTTCCATGAAAGAAAGAGTACTCACCAGGAGTCACTGAAATCTAGAGGGTTTCAGATAGAAAGAAAAGCTTAAATTGTTCAATTTGTTCACAAAGCAATATTTTATCATGTCTTAGATATCTTAAAAGAAAATCTCTTCATTTTTTTATCTTAAATCGGTTATTGTCAAGTTGGTTTCCATATAACACCCAGTGCTCATCCCCATAAGTTCCCTCCTCCGTCTCCATCACCTTTCTTCCCCTCTCCTCCACCGCCATCAGCCCTCAGTTTGTTCTCAGTATTCAAGAGTCTCTATTGGTTTGCCTCCCTCCCTCTCTCCTACTATTTTTCCCCCTTCTCCTCCCCCATGGTACTCTGTTAAATTCGTCCTAATCCACCTATATGTGCAGACATATAGTTACTGTTCTTCTCTGCCAGACTTATTTCGCTCAGCATAACACCCTCAAGTTCCATCCATGTTGCTACAATTGGCCAGATTTCATTCTTTCTCAGTGCCATGTAGTATTCCATCGTATAGATGAACTACATCTTCTTAATCCATTCGTCGGTTGATGGACACAGGCTTTTCCATGTTTTGGCTATTGTTGAGAGTGATGCTCTGAACATTGGGGTACATGTGCCCCTGTGAATTAGCACCCCTATATCCCTTGGGTAAATTCCAATAAGCGCTATTGCTAGGTCATTGGGGGGTTCTTTTGTTCATTTTTTTGAGGAACCTCCACAATATTTTCCAAAGGGGTTGCACCAGTTTACATTCCCAACAGTGTAAGAGGGTACATTTCTCCACATCCTCACCAGCATCTGTAGTCCTCCTGACTTGTTCATTTTGGCTGGCAGGAGGTGGTATCTTATTGTGGCTTTGATTTGTATTTCCCTGATGATGAGCGACGCTGAACATCATTTCATGTGTCTGTTGGCCATGTGGAAGTCCTCTTTGGAGAAGTGTCTGTTCATGTCTTCTGCCCATTTCTTCACTGGATTATTTGTTTTTCGGGTGTGGAGTTTGGTGAGTTTCTTCAAGATTTTAGATACTAGCCCTTTATCTGATATGTCATTTGCAACTATCTTTTCCCATTCCATTGGTTGTCTATTAGTTTTATGGATTGTTTCCTTTGCTGTACAGAAGCTTTTTATCTTGATGAGGTCCCAAGAGTTCATTTTTGCTCTTGATTCCCTTACCTTTGGGGATGTGTTAAGTAAGAAATTACTGCAGTGGAGTTAAGGAGGTTGTTTCCTGCTTTCTCCTCTAGGCTTTTGATGGTTTCTTGTCTCACATTCAGGTCCTTTATCCATTTTGAATTTATTTTTGTGTACGGTGTGAGAAAGTGGCCTAGTTTCATTCTTTTGCATGTTGCTGTCCAGTTCTCTCAGTACCATCTGTTAAAGAGGTTGTCTTTCTTCCACTGGATACTCTTTCCCATTTTTTCAAAGATTAGTCGGCCGTACATTTGTGGGTCCAATTCTGAGTTCTCAATTCTATTCCATTGGTCTATGTGTCTGTTTTTGTGCCAATACTGTCTTAATGATGACAACTTTGTAGTAGAGGATAAAATCTGCGATTGTGATGCCTCCCTTTTTGGTTTCCTTCTTCTATATTACCTTGGCTACTCGGGGTCTTTTATGGTTCTGTACAAATTTTAGGATATTTTGTTCTAGTTTTGAGAAGTATGCTGGTGCAATTTTGATTGGAATTGCTTTGAATGTGTAGATTGCTTTGGGTAGCAGTGACATTTTAACTATATTTATTCTTCCAATCCATGAGCATGGAATGTTTTTCCATTTCTTTGTGTCTTCTTCAATTTCCTTCATAGGAATAGGAATTTACTTCCTTTCTATAGTTTTCATCATACAGATCTCCTATATCTTTGGTTAGGTTTATTCCTAGGTATTTTATGGTTTTTTGTGCAATTGTGAATGGGATCCGTTTCTTGATTTCTCTTTCTGTTGCTTCATTATTGGTGTATAAAAATGCAACCAATTTCTGTACGTTGATTTTGTACCCTGCAACTTGGCTGAATTCTTGGATCAGTTCTAGTAGGCTTCTGGTGGAGTCTGCCGGGTTTTTGATATAGAGTATCATGTTGTCCGCGAAAAGTGAAAGTTTGACTTCTTTGCCAATTCTGATGCCTTTCATTTCCTTTTGTTGGCTGATGGTTGATGCTAGGAGTTCCAGCATTATGTTAAACAACAGTGGTGAGAGTGGGCATCCCCGTCGTGTTCCTGACTTCAGGGGGTAAGCTCTCAGTTTTTCCCCATTGAGGATGATATTAGCTGACGGCTTGTCATAGATGGCTTTTATGATGTTTAAGTAAGTTCCTTCTACCCCAACTTTCTCGAGGGTCTTTATTAAGAAGAGATGCTGTGTTTTGTCAAATGCTTTTTCTGCATCTATTGGCAGGATCATATGGTTTTTATCTTTTCTTTTGTTGATGTGATGGATCACATTGATTGATTTGTGAATATTGAACCAGCCCTGTAACCCAGGAGTGAATCCCACTTGATCATGGTGGATAATTCTTTTTATGTCCTGTTGGATTCGATTTGCAAGTATCGTGTTGAGGATTTTTGCATCTGTATTCATCAAGGATATTGGCCTGAAGTTCTCCTTTCTTGCTAGGTCTCTGTATGGCTTGGGAATCAAAGTGATGCTGGCTTCATAGAATAAGTCCAGAAGTTTTCCTTCGATTTCTATTTTTTGGAATAGCTTGAGAAGAATGGGTATTAACTCTGTTTTAAAGGCTGGTAAAATTCCTCAGGAAATTCCCAGGGCTCTTATTTGTTGGGAGATTTTTGATAAGTGATTCGATTTCTTCACTAGTTATGGGTCTGTTCAGATTTTCTATCTCTTCTCGTGTGAACTTTGTTAGTGTGTGTGTGTGTTTAGGCATTTGTCCATTTCTTCTAAGTTGTCCAGTTTGTTGGCATATAATTTTTCATGGTATTCCCTGATAATTGCTTGTATTTCTGAAGGATTGGTTGTAATAAGTCCATGTTCATTCATGATTTTGCCTATTTGAGTGCTCTCTCTTTTCTCTTTGAGAAGCCTGGCTAGAGGTTTGTCAATTTTGTTTATTTTTTCAAAAAACCAACTGTGCATGTATAGGAGGATTAGGAGGAACTTAACAGAGGACCAAGGGGGAGAAGAAGGGCGGAAATGGTGGGGGAAAAGGAGAGAGGCAAACCATGAGAGACTCTTGAATGCTGACAAAAACTGAGGACTGATGGATGTGGGGGGGAGGGGGATGGGCATGGAGGAGGGCACTTGTGGGGATGAGCACTGGGTGTTATGTGGAAACTAATTTGACAATAAACTATTTGTAAAAAAAAAAAAAAGAAATAAAATGCAAGTTGAATTAAAAAAAATTTAGTTAGTTAACATGAAGTGCAAAATTGGTTTTAGCATATAATTCAGTGATTTGCCACTTACATACAACACCCAGTGCTCATCACAGTTGCCCACTTTAATACCCATCACCCATCTTGCCCATCGCCTACCCACTTCCCTCCATCAACCCTCAGTTTTTTCTCTATCATCAAGAGTCTCCTGTGGTTGGATTCCCTCCCTTTTCCCCCCTAACTTACAATATGTTCATCAGTTTTGTTTCTTAAATTCCACATATGAGTGAAATAATATGGTATTTGTCTTTTTCTGATTGACTAATTTCACTTAGCATAACTCATTCTAGCTCCACACACATGATTGCAAATGGCAAGATTTCATTCTTTTTGATGGCTCAGTAATATTCCATTGTGTGTGTGTGCAGATATATATAGAGAGAATATATACAGAATTCTTCTTTTTAAGTGTTCTTTTCTAATTTCTGAGAGAGAGAGAGAGAGAGACAGCGTGAGCAGGAGAGGGTCAGAGAGAGAGGGAGATACAGAATATGAAACAGGCTCCAGGCTGTGAGTTAGCTGTCAGCACAGAGCCCGATGGGACTTGAATCTACGAACCATGAGATCATGACTTGAGCTCCCAAGCCGGATGCTTTTCAACTGACTGAGCTACCAGGCACCCAATAATTTATATATATATATATATATATATATATATATATATATATATATATATATATATATATCATATCATATCATATCATATCTTCTTTATCCATTCATCCATTGATGGACATTTGGGCTCTTTCCATACTTTTGCTATTGTTGATAGTGCTGCTATAAACATTGGGGTGCATGTGCCCTTTTGAAACAACATGCCTGTATCCCTTGCATAAATATCTAGTAGTGCAATTACTGGGTTGTAGTGTAGTTCTATTTTTAATTTTTTGAGGAATCTCCATACTGTGTTCTAGAGTGGCCGCACCAATATGCATTGTTACTAGCAGTGCAAAAGAGATCCTGTTTTTCCACATCCTCCCCAACAACTGTTGTTGCGTGAGTTGTCAATGTTAGCCATTCTGACAGAGGTGATGCGGTATCTCATTGTGGTTTTGATTTGTATTTCGCTGATGTTGAGCATTTTTTCATGTGGCGTTTGGCCATCTGGATGTCTTCTTTGGAGAAGTGTCTATTCTTGTCTTTCCCCCATTTCTTCACTGATTATTTGTGTTTTGGGTGTTGAGTTTGATAAGTTCTTTATAGATTTTGGATACTAACCCTTTATCTGATATGTCATTTGCAAATATCTTCTCCCATTCTGTTGGTTGTCTTTCAATTTTGCTGGTTGTTTCCTTTGTTATGTAGAAGCTTTTCATTTTGATGAAGTCCCAATAGTTCATTTTTGCTTTTGTTTCCCTTACCTCCAGAGACGTGTTGATTAAAATTGTTACGGCCGAGGTCAAAGAGATTTTTACCTGCTTTCTCTTTGAGGATGTTGATGACTCCCTGTATTACATGTAGATCTTTCATCCATTTTGAGTTTATTTTTGTGTATGGTGTGATAAAGTGGTCCAGGTTCATTTTTCTGCATGTCACTCTCCAATTTTCCCAGCACCATTTGCTGAAGAGACTATCTTTATTCCATTGTATATTCTTTCCTGCTTTGTCAAAGATGAGTTGGCCAAATGTTTATGGGTCCGTTTCTGGGTTCTCTATTCTGTTCCATTGCTCTGAGTGTCTGTTTTTGTGCCAGGACCATACTGTCTTGATGATTATACGTTTGTATTAGAGCTTGAGGTTCGGGATTGTGATGCCTCCTGCTTTGGTTTTCATTTTCAAGATTATTTTGGCTATTCGGGATCTTTTCTGGTTCCATACAATTTTAGATTGTTTGCTTTAGCTCTGTGAAGAATGCTGGTGTTATTTTGTTAGGGATTTCATTGAATATGTAGCTTGCTTTGGGTAGTACTGACATTTTAACAATATTTGTTCATATCCTGGAGCATGGAATATTTTTCCATTTTTTGTGTCTTCTTTAATTTCTTTCATAAGTTTTCTATAGTTTTCAGTGTATAGATTTTCCACCTCTTTGGTTAGATTTATTCCTAGGTATTTTATGAGTTTTGGTGCAACTGTAAATGGGATAGATTCCTTGATTTCTCTGTCTGTTGCTTCATTGTTGGTGTATAGGAATGCAACCGATTTCCGTGCATTGATTTTATATCCTGCAACTTTGCTGAATTCCTGGATCAGTTCTAGCAGTTTTTTGATGGAATCTTTTGGTTTTTCCATATAGAGTGTCATGTCATCTGTGAAGAGTGAACGTTTGACCTCCTCCTGGCTGATTTGGATGCCTTTTATTTCTTTGTGTTGTTTGATTGCTGAGGCTATGACTTACAATAATATGTTGAATAACAGCGGTGACAGTGGACATCCCTGTCTTATTCCTGACCTTAGGGGGAAATCTCTTGGTTTTTCCCCATTGAAGAGGATATTAGTGTTGGGTCTTTCATATATGGTTTTTATTATCTCGAGGTATTTTCCTTCTATCCCTACTTTGTTGAGGATTTTTTTTAAGTCAAGAACGTATGCTGTATTTTGTCAAATGCTTTCTCTAGCATCTATTGAGAGGATCTCGTGGTTCTTGTCCTTTCTTTTATTGATGTGATGAATCACACTGATTGTTGAACCAGCCCTGCATCCCACGTATAAATCCTGCTTGGTAGTGGTGAACAATTTTTGTAATATATTGTTGGATCCAGTTGGCTAGTATCTTGTTGAGGATTTTTGTATCCATGTTCATCAGGGAAATTGGTCTATAGTTATCCTTTTATGTGGGGTGTTTGTCTAATTTTGGAATCGAGGTAATACTGGCTTCATAGAAAGATTTTGGAAGTTTCCCTTCCATTTCTATGTTTTGGAACAGCTTTAAGAGAATAGGTGTTAATTCTTCCTTAAATGTTTGGTGAAATTCACCTGGAAAGCCATCTGGCCCTAACTCTTGTTTCTTGGGAGATTTTTTATTAGTAGTTTGATTTATTTACTAGTTATGGGTCTGTTCAAATTTTCTATTTTTTTGTGTTTTAGTTTTGGTAGTTTATGTGTTCCAGGAATTTGTCCACTTCCTCCAGATTGCTCATTTTATTGGTGTATAATTGCTTGTAATATTCTCTTATTATTGTTTGTATATCTGCTGTATTGGTTGTGATATCTCCTCTTTCAGTCTTGATTTTATATTTGGGTTCTTTCCTTTTTTTTGATCAAACTGGCTAGGGGTTTATCAATTTTTATAATTCTTTCAAAGAACCAGCTTATAGTTTTATTAATCTGTTCTACTGTTTGTTGTTGTTGTTGTGTTTTTTTTCTTGTTTTTGTTTTGATACCATTGATTTCTACTCCAATCTTTATTACTTCCTTTCTTCTGCTGGTTTTAGGTTTTATTTGCTGTTCTTTTTCCAGCTCTTTAAGATGTAAAGTTAGGCTGTGTATCTGAGACCTTTCTTCCTTCTTAGGAAGGCCTGGATGGCTATATACTTCCCTCTTATGACTGCCTTTGCTGCATCCTAGAGATTTTGAGTTATGGTGTTATCATTTTCATTGGCTTCCATGTACTTTTTAATTTCATTTTTAACTTCTTGTTTACCCCATTCATTCTACAGTAGGATGTTCTTTAGTCTCCAAGTATTTGTTATCTTTCCACATTTTTTCTTGTGGTTCATTTCGAGTTTCATAGTGTAGTCGTCTGAAAATATGTTTGGTATAATCTCAATCTTTTTTTACTTTTTGGGGCTGATTTGTGTCCTAGTATGTGATATATTCTGGAGAAAGTTCCCTGTGCACTGGAGAAGAATGTTTTCCTTTGCTTTAGGATGAAATGTTCTGAATACGTCTGTTAAGTCCATCTGGTCCAATGTATCATTCAAAGCCATTACTCTTTTGTTGATTTTCTGTTTAGATGATCTGTCCATTGCTGTAAGTGCAGTGTTGAAGTCCCCTACTACTATGGTATTATCAATGAATTTCCTTATGTTTGTGATTAATTGATTTATGTATTCGGGCTCCATATTTGGAGCATAAATGTTTACAATTGTTAGGTCTTCTAGGTTGACAGACCTTTATTATGACATAATGCTTTTCTTCATCTCTTGTTATAGTTTTTATTTTAAAGCCTAGATGGTCCGATATAAGTATGTCTTATATCTAGCTTTCTTTTGTTGACCATTAACATGATAGATGGTTCTCCATCCCCTTGCTTTCAATCTGAAGGTGTCTTTAGGTCTAAAGTGGGTCTCTAGTAAACGGCATGTAGATGGATCTTGTTTTCTTATCCATTATGTTACCCTATGTCTTTTTATTGGAGCATTTAGTCCATTAACATTTAGAGTGAGTACTGAAAGATAGAATTTATTGCCATTATGTTACTTGTAGAGATGGAATATCTCTGGTCTTTTTTTTTTTTTTCTTCTTTTCTTCTCTCGTCTTTTCTTCCCTCAGAGAGTTCCCCTTAAAATTACTTTCAGGGCTGGTTAATGGTCATGAATTCTTTTAAACTTTGTTTGTTTGGGGAACTTTTTATCTCTCCTTCTATTTTGAATGACAACCTCCTGGATAAAGAATTCTTGGTTGCATATTTTTCTGATTCAGGATGTTGAATATATCCTGCCACTCCATCTGGCCTGCCAAGTTTCTGTGGATAGGCATGCTGCAAACCTGATCTGTCTTCCCTTGTAGGGCAAGGACTTTTTGTCCCTAGCTGCTTTCTTGATTCTTTCCTTACCTGAGTATTTTGTGAATTTGACTATGCTTGTTGATGGTCGGTCATTCTTGAATCTAATGAGAATCCTCTGTGCTTCCTGGATTTTGATGTCTGTGTCTTTCCCAACATTAGGAAAGTTTTCTGCTATGATTTGTTCACATAACCCTTCCACTCCTTTTTTCTCTCTTCATCTTCTGGGACCCCTATGATTTTGATGTTGTTCCTTTTTAATGAGTCACTGATTTCTCTAATTCTTAAATCATGAACTTTTGCTTTTGTCTCCCTCTTTTTTCCTACTTCATTATTCTCCATAAGTTTGTCCTCTATATCACTCATTCACTGTTCTGACTCTTCCATCCTTACCGCCATAGGATGCTTTGGTGATTGCAGCTCAGTTATAGCATTTTTTATTTTATCCTGACTAGCTTTTATTTCTTTTATCTCTGCATAGAGGGTTTCTAATCTATTTTCAACCCCCAGCTAGTATTCTTATTATTGTAATTCTAATGTCTGCTTCAGACATCTTGCTTGTATCTGTGTTAAGTCCCTGGTTGTCGTTTCTGTCTGCTCTTTCTTTTGGGATGAATTCTTCCATTTTGTCATTTTGAAGGAAGAAAAGGAATTAAAAAGGTAAAAAATATTAAAATTATAAAGTTAAAAACAACACAGAAAATAAAATAAATGATGCTAGATCCTGGTGTGTTTTGGCTAGATCCTAGTGGTTGTCGAAAAGAGCTTGATATATTAGAGAAAAAAAGGGGGGAAGGAAAACATTTAAAAATTTGAAATAATGGGGGCGCCTGGGTGGCTTAGTCGGTTAAGCGTCTGACTTTCGCTTAGGTCATGATCTCGCGGTTCGTGGGTTTGAGCCCCGCGTCAGGCTCTGTGCTAACTGCCAGCTCAGAGCCTGGAGCCTGTTTCAGTCTGTGACTTCCTCTCTCTCTGACCCTCCCTTGCTCACGCTGTCTCTCTCTCTCCTAGAAATAAATAAAACATTTAAAAAATTTTAAAAAAAGTAAAAAAATTGAAATAATGAACACAACGAGATAGAATAAAATGAAATAATGGAAGTAAAATAGAACTTGAAAATTGTACAAAAAGTAAAAAATACAATAGAAAAAATTAAAGAAAATATTTTTAATAAAAACTGAAAATAAAAATATTTTTTTCTCTTGGGTAAATTCCTAGCAGTGCTATTGCTGGGTCATAGGGGAGTTCTATTGTTAGTTTCCTTAGGAACCTCCACACTGTTTTCCAGAGGGGCTGTACCAGTTTACATTCCCACCAACAGTGTAGGAGGGTGCCCGTTTCTCTATACCATGGAATACTACATGGCAATGAGAAACAATGAAATCTGGCCATGTGTAGCAACATGGATGGACCTTGAGGGTGTTATGCTGAGCGAAACAAGTCAGGCAGAGAAAGACAAATATCATATGTGTGCACGTATAGGAGGATTAGGAGGAACTTAACAGAGGACCAAAGGGGAGAAGAAGGGCAGAAATGGTGGGGGAAAGGGAGAGAGGCAAACCATGAGAGACTCTTGAATGCTGACAAAAACTGAGGACTGGTGGATGTGGGGGGGAGGAGGGTGGGCATGGAGGAGGGCACTTGTGGGGATGAGCACTGGGTGTTATGTGGAAACTAATTTGACAATAAACTATTTGTAAAAAAAAAAAATATTTTTTTCTCTTTCTATATTCAAGAGAAAGAAAAGATACTAAAAAGAGAAAATTGCATAGATGGACCAGCAACCAGACTGAAATATGATTGAAATTACATAGTTTACCCTTAGAAGTCAAATTATGAAGCACCTTATGGTCTGTAAAGGAAGCAGGTGGAGAGACTTGTGGTTTTCCTGAAGAGCAAGGTAGGCCAAGTTGGGTGGGGGTTAGTTTAATGGCCCCGTTCTTCACTAGATGGTGCTGCTTAGCTTACTGAGGTGGATTGTTGTGGAGCTTGTAGGTGTGTATGCGCACGCATTGGAGGGGTGAAAATGGCATCACGCAGTTACCCAGGCTCCTGTATCAGAACACCATTCTCCAGGGAAGCAATCATGCACCCATCCTTTGTCTCTGCTTCCTTTAGCTCCCCACTTTTACACTGTGACCAAGCCGTCAAGTTGCCAGGTGGCACCTCCCTCCTGATTTTTATCTCAGATGCAGCTGTGTTTCCCTACCCCTCACTTCTGAGGAACTGCAGCTTTGACCTTCTCAGACCTTGGGGAGGGTCTCGCTGAGCAATGGTCAGGTGCCGGCCGCATCTAGAAACGTTCTTGGGACTGAGACTGCTGCCGGGTGCCAGCTTGCTCCAGAAAAAGTTCAAGCAGCAGCGTTGCAGGGATTATAGAAAATCACAACACACATCTGGCACCAGGCTTCACCCTTAATGTCCATGTTCCAGCACCAGCTAATGTGGTTGTTCTCTGGAGTCTGCTGCGACCTTTGCCTTTTGCACTGCCTCCACCAAATGTCCTCCCAGCAGAGGAACTGCCTCTCCCCATGTGGCCCAATGACCCCCGCCGGACCTTGCTTTCTGCTCCTGAGGATTCACCGTTTCCACCAGAGTACCAGCAGGTAATGAGACGCAGAGTTTCAGACTCTGTGCTTCCCCTGTTTTTTGAGTCTTATTGGAATTTAAACCCTCTCTCCTTTCTCCCTTTTTTATTCAGTTCCTGCAGCTGTTTCCTCTTTTATACTTTCTCTCCAGCTGCTTTTGCATGCGCGCGTGTGCGTGTGTGTGTGTGTGTGTGTGTGTGCTTTCTCCATACTCATCCCACCTCTCCATCCTCTCTCCTCAAGCAAAAACATCTCCCTGTCCTCCACAGCTTCTCCCCCCAGTTCACCTCTCTGCGCCGTGTACCTGCTGAGTTCTGTGGTTCAGGTTTTGGAAATTGTGTTAATCCTCATATCAGTTACCTAGGTGTGCAGGATGGTTTAGTGTATATCTGGCTGTATTTCATGGATGCGAGATGTAAACAAACAAACAAACAAACCCATGCTGTTCTGCAATCTCGGACCCTCCTCTCCATAGTATAATTTTTTTAAAATAAAGTATAAATCCTGTTCGCCAACAGTCTCGAGTATCTCCAGTTCCTCTGCAATGAGAAGCCAAAGCAGTTAAACCTACTTTCAGTAACCAATGCTTTAGTGATCTTATTTGGAAAAGTCTTAGATAGTCAATGAAATCAACCAAATTATCATACAATTTAGCACTATGATAAAATTTCAGTTTACCAAAGACTTTGAAATTGATAAACCTTTTTGTTTATTCAACCCAATTCTTAAAAATTACCCATGAAAATTTTGTGAGACAGACACAATTAACTATCATCTTAAGTCACCTTTTTGCTGATGAATTGCAATAGAAATACCATGAATTCATTTGACCTTTACTAAACCTTGGTAGAACAAAATTTGTATATTAATGCAGATAACGCTACATATGTGTCTATTTCAATTAAACCAAAAGAGTTCAATTAGCTTTAATATGGAATATGTTGCACCTGTCTCAGATAAAAATTAGTCAATGTGTTCCCCACTGGCAGTTTTTACCTGAGGCACCTGTGGGGAAATCTGCAGTGGTTGGTTTAAATTCTGTGCAATCCATGGACGCCTTCATGTTAATTTGGGATTTACTTTAGCTTAAACCTCACAGGAAGGTGCCAAAGAGCTTGGGTGTTTTTGCCCCTTGATAGTGAGGGTAGGAGGAACAGGTCACCCATGGCCCCCCAGGCAGTGGGTATGGAATCCATTATCCAAGTTGCGCCCATGCTGGTGCAGGAAGAGGAAGAGGCCGGGGGAAAGGGTGCCTCTTTAAAGGCAAGAATTGGATTAAAATATTTTTGTAACATTTTTGTATTCTTTTGGTCTCCTGTCCCTCCTCCTGCAAAACAGGGATTTTTTTTTCCTGCCAATTGTTTTCAGGCCTATGCACCTTTTATTTAAAATGTGTTCTAATGTATTTTCTTTTGGAAGAGAAGGAGTGTTCCCATCTTTCTGGGAAAAAGTTCAGGAAGAACACATTGGAAATAAAACTATGACTACATGAAGCCCAGAGTACCTCTGTTGGCACCCCTTTCCCCCCAAAAGTTGGGGTGTTATTGACTGAACCAAATGGCTTCATAGCTTCTGGTTCCTCCTCCAAAGTCAGAGTCCACTGAACCAAAAGACTCCCTAGACACGCTGAGAGAGCCAAACCAAAATAACCTATTGGAGGCAATACAATGGGAGGAAGAGATCCAAGAAAGCCATTTCATGGCTATCTATCCTCTGAGCTTAACATACATGACAAGTTGGTGTTACAATAAAGATTATCTCCTTCTTTGTCATAAGTTCCTCCCTGTAGTCTTTGCCTTTATTCCAAATTTCACCCAATGTGCTACTGGGTAGGATAGAGATGGAACTTCCCAATATGCACAAATTTAACACAACACAACACAACACAATGCCTGCACACACAACAAAAAAGATCTGTTCCAAATTCCAAATAAATTAATAATTATTCAAACACCTTTCAGTTTCTCCCCAAAGCCCTGCCTTTTGAATGGGAAAAGCAAGAATAAGGAAACAAAAACACATAGTGCTTCATTAATGAGAAACTTACATAGGTGTGCACTCCAAGGGATTTACCTAGTCCAGAACTTCTCAACTTCCCCAAATACCACTTTCCTTTCCACTTCAACCAAAATGTGAAATTGGCAGAGAGCATGGGTCTGGAATCAGCAGGGAGGTTCGCGGAGACAAAAATAGTCTAAGGAGCTGCAGGAACAGGTCCCTTAGATTCCCTCCCTGATACTAACTAGCTTATAACAGTTAACCTCCTGAAGCTGTCCACGTTACTAGCCTCAGAAACCAAGAAGGAAGCTTTGGTCTGCTACTGGCCAACAGCCCCACCTTGAGACTATGGGGGAATTGGATACCACAGGGTCATTGCTTCTGGCTGGCTTGCCAAAATTTGTTACTAAAACCTAATCTCAGCTGCTCATTGCTCCAAAAGCCAATATTTGAGAAAGGAATTTTGATTGGAAAGGGATATGAGCTTTATTCAGGAGCCCGGCTACCAGGAGAGAAGGGGAAATCTTATGTAAAAGTCAACTATGAGGTTGCTGCCTGGCTCAGGGGTTATTAAAGAAACTTAGGGCAATTAATCAGTGGAGGGAGTACAGTGACCCTAACATTTCCGGATTACATGAAGACTCAATGATACCAGCTACAGATGCTAAGAGGTTGTGCAAGGGTGTCTATTCCTTGGTGTTTGGTGTGGGGGGTGGGGTTGTGCAACAGCTTCTGGATTATTTTTCATGATGTGAAGAAGGACTCTGTTCTTTTCTAGGAAAGGATGCATGATATATAGGTATAAAGAGAAAGATTAGTTGATCAATCATGGGGGCTCAGGGTGCTGGCTAAAGCTTGAAGAATAGGAGGAAAATTTTCTCTGGCATGGCTCCCTGGTGATAATAAACACTTCATACACTTCTGATGTGCAGGCTCAGTGCTCCATTGTGAATATCTGGGTTTTTCAGCTGAATTAAAGCTTATTATGAAAAACTCAACCCACAAAGGGGCAAGAGGCATGATGGAACAGAAGGGGTGGGGGCTGGGGTTGAGGCAGGGGAGTTGTATGGAACCACCCAAGACAGAGATCAAGTTTATCTATGTATGCTTAACTGAGAGTGAAGGAGACTGGGTTTCTCTTTCAGAGACAGCATGACTGTAAGGATATTGGAGAGATACTCAAAATGGGTTGGGGGTTGGATTAGGGTTCCTTTCCATGGGTGGACACATTGATGGTGGAAGGTTTACCTGTCATAATCCTCACAGAATTATTAGGTAAATTTTATTAACCCCACCTTACAGGTGATGAAACTAAGGCTTAGAGAGGTTTTGTCAAGTGCCCAAGATAACACAGCATATTAAGAGTCAAAGCAAGATTTGAATTCAGGTCTTTGACTGCTGAGCTCCTGCTCTTTCCACCACACCACAGAGAAGAAAGTTTTACTCTTTTATGTGTGTGCCTCAGCTGCCTCAGCTGTGTGATGGGAATGGGGTGGGAGATGGAGGATAGGTGCTCTAAAATGTTAGTTGTGTGAAGGAATGCATTATCTGTGCAGGTTCTCCTTCCGTGGTTGGGACAGAGCCCTAAACACTCAGAAAGGGGAATATAGCAAAAGAGTTCCACTGTGGGCTAGGAAACTGTAAATAAGTTTCCCATGGGTTTCCATGTTTTCTCCTGGACATCCTAGATCTTTATTTATTTATTTATTTATTTCAAATAGTTTATTGACAAGTTGGTTTCCATATAACACCCAGTGCTCATCCCCACAAGTGTCCTCCTCCATGCCCATCCCCCCTCCCCCCACATCCATCAGTCCTCAGTTTTTGTCAGCATTGAAGAGTCTCTCATGGTTTGCCTCTCTCCCTTTCCCCCACCATTTCCGCCCTTCTTCTCCCCCTTGTTCCTCTGTCAAGTTCCTCCTAATCCTCCTATACGTGCACACATATGATATTTGTCCTTCTCTGCCTGACTTATTTCGCTCAGCATAACACCCTCAAGGTCCATCCATGTTGCTACACATGGCCAGATTTCATTGTTTCTCATTGCCACGTAGTATTCCATGGTATAGATAAACCACATCTTCTGGATCCATTCATCTGTTGATGGACACTTAGGCTCTTTCCAGGTTTTAGCTATTGTGGAGAGTGCTGCTATGAACATTGGGGTACATGTGCTCCTATGCATCAGCATTTCTGTATCCCTTGGGTAAATTCCTAGCAGTGCTATTGCTGGGTCATAGGGAAGTTCTATTGTTAAGTTTTTGAGGAACCTCCACACTGTTTTCCAGAGGGACTGCACCAGTTTACATTCCCACCAACAGTGTAGGAGGGTGCCCGTTTCTTCACATCCTCGCCAGTATCTAGAGTCCTCTGATGTGCTCATTTTGGCCACCCTGACTAGCGTGAGGTCGTATCTCAGTGTGGTTTTGATTTGTATTTCCCTGATGAGGAGGGACATTGATCATCGTTTCACGTGTCTGTTGGCCACCTGGATGTCCTCTTTGGAGAACTGTCTGTTCATCTGCCCATTTCTTCACCGGGTTGTTTTTCTTCGGGTGTGGAGTTTGGTGAGTTCCTTATAGATTTTGGATATTAACCCTTTATCTGATATGTCATTTGCAACTATCTTTTCCCATTCCGTCGGTTGTTATTAGTTTTATGGATTGTTTCCTTTGCCGTGCAGAAGCTTTTGATCTTGATGAGGTCCCAATAATTTATTTTTCCTCTTGATTCTTTTGCTTTTGTGGATGTGTCAAGTAACAAATTGCTGCGGTGGAGGTCAAGGAGGTTGTTTCCTGCTTTCTTCTCTAGGGTTTTGATGGTTTCTTGTCTCATGTTCAGGTCCTTTATCCATTTTGAGTTTATTTTTGTGTATGGTGTGAGAAAATGATCTAGTTTCATTCTTCTGCATGTTGCTGTCCAGTTCTCCCAGCACCATCTGTTAAAGAGGCTGTCTTTTTTCCATTGGATATTCTTTCCTGCTTTGTCAAACGTTAGTTGGCTGTATACTTTTGGGTCCATCTCTGAGGTCTCAATTCTATTCCATTGGTCTATGTGTCTTTTTTGTGCCAATGCCATACTGTCTTGATGATGACAGCTTTGTTGTAGAGGCTAAAGTCGGGGATGGTGATGCCTCCCGTTTTCGTTTCTTCTTCAATATTACTTTGGCTATTCGGGTCCTTTGTGTTTCCATACAAATTTTAGGATAGTTCATTCTAGGTTTGAGAAGTATGCTGGTGCAATTTTGATTGGGATTGAATTGAATGTGTAGATTGCTTTAGGTAGTAATGACATTTTAACTATATTTATTCTTCCCATCCATAAGCATGGAATGTTTTGCCATTTCTTTGTGTCTTCTCCAATTTCCTTCATAAGTTTTCTATAGTTTTCATCATACAGATCTCTTATATCCTTGGGTTTATTCCTAGGTATTTTATGGAGTTTTGTGCAATTGTGAATGGGATCAGTTTCTTGCTTTCTCTTTCTGTTGCTTCATTATTGCTGTATAGAAATTTCCTGTGCTTTGATTTTGTATCCTGCGACTTTGCTGAATTCATGGATCAGCTCTAGCAGACTTTTGGTGGAGTTTTTTGATTTTCCATGTAGAGTATCATGTCATCTGTGAAAAGTGAAAGTTTGACTTCTTTGCCAATTCTGATGCCTTTCATTCCCTTCTGTTGTCTGATTGCACGTAGGACTTCCAGGACTATGTTAAACCACAGTGGTGAGAGGGGACATCCTTGCAGTGTTCCTGATCTCAGGGGAACGCGCTCAGTTTTCTCCATTGAAGATGATATTAATTGTGGGCTTCTCATAAATGGCTTTTATGATGTTTAAGTAAGTTCCTTCTATCCTTACTTTCTCGAGGGTTTTTATTAAGAAAGGATTCTGTATTTTGTCAAATGCTTTTTCTGCATATATTGGCAGGATCATATGGATTTTATCTTTTCTTTTGTTGATGTGATGTATCACATTGATTGTTTTATGAGTATTGAACCAGCCCTACCACCCAGTAGTGAATCCACTTGATCATTGTAAATAACTCCTTTTGTATGCTGTTGTATTTGATTTGTTAGTATCTTGTTGAAGATTTTTGCATCCATATTCATCAGGGATATTGGCCTGTATTTCCTCCCCCCCCACCCCCACCCCCCGGATCTCTTTGTGGCCTAAAATCAGAGTGATGCTGGCTTCATAGAAGGAGTCTGGAACTTTTCCTTCCATTTCTATTTTTTCGAAAAGCTTAATAAGAATGGGTATTAACTCTCATTTAAACATCTGGAGAATTTCCCAGTGAAGCCGTCTGGCCCAGGGCTCTTATTTGTTGGGAGATTTCAATAACTGATTCAATGTCTTCACTAGTTATGGTCTGTTCAGATTTTCTATCTCTTCCCATTTTAGTTTTGGTAGTGCATGTGTGCTTAGGAATATGTCCATTTCTTCTAGGTTGTCCAGTTTGTTGGCAAATATTTTTTCATAATATTCCCTGATAATTGTTTGTATTTCTTTTTTTTAATGTTTTATTTATTTTTAGGAGAGAGATAGACACAGAGAGAGAGAGACAGCGTGAGCAGGGGAGGGTCAGAGAGAGAGGGAGTCATAGACTGAAACAGGCTCAGGCTCTGAACTGGCAGTCAGCACAGAGCCCGACACAGGGCTCGAACCCACGATCTGTGAGATCATGACCCAAGCGAAAGTCGGACTCTTAACCGACTAAGCCACCGAGGCGCCCCTAATTGTTTGTATTTCTGAGGGATTGGTTGTAATAAATCTATTTTAATTTGTGGTTTTGTCTATTTGAGTGTTCTCTCTTCTTTTTGAGAAGCCTGGCTAAAGGTTTATCAGTTTTGTTTATTTTTTAAAAAAAAAACAACTCTTGGTTTTATTGATCTGTTCAACTGTCTTACTTTTTATAAAATTTTTAATGTTTATTTAATTTTGAGAGAGTGATAGAGCAGGAGTAGGGGAGGAACAGAGAGAGAAGGAGACACAGAATCAGAAGCAGGCTCCAGACTCTGAGCTGTCAGTACAGATCCAGATGCGTGGCTTGAACCCATGAACCGTGAGATCACGACCTGCGCTGAAGTAGGCCACTTAACAACTGGGCACACAGGTGCCCCACAATTGTCTCATTTTTGGATTTTATATTATTTACTTCTGCCCTGATCTTTATTATTTCTCTTTTTCTGCTAGATTTGGGGTGTTCTTGCTGTTCTGCTTCTAGTTTCTTTAGATATACTGTTAGATTTTGTATTTGGGCTTTTTCTAGTTCCTTGAGATAGGCCTGGATTGCAATGTATTTTCCTCTTAGGACTGCCTTTGCTGCATCCCAAAGGGTTTGGATTGTTGTGTTTTCCTTTTCATTTGTTTCCATATATATTTTTTAATTTCTTCTCTAATTGCCTAGTTAACCCATTCATCCTTTAGTAGGGTGATCTTTAACCTCCATGCTTTTGGAGGTTTCCCAGAGTTTTTCCTGTGTTTGATTTTAAGTTTAATAGCATTGTGACCTGAAAGTGAGCATGGTATGATCTCAATTCTTTTATATTTATTTAGGGCTGTTTTGTGACCCAGTGTGATATTTTGGAGAATGTACCACATGCACAGGTATATTTGATGAGTGTACGAGAATGTATAAATTTGGGTGTGCATGCCTGTCTGTAAATATAGGAGTCTATGCCACCTTCTGAGGCTGGGATGACGAGAATCACACTGAAAACTTGTATCTTTAGTCAGTACTACCCAGACAGGTCCAAACCAAGTCCTTGTCTCTTAGAGTCTTCAGAAAGGCCATGTATACATTCTTCCTGAATTTCACACAGCCTAGTTTCAACCCTTTGTTCTGGGAAGTTCTTGCTGAGTCTAACTCAAATCCTCTCATGCTTCATCCTGATAAGCCCAGAATGAGTTTGTAAAATGGATCCCTGCACTCCCTTCCCCAAGCATGGAAGTAACACATGGGTACAGAGTGTACAGACACTGAAAGAAAGTGGGGCTATAGCTGGTGGATCACAGATCAGTCAGGTCTTTCCTGGGCAAGAGGGCCATGGTCAACAGGGCAGATTTAGAGACAGGAGTTCAGGAACCACCAATTTTTCCTGTTTCCCTTGCACTTCAAGCTGAGCAGGGGGAAAACAGGAGAAACAGAGGCTCTGGTAGAAGGGACTAAGTTAGACTGGGAAAATGCTTCTCTGCCTGAATCTTTGAGGAAACTCTGGAAACAGGGAAAAGAGCAAATGACAGATGAGAAGAAATTCCTCTTACAGCTCAAGAAATAGGAAGAGAGGGGCAAGGATTGTGGGACTCTGAGGGACAGAAGGGTGTGTGTGCTGATGGTGAGGGTGTGCACAGCATTGTTTTTGTGGTGTACGTGTCTGTGTTCCATGATTAACAGTCCTGTGTTCATCAGTCAAGTATGTAAACATATATCACACGGGGAAGGGTGTAACTTTGGCATTATTTTTTTAAATGTTTTATGTATTTTTGAAAGAGAGGAGAGCGAGCGATCATGAGTGAGGGCGTGGCAGAGAGAGAAAGGGGGACCACAGAAGTTCTGAAGCTTCCTCTACACTGACAGCAGTGAGCCGAATGCAGGGCTCGAACTAAAAAAACTGTAAGATCGTGACCTGAGCTGAAGTCAGAGGCTCAACCGGCTGAGCCACCCAGGTGCTCCTTTACCTTGATTCTTAAGCCATGGGTTGTGAGCTGGCTACCCACTGGGGCCTATGAAGTATCGTTTTCTGTTATGAATCTCAGTCAGCATACATGGGAAGACCCCTGTCCTGGGAAGTAAGAAAACATGGGTTCCAGTTCTGGCTCTAGTTATCAGCTGGGTCATTGTGAAGCGTCACCTCTACGAGCTGGAATGTCACCTAAACTTGTGTGCTAGCAGTCCCAGTGCTGAGACCAGAAAAGGGAATAGGTCTGGAGTGGGTGGTGGCATTTCAGGAGCCAAAGAGAATAAAGGATATCAATGGAAAAGGCTGCAGAAGGGGTTTCCAGAATTCAGAAATTCCTGGGTTCTTGCTAGAACCAGACTCTCTGGAAAGCCCAGTCCTTAACCCAGTTCCAAGGGCCCAGAGCTGGCTCTGCAGGGAGAGCCATTCTCTGCTGCCCTGTTGTGGCCACAAACCCTTCACAGGTCTCTGCTGAGAAGGTTCCTTTCAAGTGCTCAGGATTGAGTAACTACTCCTGGTGGAAATTGTTTGTATCACAAGGAGTGATCTTTGTCCAAGAGCATCTTCTGCTCCCACCCCCACATTGTTCCTGGTTTCTGGAGGCATTCAGGACCTACTTAAGGCTGGGATAGTCTTCCTGAGATATCACCCTCTTTGCCATCTGAAATTTTCACTTCTGCTTTTCGGGATGTGAAGTGGAGACAAGGGTATGGTATCAGGATATTGAGCCTAAAGGGAAATTTATCTCTTTCCTTGGATTCCATATAAACCTCAGCTTCCAAAGTCTTCAGGAGATTTCAAAGAAAGATAGCAGGGGCTAATGACATCCCTGGAGAGAATACATCTGGAGTGGACCAGTCTTCAGCAAAATCTATCAGACTCAGCAGAGAGATGGATTGGCAGGAACCAGGAAGAAAGAGACATGGATAACGGAGGGAGATGGCACATTTGACGGGTGCTAGGAGAACTCCTTATCTGCTAGCTCTGGAATCCAGTTCCACCCACAATGCTGCCCTTGGTCTTCCCCTTTTCGTGCTCAGTGTTCATTAGTGACTACAAGTCTTTGGGGAGACACTCAGGGGGCAAGCTGCCTTGGGTGGGTAAGAAGGTTGAGGGGGAGGAAAAGACACCAGGTAAGTGATGTAAGAGGAGGGATTGGAATGACTGGATTTGAGTTAGAGTCCCATGATTACTGGGATGCTTGGAAACCTTGGCAGCGGAAACTGTCCTGATTGCAGATACTGACTTGCTGGTGGTGAGTGAGTGGGTGGTAGGGTGGGAAGAATATTGAAAGAATGAAGTTCTACTAAATTAGGTGCTATTTTGAGAGACTTGTTGAAATACAAGCCAATGACTTTAGTGAGAACTTCCTGTGTAAAAGGAGGGGGTTACAGGTGTTGTGAGGGGATAACAGGGGGAAACACACTTTCTGTTCCCCTTATTCTATTTGAAGACCAGCTGCATCTCCTCCCTAGATTCATTACACCAAGTGTTTGTGTTTCAGGGATGGAAGGATCCACTGGCTAGTTTCTCCCAAGATCCAGAGGCAAAGCTCCCAAGCTTTCTGTTCTGCACACACCCAACCCTCTCCAACAGAGCACTTTCAGTGGACCTTCCTGCCAGTCCTCACTTCTCTTCTCATAGACTGCTCCAGATACATAGATAACTGGCCTAGTGGGAGTTTGAATGCCCTCCCAGAATTTCCAGTGGCTCATAGTGGATGAACTGGAAAGGGTAAGGACCAAGTCTCAGGGTCTGACTAGACAACATAACAAGCATAGGGGTGACCCAAATCTAAAGTCCTGGAGAATGTTAGGTGAGGAGGATGCTGAAATAAGAGGCTAAGATGGGTCCTGATAGTCCAGCCATCCATTTTCCATGTGAAGGGCTGCCTGCCCAGTTGCCTTTGCTACTTCCTGACCAGTCAACTCCAGGAACTGCAGGGCAGTTCTGGGAAGCAGAGAAGAGGGCAGACAGGGACAGGAAGTAAATACAGTAGATTCAAGCCAAGCCTTACACAGAGGGGCCAGTAAGGTAGACCTTGTCTTAGCACCCCGAAAGTCTAAGAGACAGAAACACGTGGTCAAAAGAGGCAGACAGTAGGCAGTGGAATGGAGAGACAGAGAGACAAACCCAAAGCAGGAGAGAGGAAAGAGAGCAACATCCAGAGAGCAGAGCAAAAATCCAAGACAGAGAGATTCCTAGAGGCCAGTGATAACAGAGACAGACATGGAGCCAGAGACAGGAGATTGACTGAGGTTCAGGGCTCTGAAAATCATGGACCCAGAGCCAAAGACAAATTCATGGACATGGTGCCAGGAATGGGAAGATTGTCAGGTAAATGCACACAGAGACTAAGGGACAGGAAGACAGAGAAGGGAAAGGAGGAGGTGGGTAGCAAAGGGGCAGGTAGAGGTTCCAGAGGGTGGGATGCGGACTGAGTCAAGGACTATGTGGTGTATGTGTGTGTATGAGGGGTAGGGCAGGAACATGACATTTCGGAACTCCATACAAAATGGCAGAGTCCTCTGGTGTTGAAGGAGACCCCTTGCCCCTCCCTCTGCAGGACTGCTCTGAGCAGTATAGGGGAAGGAGGGAGAACAGAAACAAGATGTGAGTTAGAGAAAGACTGAGATGGCGAAGGAATGGCAGACCCCGACTGGGATGAGAGGGAGAGAAACTGAGAGTGGAGTAGGGGGTAGAGAAATGGACAGAAGACAGAGGGAGACAGAGGAGGAGAAGGAAGATGATGGAGGCGGGTGTGCAGTCAGGGAGAGGGAGGGGCCTCTCACTGCAGGAGGGAGAGAGGGGCAAGGAGAAGAAGGCTGTTGAGAAGCAGATGAGAGGAAAGGGGGGAAGCAAGCAGGACACCTGTCTCCCCAGAGAGGCTGAGCTGGGATGAAAGAACGCTGTGGAAACATGGGGAGGTGGTCAGTGAATGCTTTTTAGGGTGTTTTTGTGTCTCTCTTGCTTTTAAGTACAATGAACTTTTCTATGCTTCCTGCATGTCAGGTGCGCGCGCGTGTGCGGGCGTGCGCGCGCGCACACACACACACACACACACACACACACACGTGCCCTGGGATTCTAAAGGAAAGCATTGCTGCACTAGAGATGGATTCCCTCCAGCTGCCTGCTTCCCTGACACTAAGCCTTACAGAGCCCTGTAGGCTCAGATGAAGTCTCTGCTTGGGTTTCTTTCTCAGTTCCCTCCTTTCTCCAAGGGAGTGGAATCAGTGAGTCACACTCTCTACCCTTATGTGTGCTTGCACCGAGGGAAAACCCGGAGAGAGGAGCGGGCGCCATGTTCTGGGGGAGCTCCTGGCAGCTGGTAAGATGAGGCTGAGAGCAAAGACAGAAAGGCACAGCACTCTGGGCACTACCTCAGCAAATGTTTATGAGCTGAGTTGGTCAAGGGGAACTGGACCAGACCCACGACTCAGATGAAGGGAGACTGGCAATGACCAAAGGAGAGAAGATAGAGAAAGACACAGAAGTCTAGAAGGTGTCCTAGAAGACAAGGAGAATTATACTCATTTAGTTAGCTAGGAGCAGGAAAATGGAGAGGAGAGAATCAGATAAGTTTGAGATCTCAGGAAGTGCATGATCTTGTGGTGGAGTATGTGAACCTTGGAGACATAGAGGAGGAAATTTTGTGTGTGTGTGTGTGTGTGCGTGTGTGTGTGCTTGTTGGGGAAAGTGTGTTAGGGAGGCAAGGGATGGAGGAGGCAGGGTCTGCTGGAGAGGGGGGCAGAGAGTTTGGGCTGCGATGACCTGGAAAGCCCACCTTCCAGGGATAGGATCTGACAAGGTGGCAGAGATAGTGGTAATATTGGGCAACAATGCAAACTGTGCCACAGTTGTAGCTCCACAGTGACTCTGGGCTGTGTGGACAAGATGCTGGGAAGCTAGCCTGACATCTCTGATGTATCCTCATATTCTCTGAGGCTGACTGAGCCTGGACTGCATAGGCTAGTGAGCTATGGCTGGGGGGAGACAGCTGCCAGGGCCTAGACACATGGGAAAGAGGTCTCTCGGGTCAGGAGACAGAAAGAGGGAAAGGGAGACAGAGATGTGGTGGGGAGGGGTAATGGGAGGACTGGAGGCTTTGGCTATCCCTTTCATCCACCCCTTCCATGGATTAAATTCTGTATTTTAAAGCTTGAAGATCTTCAGTAAATGACCTGGTTTAGCCTTTCATCTTCAGAAGGTAAGGTATGACTTCTCCACATCTCAGATGAGGCCTCAACTTGGCCAAGCTCTCCTGGGCAGAGCATGCTGAGAAAGGCTCCAGGAGGCAGGTCTTTTGTCCTCTGGGGAGTAACTTCTCCCTCACACAACAGGCTCCAAGCCTGGCTGCTTCCCAGGGCAGAACCTCCAGGAGGGGGCACCACAGTGCATTCCTTTGATTCTTTGCTCCTCCCTTAGGAGCTCTGTGACTTGAGGCAAGTTACTTAACCTTTCTGAGCCTTAGTTTCGTTATATGTAAAATAGCAGCACTAATCCCTGCTTCTGTAGCATGGAGTTGAAGATAAAATGAGACTTATGTAAAGATTTATGTATATAGTTATAAATATTTATAAAACTAAATGTATTAGGCATTTTAAATCATCCACATCTTTATCTTTTCAGCCTATTCTCTCCAGACCTGCTGAGTACATCAGTTTCCTGTCTCCCAAGCCCTTTGTACCCCCAACCTCTAAATATGGCAATTCCTTCTATTTGATCTTGCTTTGTATTCTCTATGTCCATGTCCATCCTCTCTTCCATATGTCCCTCAGCACTGGAAGGAGCTGTCTACCATGTATTATCTTATATGTTTACTTTCTTCTTCTTCTTCTCTTTATTCTTCCTCTTCCTCCTAATTTATTTATTTATTTATGCATGCATGCATGCATCTCAGGGTTTCTTGTCTTGTATGTCCTCTTTTCACATCTCAGATATGTCTTTCCTCCTTTGGGATGCTTTCCTGCCCCCTGGGGTGGGTTCACAGAGTGAGTCCAAAGAACAGACACTGAGAGGTACAAACAGACTGAGATCCAGCAGGAGAGGTGGCCTTGAAGGATAGGACAGCAATTGAGGCTTCTGCATGTGGGCTCTTACCTACAGGCTAAGTGATCCTTCTTCAGTATGTTTGCCATGACTGGGGGAGGGGAACAGTCATCTCCCTATTTACGGTAAAGTTAGAGCTTCCTCAAGTTTAGAGAGACTATCTTGTTCCCTGATGTGGGACATGTCATCTGGAGGTCCATCCCATAGACAGAGAAATATCAGCTAAGAGAGGACTTTCCTTTTCAGTTTGGTAGTATATGTGTGTGTATGGATTTCTCTGGTTCTAGCATTTAACAACCCTATCTCTAAGGAAATCCTTTATTTTTTCTTATTGTTTAATTAATTAATTAATTTATTTATTTTCCTTAGTTTATTGTCAAGTTGGTTTCAATATAACACCCAGTGCTCATCCCAATAAGTGCCCTCCTCCATACCATCACCTCCCTTCCCGTCTCCCCCCCGCTTAGCCCTCCGTTTGCTCTCAGCATTCAAGAGTCTCTCACAGTTTGCCTCCCTCCCTCTCTCCAACTATTTTTCACCTTCTTCTCCTGCTTCGTCCTCCATTAGCTTCCTCCTAATCCACCTATATACTCAAACGTATGGTATTTGTCCTTCTCTGCCTTACTTATTTCGCTCAGCATAACACCCTCTAGTTCCATCCATGTTGCTACAAATGGACAGATTTCATCCTTTGTAAGTGTATTCTAAATTCCTTTTCCTAAAATTAAACTGATCTCCTTAGTGGAGACAGTTTATCAAGTCCACTCTGGTTCAGTGTGTTTCATCAGATGTGTGTCCATGATGGAGGGGGAGGGTAAAGGGTAGAATGTGGAGAAGAAATATAATTACTCAGGTCCTGGCTTTAATTACATGGAAGCCCTGGACATTCTGAACTTTATTAACTTCTAAGTGTCCATGCGGTGGGATGGACCTAGTGGGTTCTGATCCCTTATCTTCTCTGCAGGATTTTCTGGAAGGTTCCCTCTCTACTCTCCTTGCTGCAAAGGAGACACCTTGGGCTGGTTATAACTAGACATCTGGCCTCTGGGACCTTCAAATATGGGTGGCAGGGGCGGGGCAGGGAGGACAATTCCCCTGTAGATTGCTTGAGTTAGTGTTCTTAGTGTCTCTCCTGGCCCTTAGAGGAGCTGGGAAGGTAGTCTTTGCAGAGCCCCAGGAAAGCCTGGGGCAATGGGCAGGGTCCAGCTTTCCATGGCTGGTTACTTCATCTCAGGTCCGTTAAATTCAAGTATGTACACTGGCCTTAAAGTCTCTGTTCTCTGCCTCAGTTTCTCCTTTTGTGGATTTCATATATATATTTGTGGGAGCTCTTTAGTGAAGAACTGCTTGAAGGCATATGTCATGACTGCACAGAAGGTGTCTACATTGTTGACTCTGAATTAATGGATAGTCATTAGTATGTTAGTTTGCTTATATTTTGCACAGTGCTTCTTTAGCTCACGATGCAAACATAGTCTCAATCCTTACCCTCTTCTCACTCTTCATGTGATCAGTAACTAGCCTGTCCCCAACATTTTCTCCAGACTTTTTCAGTCTTGCTTCCTGCTGCCCAAGTTTCTCTTCCTCCTTGGCCCCCACTTCTCCTTGCACTGGTTTCTCAGGCTACATTAACTCTGAAAATTTTAGGACTGAGCTTCAGGGGTCTTTCGATTGAAACATTTTGAAGGAGACAGTAGCGGAGGCAGTATTCATATCCATGTAGGAGTCTCTGGGATCCCCAGGTTGGCACTGGGAGGGAGCCTGGGCAGCAATGGCAGCTGCACTCTGCCAGCTTTCTGGGCACAGCTACCATCCAACAGCACCTGAGAGGGGACAGGGGCTCAGCAGAGACCAGGTGAGACAGAAAAGGATTATGAAGCAAATATATACCCCCCTCACTGCCCTGGGTCCCTCCCCTGCTCCACACTTGCCTTCTTCTCTCTTTTTGTCTTCCTCCCTCCCCCCTCCTCTCTGAAGCCCTGTCTTCTTTCCTACTTTGCCTCCTTCACCTTTATCTCTCAGGCAGATCTGTATGTCTATACACCTGTCTGTTTCTCTGACTCCAAAATTTTTTGGTCTGAGAGTTTTAGGACTGACTCTACTCTCAGATCTTTCTTCTGGCTGTCTCCCTCCCTATTTCCCTCCCTCAGCCTCTGAAGTCTCTCTTGCCATACACATCTTTATGAGTTTCACCTTGTGTGCCTTTTAGTTTTCCATGCTCATCACCTGTATATCTCCTTTTGGTGTCTCCCCCCATTCTGTTCCCTTTCTTATCCCTCCTTTTATCTCTCTTCCTTGCTTCTCTTATCTTTGTGTCTTCCAGCCTCTTCCCCTGTCTCTGGCTCACACCCCTGCCTGTTCTCCTCTTCAGCTCTCCCACCCCTCAAGGTTCAGGCACTTCTCTTGAGATCACCTGGATGGGCCACAAGTACCAATGATGTACCCTTTCCTCCATGAGAGAATTATGGCTCCATCCTGTGTCCTTTGTATTCCCCCAACCCTGTACACATTCTTTTCTTTAGCTAGTTATTATTTGGAGGTCTTGCTATTTCCCCCCAGAAGGCAGTGAATAACATAGGGTGAAAGGGGAAGAAATTGTTATTGGGACCAGATGCACGGACAGCGAGACCCTCCCCCTACACACTTCTTTCCCTTAAGCAGATGCACATGTGGGAAAATCCCAGCTTGAGGCGAGGGAAGACAGCCTAGAACTAACTGTTGGCTAGACACAAATCAAACAACCAGATGCTCTCCCACCACTACTGTTAGGTCTTGACAGCCATCCTTCCAACTCCTGTCTGTCTCCTTTGCCTGTAGGAATTTTGCCTCTGTAGTCCTGACTGGGCCACTCATCTACTACTCAGCATAGCACCTGGAAGAAAAGAGGTGCTCAGTTAGTGCCCTTGGTCCATGCCTACTGGAGATGTGTTAGGGCAGGATCAATGTGAGTTGTTGGTTTTCCTCAGTGGGAGGTTCTTCCTGAGATCCAGAGCAATTCTTTCTACTCTAATTTTCAATATTCTGTCTTAGTATAGTTAGTATAAACTTTTTCCCTGCAGAGACCTGCTGTGCTACCCTTCTCTCCCCTCCCTCCACCTCCACCCCAGTGTTTAAGGAACCTAATTTAGGGTTTAATGGAACCTCATCACTATCAAGTAGAAGGGAGTGGTGCCTCTTTTCCTCTGTCTGAGGGCTTCTTGGACCCATCATTTGTGCATTCAACCCTGAGTCTCTAAGTAGTTCCTCTCCATCTTCTCCATCTCTGACAAGTCTGTCTCTGTTTGAGGATTAACATTATAGGATGGAGGAGGCACCTTCGTTTAATCACCATTTTAGGGTATTGGAAATCTGATGTTATGAATGCCTAGAGCAGGAAGCTCCATAGCCAGGGACTATATCTTTTCCTTTATTTCCTCCAGCATAATGCTTAAGCACATTCAATAAGAATGTGCTATGAACTCTCAATGATTGTGTCAGGAAATCCCTCATGGTGAAGCTTAAGCCAGTTCCCTTTTAGTTTTATTCCTGGAGTGATAGGAAATATGGGTGAGGAGACAGGGAGGGATAGATGGTGGTGGCAGAGGAAGGGTAGGATCAGGAAGAAACAGCTGAAGGGTGTGGTGATCCTATCTTTGTTCAAAGAACTGCTGAGTGGGCTCCTTAGGTGGATATGGTCTGGCCTCTAAATCACCACAGGCTCGGCTCCACCTGGCTCCCCCACTCTCCTCCTGCTAATCAGAACTTCCTCCATACGCAGGACACTGGAGAGTTTATTTACTTCTAAATTCACATCTTTTGCAAAGAAAGTCTCCAACAAAGTCTCACTTAACCCCTCACTCCTCCAACTCACCTAGATATGGCCCCACTAGTCTTCTATTTCCTACCCCCAGCTTTCCACCAGGAGAGCAGCTAATCTATCTAGTATACATTTTCCCACCTTTTTCATGTACCCCGCCTCCCGAATGGCCCCACCTCCTAGAGGGCCCACCTCCCAGGGCCCCTGCTAAGATCCATTTTAAGTCCTGAGTCTGCCTTGCCAAGCTCCTTCCCTCTCCCTGGGTTTGACTTGCACTTTCTTCTCGGGTCTTTCCTCTCTGAGACAGAAGAAGCCCATGGGTAAGTGATTTCTCCTGTTTATAGAGCTGGCAAGAAAATGGAAACAGAGCCAGAGAGGAGGAGGGCTGGCTTGGAATGCCGCTGGCTGTGGAAGCCCTGTGAGGTTTGAGCAGAGGGTATTTCACGGCTAGACTGTGTATTGCAGGGTGCAGACCAGAGGCCTTGTGAATTTGGGAAGACAACTAGGTTTGAGGGGTCAGAGTGATTTAGAAGCCTACACTCTGTTATCCTCCTGACCAGTGAGGTTCTCAGCTCTCTTGAGGAAAATATGAGTTAGGGGAGGTTATTTCTTGGTGCTTCTCTTCCAGAATCCTCCCCACCTCTTTGTCCTGCCCTCCTTCCTGGTCTTTTTTACTGACCTGGTTCAGAGCTTGGTTTCTTAATCTTTGTGTTTCCCACAGGGCCCAGTGCATAGTCTATTGAGACATGTCCTTTGAATAAATGAGGATTCTTCATCTGGCTTTGCTGCCTCTTTCATGTTTCTTCATACTTTCTCAATTGAGATCCTGAAAGTAACTGTATTATATCTTCTTAAGAGCATTGGTGTGGACTTTGCAGAAGAGCAGGTCCAGTGTGATAATGTGGTTCCTCATCACCATGTTGATTTGAGGGTCTTCTTCCTCCAAGCTTAAGGAGCTAGATATCTATTTTTACAGCCACTGGAGATATCTCCCTGGCTTTCTTATATAATTTTTAAAAATTGTGGTAGGCATTGATTATAGGCCAGGTCAGGCTGTAGGAGGAAAGATTACTAGGTTCCCCTAGGGTGTGGCTGCCTAGTGATCTTTAAAACACTTTATGAAGGCTTTTATAAAGTCCCAAGTATATTATAAATGAGTCAGTATTGAATAAACATTGAAATTTGATGGCACTGTTCTTTCTCTTTGAATTACCAATTTTATGTATATGATAGGCATATTTATTGATAGATAAAATGAAGGTGCCCAATATCCCTCCAATCACCATATATACAGTGGGCTGTACCCTAACACTAGAAGCCCAGACAACAATTCTCCATGAATGACACCAATTTTACTGATTATGCGTGGCAAATGTTTATTTCTAGGTTCTCCTTCTCTTGCCCTCTAGCTGTTCTTGAGCATCTTCTCTCCATTATTAACTGATACATGTTATGTGCTTCCAAGGCAAATTATCTTTAACCTTAGTTTAAGCAAAATCATGTGGAAAGGACAATTTCCTTCACCAAGTAGCTTCTGAATTGAAAATATTATTTTTTATCCTTTTGATTTATCCCTATCCCTTTTTTCTTTCAATATCACTGAAATCACAAATCAGACTGGAAATCGGGAAAAAACTAGAGAAGAAAGATAAACCGTGTCCCTTGAAAAGTGGTGGTGGAGGCACTTTGTTGTAATTTATATTTACTGAGCTGGGGTGAGATAGATGGATCTTGGTGGAGAAGTAATGTAAATCTGTATTTAGATAACAAGTCAGGACTTAAAGGCAACTTTAAGGCATCAGGACATGATGCAACTTTCATGTGATTCCAATGATCTGGTGTCTTCTCTACAACAAACCAAAATGATTAACTTTCCAAGAGAGATGGTGACAATGTGGGGCAGCATCCTAGGGCTGTTAGAGGAACCAAGCACAATCTCTATGTGAGACACATAGAGAAATAGCTGAATCTTACACGGAGAGCAGAAGGACTTCTGCTTTTCAATATCAATTGAAGATATTGATAACCAGAGATAGTCGTCCTTTCCCAAGCCAACTTGTATACAGTGTATTACTGAGGGTGCACATTGAAAGGAGGTACAAAGAAGAGGGAGCCATGGACTCTGACCACTCACAAATGTTATTCCAAAAGTGGAGATGGAGTGTAATTATAGTTGGGACCACAGGGTGGGTTTCTAGATTCTCTGCTTATGAGGAAAGGAAGACTTTGTTGGGGGGTGGGAATCAAAAGCTGTTTAGCAAGACTCCTTGGAAAAAAAATGAATGTGGATTAATGTTCATTGTAGACAAAGACAATCCAATATTACAGTTGTAATTCAGAAAATAAGGTAGAGAGGCATTTAGATTTCCTTCTACTGCTTTCACCTGGGTACTTTTATTAGGTGTTTTGTATTGACAGGATTCGTGTTTGAGAAAAGGGAGTAGAGAATCATAGGGAAAAGTAGAGGAGAAACTGTTTTTCACTGTTAACATCAATATATCACATCATTTTCTAATCCCTTAATTTCACTCCCTTCATGATTTTTCCCAGCTCTCTTTCTGTTTCTTCTTTGGAAATTATAATTCTGATTCTTCCTAGCACCCCTTCTAGTTTCTGAAGACCCCAGAAGAAGCAACTCAGGATTTTCTGATTTGTCAAGGTCGTCATATGTTTTAGAGTGATAGAAATGTTAAGAATTTCCAAAACTGAATTATGACTGAAACTACACCTGTAAATGTGTCAAAGTCATGAAAGAGAAACTGTATTTTACTTTGTCTTCTCTACAGTTATCCCAGAGGGACTAAGAAAAGCCGCCTTGTTCACAACAATACCAGAATGGTACTAGATAATATGGAGTCTATACAGCCTCTAGAGAAGCTCTGGCTATCTGCTTATTTACCTAAATAATGGTGCAATGATACTAGTGTGATATCTGCATGTATCAAGGAATCCATAGGTATTATGAGAAGGAAGCAAAGTGTTTTGTTATACAACTACTTAGATTTTGGTCTACATCTGGCTGGTTGTATTTGGTCTACATACAGTTGGTCTGGAGCATGTTATTTTTCATTGGGATGGGTTTTCACTGACTTGGAATTCAGCCTCTGTCAGACTGGTATAGTATTTGAGAGGTGTAGTGCTAGGGGTAGTAATGTAGGTAGGTGAGTTGGAGGAGGTGGCTGTGTTTCTTCTTGGTCTAACGAGCAGACAGTTTGGAGACTGTCATGCCTTCTAGTTCAACTCTTGGTTGCACATAGTAATATTTACTTGTTGAAATAGGGTTTGCAGCGTTATTTAGAGACCATGAAGTAGTTTCTACCCTACAGAGTTTTTATTTTAGAAAGTGATACAAACTCTTCTTCCAGGTAACATGCAAACAGAATACAGAGGAAAATAAGGTTATAGACGGAGGATGCCTGGTAAATGATCCATTTGGTGAGACTGTTCTATGAAGACTTTTAGGAGATAAGTTTGATACTTATTTAATTTATTATGAGCTGAATTCGGTTACTTCATCTTTCTTGCCAACGTTTCAGGAAAGCTATGTGACCTTTCTTTCTTTCCCCAGGGAAGAAGTTACACATTTATCACTACTGAAATGGTTTCTCTATCTTTTCCTTTTCATCACATACCAAGACAGAATTATTTATTATTATTATTATTATTATTGCATTTAGATTTGTATTAATATCTGTAACAAATATTTACTGGATCTCTTTAGTTTAGCAAACTAGATTTACTGGTTTAAGGTGTTTTGGAACTTGTTTTGTGTTTTTGGTGGTGTGCATGGAAGGAAAGACTAAAAGAGGCTCTAAGCTTTGCATCATGGTCATACTGAAGATGCAGCTTGAACTGATGTTTTCCTGGGAAATGGTTACACATGATGCCAAGGTGGGGTAGTTCTAACTTTTTCCATAAGTCTTCTCAGGCTCACCCATGGTCACAGAAGATACTAACTTTTTAAAATTTAAATTCAAATTAGTTGACATACAGTGTATCTTGGTTTCAGAAGTAGAAACCAGTGGTTCATCTCTTACATGACACCCAGTGCTCATTGCAAAAATTGCCTCCTTAATGCTCATTATGTATTTAACCATCTTTCCCCAGCCACCTCCCTTCCAACAACCCTCAGTTTCTTCTCTGTATTTAAGGTTCTCTTATGGTTTGCCTCCCTCTCTGTTTTTATCTTAATTTTCCTTCCCTTCCCCTATGTATATCCTTTGTGTTTCTCAAATTCCACATGAGGTAAAATTTATGATATCTGTCTTTCTCTGACTGATTTAGCTTAGCATAGTACACTCTGGTTTCATTCACCTTGTTGCAAATGGCAAGATTTCATTTGTTTCATCGCCAAGTAGTATTCTACTGTGTGTGCGTGTGTGTGTGTGTGTGTGTGTGTGGTGTGTGTATTACATCTTCTTTATCCATTCATCAGTCAATGGACATATAGAGCTAGAACAAACCATCCTAAATTTTTTATGGAACCTCAAAACCCCCAAATAGCGAAAATAATATTGACAAAGAAAACCAAAGCTGGAGGCATCACAATTCCAGATTTTAAGGTATAATACAGCTGTTAATCATCAAGGCAGTATGGTATTGGCACAAAAACAGACACATAGATCAATAGACTAGAATAGAAAACCCAGAAATGAATGTATGCATGTGTATGTATACATACACTTGGCAAAGCAGGAAAGAGTATTCAATGTAAAAAAAGATAGTTTCTTTAGCAAATGGTGTTGGGACAACTAGACAGTGACGTGCAGAAAGATGAAACTGAACTATTTTTTACACCATACACAAAAATAAATTCAAAATGGATCAAAGAGCTAAATGTGAGATAAACCAACAAAATCATAGAGAGAAAACAGGCAGCAACCTCTTTGACCTCAGACGCAGCAACTTCTTACTTGACATGACTGCAGAGGTAAGGGAAATAAAAGGAAAAATGAACTATTGGAACCTCATCAAGTTACTCACTTTCTTGCCACCACTGGAAAATGAGGTCCTTGCTACTCTTACCTTCCATCAGGTAGGAAGCCTTCTGTGATCTTGACATGCTCTTGTATTGACTGCTCCTTTTTGACTTAAATAACCCGTCCTGGTTCAGTTTACATATCTTTTGTGTATTTTGGAAAGCTGTAAGTTGTTCACAAAAATCCTTTAATTGTACATTCCCATAAAATGAATTCTCTTTTTGCCATCATTGTCTTGCACTGTGTGTAACTGAGTGTGTGATGACTTGGAGGTAATGTTGATTGTGTTGATAATTTGGGGGTGGGGAATGTTGCATTTCCTTGAGTTCTTTTGCACAAAGAATCAGTGTGATGCTTGAATTTTCTAATTTGGAATTTGTGTTTGTATTTATTTATTCTTAGTTGAAATCTGATCTTTAATAAATTGAGCCCAGACTTTCTCATTTAGAAACATTCTGTGGTTTTGGCTTGAGGGACCATCCAATTTCTCACTTTAGACCCAACCCAAAATACACAGAACTCATCTGTGTAATTAATTATACACAGTACAAGAAAAATGGTAGCAAATATAAGACATTCTTTTCTCTGAGAGCTTACACTATAAGGGCATTTCACTGATAGTTTCCTAGCTTCCTAAAGCAAGTGAAGTTCTATTCTACACACCAATCAATCATTTGATTATATTCCCACTCCTCTTATGCAGGCTAGCTTTAAATGTGGTTATTGTGGTTTGAGTATTGTGTCATGTTGCCTAATGCCAAAGCATTAGGTGATTTTGTTTCCAAATAAATTAAAATTGTGGAAGTAATAAACTCTGTGTTGTCTGTCTGTTCAGTTGTCTCACATCAGGGGATGACACTGGTGCAAACTATGATCAGCTGATTTTGGTTACTTCCTTTGTACTTTAACTTTGTTGTGGTGAAGGAGACTTGGACCTCAGCTCTTTTTTTATTTTTTAATATAGTTTATTGTCAAGTTGGCTTCCATATAGCATAGCACCCAGTGCTCATCCCCACAAGTGCCCTCCTCCATGCCCATCACCCCCCTTCCCCTCTCCTCCACCCCCATCAGCCCTCAGTTCTCAGCATTCAAGAGTCTCTCATGGTTTGCCTCCCTCCCTCTCCACCACTATTTCCCCCTTCTTCTCCTGCTTTGTCAGTTCTTGAGTCAGGTCTATGACACCACCAAACTGGGCTGTACATCCTAGGGTACTTCCTTTACTATGGCCAGTTAACTCTTTGTCCCTCAGGCATCAGCTGGGGTGGGGGGAGAGTAAGCTGAAAGCATCATCAGGCAGAAGCTCTGCTCCTCAGCTCCTCCTCACTGCCTACTACTCCTGCCCTCTTCCCCAGCTGAGTTTTCTCCCAATGCAAAGTTCTAGACAAGTGAGTTTATCACTGGAGATTAATGAGTGGAGGGCAGGGGTCACAGAGAGCACACTGGAGAGATCGTATATCTATTTATAGGTGTGAAAGTTTCTGGAAGGAGGATCCTGTTGAACAGGGTTTGGATACAGTGTGTTCTAGGCATGGAAGGACAGTCTATGTGAAGGCTGATGCTAATGCCAGCAAGATGTGCATTTGTGGGGAAAGCCTTGTCCTGTTCAAGCAGAAGCCACAGAAAAGTTTAATAGTATGAGTAAGTGCTACAAGAACAGTGAAAAGAAAACCTTGGAAATATAATTTTAGAAGTTTGGAATTTGTAGGAAACTGCAGATCTCTCTCTCTCTCTCTCTCTCTCTCTCTCTCTCTCTCTCTCTGTGTGTGTGTGTGTGTGTGTGTGTGTGTGTGTGTGTTTAAAACTTAAAGAATGTGTTATTTTTTCCAGGAGGGTGGAGAACAATCACATTTCAGTTATCTGCTTAATGTAGTGATAAGGAAGAATGTGAATTAGGGCTTTATTCTTTTTCAGGGGCAGCACTCTCTGATGGCTGCTGGGTGAATCTGAGTGAGAGCTGAGAGGATCTCATTGTTCAGAGTTACCAAATTCATGGACCAAGAGGGGGGACCAGGGAGTATGGCAGGAATCTGACCCTGGATATGAAGTATTTGAAAGTCTATTAGATAGAGGTCTAGTGTGGACAAGGTGCTAAATGTCTAAGTGACTTCATGTCAGCTGCATTCAGTTTAGGGTAAGGTTGGTGATACCCAAATATCTGAAACCAATGAGTTCACTTGGAATTTCTTTTTTTTTTAATTTTTTTAATGTTTTTTATTTATTTCTAGGAGAGAGAGAGAGACAGCGTGAGCAGGGGAGGGTCAGAGAGAGAGGGAGTCACAGATTGAAACAGGCTCCAGGCTCTGAGCCGGCAGCCAGCACAGAGCCCGACGTGGGGCTCGAACCCACGAACCGCGAGATCATGACCTAAGCGAAAGTCGGACGCTTAACCGACTAAGCTACCCAGGCGCCCCTCACTTGGAATTTCTTAAACTTATTCTAAATTTTTATACAATTTCTCTGAATAAAGTCAGGGTTCTTAGAGAATGGTTTGTTATTCCCCTTATTTCTGGACATATTTGGAGTTGAGTCTTCCTATTGAAACTAACATATAGAGGTAATTCTTTATCTTTTCTGTTGATCTTCCTATGCTTATAGCATGTTCAGAATACTGATTATTCCTTACCTCAAATTATTCATTAATAATTTTTTAAAAATGAGGATATCAAAAAATAGATAAGGAGATCTTACTGTTACCTGATGTCCATTGGTCTTTGTGATTCTTTCCATTGGTGATTAATAAATACTAACATGCTCTAAGTGTCATGAGCTCAGAAAAGGTTACAAAAATGGGCAATATATATTCTATTAGGTCAGGTCTTTGTTTGTCAACAACAACGAAGCCAGAATGATCAACCTGACATAACTAAAATTCTTTTCACTAGCATTGCCCTGCTATTTTAGCTCTGGAATGGAGTCAATCATATTTTGGAGAGACTGGCTAGCTGAAATTTTTCTAGTACTGTTTTTTTCTGGGTTAAGGATAAAGAGGAGATTGTCATTCTCTGGCAACCATTCCCAGTCTTCTTTTGATTGGAAGCCTAGACTGACTGGACACCAGACGGCCAAGTGAATTAGGAATCTTAAAAAGATATTTTGTTAAAGCATACCTCATGAACCTGGCACCTGCTTTCTATCCTCCTTTGTCTCAGTTAGGGCTGTCCTTTGTGACAGATTTTTCCTAATGGTGGATTTCAGCAGCATCTGGAAACCACAAGTGACGGCTGAGATTTGGGAAGCCCAAACCTATAGTTATTTGGGTTGGCAGGGAAATTGTAACTATCTTCCTGCCATTGAGATCCCATTTTAGAAAATGTCTGCTTCCCACACCCATCTTCCTTTACATAATGAGAATCAAGGTTTCATTATTTTCCCTAACACTCTCTAACTGCACTGCTGATAGTTCTTTTTGTTCTTAAGTATGAGGCAGTGACTAGAAAATATTTAGAATAGAATGAGGAATAAATAGGATGATGAAAGAAGTCTCAGGAGGGGGACTTATACTTGGCATCTAGAGATCTATTATCTTCTATTTCCACTAAAAGCTAAACAAATGGAGATGGGCCGAAGTTGCAAGCAGGAGTTACAATTAGCTGTAAAATCATATTTGGGAACTATTAGAATATCTAAGGGATACTTTGGAATCTCTCTTGGCATCTAAAAGAATAGTCTGGAGACATTTTGGCCCTAGATTAGGTTTGGATTTCAGCAGGACATGGTTTAGATGGAGCTTTCTGATTTAATGGTCCCAGCAATTCTAACTCTGGCCCATAAGTACGTTTTTATGTGGGATGAGAGGGAAGACATCAGCATAGGGTAATCTGGGCACAAAGATAAAAACTGGCTCAAATACTCCTTTAATAGCCATGTCCTAGAATCTTGATTCTTTGTGGAGATAGGGTGCTGCCTTTGAAGTTATAAAGGACCAAGTTCAAATTCCAAGTTCAAATACTAGCTATATGAGCTTGGGGCAGTTGTCTAACATGGAATATGGAATATGACTGAGATTCCATGTATTATTCCATACATTCCATATGTATGGAATAATAATACATATGCCATTGGGCTGTTATTAGGGTAAGTGTGTACATTATATGCATCTCAACAAATCTGGTTCTCTTTTGACCCTCTCTCCATATATCTCTAAATCTTGCACATATACTTTATGTCCCTATTTGACAGATACCATTTTTCTCTGCTTTAGGCCTCTGCACATGTTTCCCAATGTCTCCAGAGTTCAAGCCTAGGGCTTTGGTTTATTAGTTTGTGTTAATCCCACAAAATGTCCATAAGAGTATGGAATTTTTACAACCATACTAACATGAGTTAAGATTGAGATTTCTTTCTGGGCATTTTTCTGACAATTTTGGTTGTAAATCAAAGACAAGAAAGTTCTATCTTTCCCCCCACTATTCTGATCTAAAGGTCCTGATTTGAGGCTAGAACATTCTGGGTGGGAATTGGCACCAAGTAAAAGTGATGACAAGCTTGTTTGTAAAGGACATTCAAAAAAGGAGAATCCTTTTGCCATTTACTACTCAGACATTCTTTAATTCCTTCTACTTTTTTAGTTTGCAAAACATCAAACCTACAGAATGTTGCAAGAATAGTAAAATTAACACCCATTTATCTTTTACCAAGATTGAGCAACTCTTAACACTTTGACACATTTGTTTGCCTTCTAATGGTGTGTGTGTGTGTGCGTGTGTAAAATATCCTGATTCAAAGTTTACTAATTGTGAATTTTTTAGGTAGAATGTTTCTCTTTGATTCAAGTGCAATCCAGGGTTTTGCATTTGCATTTCATTGTCATGTCTCTTTATTCTTCTTTAATCTGCAACAGTCCCTCATCCTGTCATTCCTGATATAGACAGTTTTCAACAGCACAGGTGAATTCTTTCATAGAAAGTGAACTTTCTGTAGAAAGTTATTTGTAGATTGATCATTTTTCTCATCAGATTCAGGTTACACTTTCAGGACAGGAATATTATATAAGAACATGTGAAAGACAATGAGTGCCATATAGGAAAGGAATATGTCTTTTTTCTCCACATTGTGTTTGTAGTATCAAGCACTAGTACTGGCATTTAGAAGGTGCTTAATATTTATTGAATGAACAAATGAATGAATGAATGAATGACCCAAAGCTTTCACTGCTAGTTAGGTCTATT
This sequence comes from Proteles cristata cristata, assembly GCA_017311185.1. Taxonomy (NCBI): domain Eukaryota; kingdom Metazoa; phylum Chordata; class Mammalia; order Carnivora; family Hyaenidae; genus Proteles; species Proteles cristata. The sequence continues at coordinate 224,345 of JAESUZ010004559.1, forward strand.
ATTTTTCTACTTGAGGAAAGAAGGAAGAGCAGCCTTTTTCTATATCTTAGTCCCATTTTTATCATACATGTTTGAAGGGTTAAAGGGAACCTGGGACCTCTGTAATGATCCCAGAGAGAGGGAATGAGATGAGACTTGATGTAAGGCAAGCTGTGGAGTCTCTACACTGTGGGTGTGTGATGATGGTACTATGTTGAGAGTGGAGGATGAATAAGGTGATCCTCAGCTTGAGAGTAACACAGCGCAGAGAATCTAGGAGTACATTGCCGGTTTCCTTGCTGAGAAAAATTAGTTATTTAGGTTTCCAGATTTTACTATACTTCCCTTCCCTAACCCCCATTTGAATCCTAAGAATGTGATAGTGAATATCAATTTCTGTCCCTCTTCCTTTCCTAGCAGGGATAACCCCATAATTTTCTCCTCCTCTATCCTACATCTCCTGCGCTTCCCACACATCCAAGGGTTTATTTCTAACATTTATAAACAATGGATTTTGGTCATTCTCTCCAGCGTATTTGTTGCTGAGGATCTGTATAACTCCTCGGACTTCTCATTTAGATGTAGAACTTTCATTCCTGTCACCAAAGGGAAGTGAAGTTATGACAGGCACTCTTTGCCTCTCAGAAATGTGGTTCCATGCTTTCCTTTGGGGCTATCTCTCTCTAGCTCTGAGCATCACAGACATTTGTAACAGTCCTTCCTGAGGCATCTGGGACTTGGGACTGGATTCCTCTATTTAATTTTGCAAGGCTTGTGAGTGCCTGATGCACATGTTTCCTTCCTCCTTTCTGAGAGTCTACTTACCCCTGTATTTGCAGTCCTTAATTTCACCTAGATCTATAAAAAGGCACCCTTTATTTGCATTTCAGCTCTCAATTATCCACAATAATGGTGGGAATAAACTAAAAAAGTGAATGATACAAAAATGACTTTTGCGGGGCGCCTGGGTGGCTTAGTCGGTTAAGCGTCCGACTTTCGCTTAGGTCATGATCTCGCGATTTGTGGGTTCGAGCCCCGCGTCGGCTCTGTGCTGACTGCCAGCTCAGAGCCTGGAGCCTGTTTCAGTCTGTGACTCCCTCTCTCTCTGACCCTCCCCTGCTCACGCTGTCTCTCTCTCTCTCCTAGAAATAAATAAAACATTAAGAAACAAAACAAAACAAAACAAAAATGACTTTTGTTTGATATTTAAGTGATGGACTCCTGCCTAGAGATACTCTAGAAAGTGAACTGCTTCAGTGAAAGCAGCTTGTGTTGCTCTGTCATGGGTGGCTGTATGGCGTCTCTGCTTTGGCACGTAGAGAGAGGCAGAGGCAAGAACACAGCTTGGTCAGCCCTCATTGTGTTGTTAGAAGGTCCAGACATCTATTGAAACTCTGCAAAACTAGTCTCCATGCACTGTTTTCAAACTCTTGAAGAGGCCTTTCCTTAGTCTGAGAACATAGTACTTAGGTCACAGGACAGGAAAATCAGTAGGAAACCTGTGAAAACTATCACTTTTTCTAGGATTTCCATCTCACCCAGAGTCAAACAGCCGAAGTCCTTACAGGACTCTTACACTCTACCCGAAGGATCAGGCTTCAGGCTTCAGGCTTCCTGCTTTCTCTGGGACCTTATCCCCTACTGCTACACCCTCATTCACTCTGTCCTGGTCTCACAGGCCTCCTTGTTATTCCTCAAAGTAACCTCTTAGTATCACTTCATACCCATTAGGATGACTGCTAGCTTAAAAAAAATCATAGGATATTGAGTGTTGGTGAGGATGTAGAAAAAGTGGGACAGTTTTGTATTGCTGGTAGGAATGTAAAATGTATACCATTTGGCATAACCATTTCACATTCCGTATGATTATTTCTCAAAAAATTACCTACACAATTACCATATGATCCATCAATCCCACTTCTGGGGATATAGCCCAAAGAATTGAAAGCATGGACTCAAAAATATATTTGCAAATCCATGTTCATAATAGCATTACTCAAAACTGCCAAAAGGTGAAATAACTCATATGCCTAACAGCAGATGGATGCATAAACAAGGTGTGGTCTATATACATAAAGGAATGTTATTCAGCCTTACAGAGGAAGGGCATTCTGACATATATTACAACATGGATGAATCTTGAAGTTATTATGCTAAATGAAATAAGATGGTCACAAAAGGAAAATATTGTCTGATTCCACTTATGTGAAGGTACCGACAGAAGTCAAACTCAGAGACTTCAAAAAGATTGCTAGTTGCCAGAGGCTATGGGGAAAGAAGAATGGGAAATTTACTGTTTAATAGGAACAGTCTCAGATGAGGAAGATGAATAATTCTGGAGATGGATGGTGATGAGGGTTTCACAACAGTGTAACGGTGAGGCTGTCTTGGACCACCCATTTTAAAATCACAACACCCACTCTGAGCACATCCTAACCTTTTCTTGCTTTCCTTCTCTCTGCAGCATTAGTGGCAAATCTTACAGACTCTATATTCTTATTACTTATTTACTGTTTGCTTCCTGCTGCAGGGTGTAAGCAACTTGAGTGGAGGGATGTTGGTGTTTTCCTCTGCTTTATCTGCATTGCTGGATAAATGGAGGGTGGCAGTATATTTATTGAATAGATAAATGAATGACCATGATCTGACCCAGACATCTAGATAAAGTACAAACAGAAGTAGTTAATAGGAATATCCATTTTTTCATTTGGTTTTGTTAACTAATTCTTCTACTCTTGGATAGGAGATTCTGCTGCAATTTTGTATGGATTTTCACTTGTTTCCACTTTGGAAGAGTGGGTGTACACATACACCATACTTACTATTATTTAAACTCTCACCACAAACTCTACTCTTGAATTCCTTACTGCCCCCTACCCAGATTGCAGGGATGCTAAGTTAGAAACTCTGGGAAGCTCAGCTGTCCAAAAACTTTATACTTGTTTGTTTGGGAGCCACTGATTTGATTGGATCTATTCCATTCTCTGGAAATATTGACACTGAGAGAATCATTGAAGGAACTGTGCTTGGATACAAAAGATTGAAATAATCTTTGGAGATACTGCATTTAAATCCACTTTTCTGAAACTTTGAGAACTTGAAAATAATTATTTAACAACCTTATTAGCCTTCTTCTCAAGTCATTATCAAACTTCTAACAAGGCAACTGGTATCCAAACTATCTTTGAGGCTATTCAGGAGTAACCACAAGGCCCACTTCCTGATTGGCACAAGTGTTAACATCCAACCACAGGAACCAGGGGCACTTATTGCCTTGGAAAAATGTTTTGGAAAAAAAAAAAGACCCAGAGTGAGGCAGTACCCATCTTAGAAATAGAGGAGTGAACATATGACCTCCAGGTTGAAGGAGAGTGTGTGGGGATGGCTGGGAAAACAAGATGGCCTGCAATTTAGTAGGTGGAATATTGGATTTGATAGGAATTCTTGGCAACTTTGGAGGGAACATTTGTTTTGGAGTCCAGAAGGAGCTCAGACTGACAGAAACTCAGGGACGAGGGTAGGAAGGAGGTGCCTGGGGTATTATGGAATTCATACAAGCTGACTCCATGTTCCCTGGCCTCTCTCTGCATTTCTTTAAGCACCTCCCCTGAGCAAGTACCTCCTTTGGGAGAGACTGTTTGCTAATTAAACTGAGATTCAGAGACTCAGGACCCGCACTGGGAAATTCCCTCAGGAAATTCTCTTAGAATGGATGGTAGTGCATGTTATACTCTCCCGTTTACACCTTGGAATCTTTCTCTCTTTACAAAAAAAAAAAAAAAAAAAAAAACACTTGAGAATCTCAAGATATACTAGTCAATCAATATATCTACATATTCATTTTCCTTGTCCTAAATGCCTCTTATGGTTGCTTGGTACAATTATGAGCAGATCCTTGTCTTGCATAGTGAGGTTGGAGGTGGGAGCGTGGAATTCAGAAGGAGGAGGATCCTGATCCTGACCTCTGGAAGCTGTTAGATTATAAAGGAATTTAAGTGACACACCCAGGGCACCAGCAGACAAAAAGGAAGAATTAGTTTCAGCTGACCATCAGGATGGGCACTAAAGGCTTGTAGGAAGAGAAAGAAGGTTGGAGAAGAGACCAGACAGGAAAGCTTAGGAAAGGCTTCCTAGATATAGGGGGAGGTAGAATAAGGGTTGAGAAGAGCTAGAGGGTCAAGATTGGACAGAAAGAGTGAGGACAGTATCCCTGGAAGGGAAGGTAACTTACTCAGGCCAAAGGCACATCCCAGGAAGGGTAAGTCAGGATGTAAAGAACTGAGTTCAGAATGAGGTGATGGACAGGTGGAGGCATGGGTACGGGGAGAATTAGGGTGGCACTCTGACAGCTGAGTCAGAGAATCTGGACTGAATATAAACTACTGGAATAATTTCAGGTTATTGCACAGAGAAAGGTAATTTCTAAACATGGTGTTTAAGGATGGTGTCTCTCAGTGTTGTTATAAACTAGATTTGTGGTAGATTCTCTCAGGATTTCCAATCATGGCTTTGCTTTCTCTTCTATGCACTTGGTTCTTTGTTTGTTTTTTCTTCAGTCTTCTGTTAGAGCCATAAAATGTGATTATTTAATTTCCAAATGTTTTGTTCTTTGGTTGCTTCTCCAGCATCTACATACTTTGTCTGCAGCCCACTGTCCCTTGTCTGCAGTAAAAGTGGGAAGAGCATAAGGACCACCCTGCACAACACAGTTGAGGGAAACAGAAATTATCAAAAGCATTTCCCCTCTCTATCTCTGTCATTCAGGTGGTCCTCTTCTGGGATTCCTGCTCAGGGTCAATGGATGGACTTCAGGACAGTGGTGGCATTATTTTGAGGTGATCAACGTCAGAGGGGTCTGTGATTCAACAAATGTGAGGAAACACTGTTGTTTCTTTGCTAGGAGGTAGGTGGCTGGGGATGGTTTCCCAGAGAGAGAAATGTGGTACAAGCATCCTTAGTGACCAGGGAGGAGACTCCAGAGACAAGTGAAGGAGCTGAAGAAGAAAGAGGAATTGAGTAACGAGAAATGGTTCAGACAGAAATGGTAGGAGAGATGCCCCATCTTCCCTTGTTATCTACTCTCTTTCTAGCAAGTATTTCTTTTCTGTATTCTCCATGTTCTGATGGTTACAGGATTCCAGTTCCCCTTCATTTTAAATCTGTTGAGTGCCTGCCATTTATCAGTCTCTGAACCGTGTCCTCTCACAACATGACTTCAAGCAAATCCCTTGTTGAACCCAAAGTACAGAGTAGAGTCAACCCCTCCCTCAGTCAAGGACTGTTAGTACTATTGCTTCCTGTCAGACCCTTTGCAATCCAGTTTATTTTCCCCTTTCACTCTGATCTCTGTTTTCATTTTCCCTCCTCATTGGAGGCCCTTGCTTTAGTTTATTTAACAAATGCTCTTACAATCCCTGATCTATATGTGTATTTAGATACATTCATCCATCCATTCAGCAACTACACAGTGCCAACTATTTGTCAGACAAATTATATGTGTGGGGAATACAGCCAGGAATAAATTAATAAAATATGTCATTCTTTCATAGAGATTACACTTTTCTGGAGTAATATAAATCATAAGTAAGTACCTTAAGCAGTGGTAAAAGATATGAAAAAATAAAAGAATGGCATGGGGATAAGGGCTGTTGTGTGCAGTTAGGAGAGGATTACAGTTTTATATGCGGTGATTAAGGAAGGCTGTGCTACAGTTGTATTATTTCACCAAATGCAGTTAAGGGAGCAACCATGTAGATATCTAGGCTAGAAGTGGTGCCGTTATAGGGGACAGCAAGTACAAGGGCCCTGAGGTAGGGTCTTACCTTGTATGTTAGGAGGCCAGAATGGATAGGAGGCCAGTGGCTAGGGACCAATGAGTGGGAAGAGAGAGAAAGAGAAGGCTGAGAAGTAGCTGGGTCAATGACAGATACCATGGAGCTTTGTAGGCCATTGTAAATGCAGACTTTGGCTCATACTCTGAATGAAAAGGGAAAACAGTGGACAGTTTTGAGTACAGGAATGGCATGATATTTTTAACAGATATGCGTGTATCCTTGACAAAAAACCAATTGGGTTTTATTTTGGATATTTTCTGAATGTACATAAATACCATTGTGCTATACACTTCATGGCTGCTTTTATTTTTCCTACCTAACATTGCTTCTGAGATCTAGTCATGTTGCTCTGTATAAATCCACTTTATTATTTCTGACTGCCATGTATTATTTCACTGTGCATATATGGCACATTTTACTTCTATATTCCTCTAGTAACAGATGCTGGTATCATAACCTCCACCTTCCTGCCACCATAAACTGTCCTGTGATGAACGAGCTCATAAGGGCCTCTTTATGGACTTAGGAGAGAGATTCCTTGGGGTGTTTACCTTGGAGAAGAATTGCAGGGTGGGAGCATGTGTGTATCTTAATTCCACTATGACTGTACTTCAGGATGATGCCGCAGTTACACTCCCACCAGCAGTGCCTGATAGCTTGTATCTTCTCATGAAGTTCTCATATTGATCCAGCAAAGGGAGTGAATTAAATTTCCTTGTGGATGAGGAAGCTGAGACTTAGAGAGATTAAGCAAATTACCCTGGTTTATATAAATGGAAGAACCAGGACTCATATCCAAATATTCTGACATTATGCTCATTGCTTTCACCACTGTACTACCCAGCACTGCCTCTTCCAGAAAGAACTGAGGCACCCGCAGGTGATGATGATGATGATGATGATGATTGAGCATTGTATTTTTCAATGCCTGGTCTAACTCAGTCAGTTTAGGACCCCAAAGTGTTTAGCATCAGTATCTATGAGGGTGTATAATTAGAGTCCTTGGAGTTTAAGGCAAATTATATGGAATAAAACTGTTTTCATTGTCTCAGGAGGACTAGCAAAGAGGTTCGAATTTTAGTGGATGATTTTAAGTCTGTATATTTATAAAGAGTAATTGATTGGGGCGCCTGGGTGGCTCAGTTGGTTAAGTGTCCGACTTCGGCTCAAGTCATGATCTCACGGTTCTTGGGCTCAAGCCCCGCATCGGGCTCTGTGCTGACAGCTCAGAGCCTGGAGCCTGCTTCAGATTCTGTGTCTCCCTCTCTGTCTGAACCTCCCCTGCTCTCTTTCTCTCTCTCTCTCTCAAAAATGAATAAAACATTCTAAAAAGTAATTGATTATCAAAATTTGGGAACTTTTGATCACATTTTAATGTTAAATATTAGGTAGATTATATTAGGTACATATTGTTTGCTAGGTACTAAGGTAAGTAGTTATAGGCATCTTTTCACTTCCTCCTCAAAATTACCCTATGAAGTATTATTTTTACTCCCATTTGAGTGTTGTGGAAAATAAAGCCTCAAGAGGTTAACTGATTTGTCCAGAGTCATCCAGCAATGAAATTAAGTTGTGATTTGAACCTGAACAGTCTACCTGCAGAGCCTTAGTCCTAACTACTAAACCATGTTGCCTTCCTGTAAAGGACACTTTTACAATCTCTTCCCTTTGAACTTGAGGACAATTTTTCTCAGTTTCAGTGTTTTAGAGTAGTCGTAGGAAGTATAGGGCTGGTGAACAAGAATGTCCAGAGGACGAGGATATGGCATTTGAAAATATCACCAGGTGTCTTCATTATGTCTCCCTCTGTCCCCCAAAGTGAGAACCCCTACACTAAGACATCCCACCTAGATTACAGGGTCTGAGCATGATGCCTTCAAAAAAGTAAGGATTCTGTCACTGGGCATGGGTGTTTGGTTGCCTTATAACCTCAGGCAGCCTGATAGTTTTAAACATGTATCCTCACAGGGGAACAATTCTTTATCTCCCTGTGTGACTCATACCTGCTATGAATGATATGCAATCAAGGTTTCATCAGGTGACTTTTCCTTCACACTTTTTATTTTGCTTGCCTTCTGCAAGGAAGGTAATACTACTTGGATCTTTACCTGAGCCAGGCTTATAAAGGTTGCTTGGCTACAAAGTACGTACCCTAGACTCAAGTAGATAGGAATTCTGGATTATGTACTTTTTCAGGTTTCTCTTCTCAGCTTGTACCTTTGTCCAACATATACTTATTAAGCACCTACCTCACAGTCTGATGGAGGAGACAGTCAGCTGACCGGGCATTTTGATACATTAGAATAATTGGCACATGGGGGGAAGTGCAGGTGCTATTAAAGCACATAGGAATGGGACCGCTGGGTAGCTCAGTCAGTTAAGCATCTGACTTCGGCTCAGGTCATGATCTCTTGGTTCATGGGTTTGAGCCCCATGTTGGGCTCTGTGATGAGAGCTCAGAGCGTGGAGCCTGCTTCAGATTCTGTTTCTCCCTCTCTCTCTCTGCTCCTTCCCTGTGATCTCTCTCTCTCTCTCTCAAAAATAAATAAACAAAAAAAATTTTAAAAAGCACACAGGAAGGGTAGCATAAGAGTCAGGGGAAGCTTACTGAGAAACAACTTTTGAGCTGGGAACTGAAAGAGAAGTAGGGGTTAGCTAAGTGAAGGGAGAAGAGAGCATGAGGGGAAGGGAATAGGGTGGGTATAGAATTTTGCAGCTGGAGCAGGAACTGGGCAGGGTATGAGGCTGGAGGAATCAGCACAAGTCAGATGATGAAGGAAGGAAGAACTATGCAGGAAAGGCAATGGGAACCACTGAAGGATTTGAAGCCTGGGGGTGGATAGGAGATATGTCAGTCACATTTATAGTGCAGAGAGTTCCATGAGTTAAGAATTGACTCTCCTTCTCTATCTCATGTGCTTGTTGGTAAATCATAACATTGGAACTGGTGGGTGGCAAACAAGGAGTCTAGATGGTTTGTAGACAGAAGGCCTGACCCATACCCCCAGGGTTACTTTTGATAATCTGTGGAAAAGACTTTTCAATTTTGACTTGATCTTTCTGTATTTAAAATCTCCAACATTTCCTAAAATTCTCTCAAAACCTATACTGAGTAGGGTGGAAAGTGGGATCTGCGTGAGTTTGTTTTCCTTGTTCTCCACCACTCATTTCTGGGTCATTCTTGAGAATTGTTCATCCAAAGCCTTGTCCCCCTTAAGGAAGGGCCATTTGAATAACAGCAGTGAGGAGGAGGATGAAGAACCTCATGCCACTTCCTTCAGTAAGAAAACATAGTTGGCATATTGAGACCATGGCTTGAATAAGTTAAAAATAATTACTTCTGGGGCGCCTGGGTGGCTTAGTAGTTAAGCGTCCGACTTTCGCTTAGGTCATGATCTCGCGGTTCGTGGGTTCGAGCCCTGCGTCGGGCTCTGTGCTGACTGCCAGCTCAGAGTCTGGAGCCTGTTTCAGTCTGTGACTCCCTCTCTCTCTGACCCTCCCCTGTTCATGCTGTCTCTCTCTCTCTCCTATAAATAAATAAAATATTAAAAAAAAATAATTACTTGTGAAAAAATTAGTTACAAGTGAGTTTTTTTTAAATTATAGTTTATTTATTTTTGAGACAGAGAGAGACAGAACATAAGCAGGACAGGGGCAGAAAGAGAGGGAGACACAGAATCCGAAACAGGCTCCAGGCTCAGAGTCGCCGACGCAGAATCCATTGTGGGGCTCAAAGCCATGAACCGCGAGATCATGACCTGAGCCAAAGTCGGACGCTTAACTGACTGAGCCACCCAGGCGCCCCTACAAGTGAATGTTTTAATACAAGCTCACAGAGCAGCGCAGGTTCCTCAGGTAGCTTCAGCTACATCACAGATGGAGCAAGGTGTTTATAGAGCTCAGTGTGGCTGGTGACTAAACTGTCTGAAGAAGTGAGCTAACTTTATCTCCTGGGACTCAGAGAGAGAGGAGACAGAAGGAATTATTTTGATTGTGAGCTAGGGAACTAGGTGACATATTTGTTTTCTCCTTACCTATCACACTCTCATAACTGCAGACATAAAAATAGTAGTGAATTTTTGCCTACTTGCTTTGGGTGAGGTTTATTTTATGTCAGCATTTATAAAACCACCTTTCTGGCTCTTCTCCCTTCTTAGTACTGGACCTTTGGTTGGCTGCTGCACCTATTTCCCCAGTATTTCCTTATCAGACAGCCTGGTTTCTCTAGTTCTTGCAGGGAGTTATTGAAGGCTCTGCCTCTTTCTGTCTCTTCCTCTCTTCTCACAGCACCCCCTGTGAGCCTAGGTGGGTAAAGGGAAGGGTTAGACTGTGCATTCTTTGCCATCAGTACAGCTAAATGGATGATGCAGAATGAGGAGAAAGGGGGCCAAAGTAACATTTGACTTTGCTAGTGATTTGGGGGCTAATGGTTTTAAGACCAGGGAACCAATATCAATTTGTATTTTAAACTCAGATGATCTTTAAAAATGTTCTTTAATTGAAATAAGTCCCTCTATTACATGAATTATTGTGTTATTATTCCTGCTCAAGTACTGTGCAAGCATCCTTGAGTGTGTGTGAATTATTGTACAATACATTCATGCTGTGTTGTATCTTACAAGTTATTAGTATAGTAACCTACATGAGCTAGATGAACCCAAATGGGATTATGTCATGTGGTGTGTGAAAAAGAATGTTGTGAGGTATTTTACACTTTTCTGGTGTGGAGGTAAGCAGGGTTGATTTGTCTATATTGTCTTTCATGTCAGTTTTTCTGATATTTGTGCTGCAAAAGATAACACAAGATTTCTTTGGTTGGTTGGTTGTACCCCATTGTTCAGTAAATATTTATTATTTACTTAGGCATTATGGAGTGATAATACATACTGGATGAAATAGGAAGCAGCAGATTTCAATCTGAGCAAAGGAACTCGGCTGCTCCAGCACAATTTGGCTTAACTCAAATTCACCTAACCTGATTTGAGAATCTAAGCTCCCACACTTGCTACATCTCTCCGATCCTGGAATGCTCTTCAATTCCAGCTAGATGCTACATCAGGTACTTCGCCGATTTGGTCAAAAACTTGTACGCAAGCGTAAGCTGTGGCAACCTGTGACTGAAGATGACCGACTCAGAAGACTGAGCACTCTGGATTTAGTGGCCCAGGGTGTAGGCCGCACAGTAGGTATAGGTGTATATGTCCTGGCTGGTGAGGTGGCCAGAAATCAAGCAGGACCATCCATTGTGATCTGCATTTTGGTGGCTGGCCTATCTACTGTGTTGGCTGGGCTGTGCTATGCAGAGATTAGTGCTCGGGTTCCCCATTCTGGCTCTGCATATCTCTATAGCTTTGTCATTATAGGTGAACTCTGGGCTTTCATCACTGGGTGGAACCTCATCCTCTCCCTTGTTGCTAATAAAGCCATTGTGGCCCGTGCATGGATTTTAGCTTTTGACAACCTGCGTGGGAACAAGATTTCTCAGACCCTGCATGAGAGCATCTCAGCGCTTATTTCTCGTGTCTTTACAGAATATCTAGACTTTTTTGTTGTGGGCCTCGTGTTGTTGCTCCTCGATTTATGGACTCTGAGAATTAGTTGGACTTTCCAAGTTACTAAAGTGTTCACATCAGTGAAAATTTTGGTTCTCAGTTTTGTCATCATCTCTGGCTTCATTAAGGGCGACCTGCACAACTGGAAGCTCACAGAAGAGGACTACATAAAGGTTGGACTCAATGACACTTTTAAGTTGGGCCCTCTGGGCTCTGGAGGATTTGTACCTTTTGGCTTTGAAGGGATTCTTCGTGGAGCAGCTACCTGTTTCTATGCATTTATTGGTTTTGAATGTATTGTTACCAAAGTAAAAAAAGTCAAGAATCCTCAGCATTCCATACCCATAGCCATAGTGATTTCACTGTTCATCAGTTGTTTTGTGCATTTTGGTGTGTCAATGGCACTTACACTGATGGTGCCGTACTACCAGCTCCAACCTGGTAGCACCTTGTCTGAAGCATTTCTTCATATTGCTTGGGCCCCTGCCTACTATGTTGTAGCTTGTGGATTTTTCTGTAGTGTTTCTGCAAGCCTTTTGGGCTATTTTTACCCCATAGTTCAGGTGATATACATCATGGCATGGGATGGCCTCCTTTTCCCTGTCCTTACCAAAATCCTTTATACCACAAACATCCACATAATGGCCACTGTGATCTCAAGCATTATTGCAGCCATCATGGCATTCTTCTTTAGACTCACTGATCTTGTGGACCTCAGGTCAATTGGGTCCCTGATATCTCACTCCCTGGTAGCTATCTGTGTTCTCATCATAAGGTATCAGCCTGAGAAGAAAGGGGGAAATGAAGCAGTGGTGCAGGAGGAGAATGGACTTGTAGCACAGAAGCTGACTCTACAGCAACTAATTTTTCCAAGCAGCTCCACCCCCACTCCACTCTCTGGCAGGGTTGTCTATGTTTGCTCCTCACTCCTTGTTATGCTGATCATTCTTCTTTGCTTGGTGGTGACCCAATGGCCAGTTCTGCTTTCTGGAGACCCAGTGTGGGTTTCAGTGGCTGTGCTGCTCCTGGTGCTCATCACTGGGCTCACTGGGGTCATCTGGAGACAGCCACAGAGTTCCAGTCCCCTTCCCTTTAAGGTCCCTGCTCTGCCTCTTCTCCCACTACTGAGCATCTTCATGAATATTTGCCTTATGATGCAGATGACCGTTGACACCTGGGCCCGATATAGTGTCTGGATGCTGATTGGGTTCGTTATCTACTTCAGCTATGGGATCCAGCACAGCCTAGTCCCTAACCCCTCTTAGTTAAGACCAAAACTGTAGACTTTGAACTCAGCAGTGCCAGTACATATTCAGTTTTATATCATCACACTTGAATGTAGTCTGGTCCCTCTGCATAATAATGGAGAGTACTTCTGAGCACATAGAAAACTAGGCTTTCCATGGGATGTTGATGGAGGAACACTGTAATTTATTGTGGAGTGAAGGATATGGTTTGGTCTTTCTCCCTTCTTTTGTGTGTGTGTGTTTACTTTTCGGTTGTGTCTGTAGCTGCTTACTGGCCTTAAAAACTATTAAAAGAGGGGCAACTGGGTGGCTCAGTCGGTTAAGCATCCGACTTCAGCTCAGGTCATGATCTCACAGTTTGTGGGTTCGATCCCTGTATCAGACTCTGTGCTGAGAGATAGCTCAGAGCCTGGATCCTGTTTCAGATTCTGTGTCTCTCTCTGTCTCTGACCCTACCCTGCTCATGCTCACTCACTCGCTCTCTCTGTCTCAGAAATAAAAAATTAGAAAATTTTTAAAAAATTATTATTATTTTTTAAATGTTTTTTTAAATTTATTTCTAGGAGAGATAGAGACAGCGTGAGCAGGGGAGGGTCAGAGAGAGAGGGAGTCACAGACTGAAACAGGCTCCAGGCTCTGAGCTGGCAGTCAACACAGAGCCCGACGCGGGGCTCGAACCCACGAACCGCGAGATCATGACCTAAGCAAAAGTCGGACGCTTAACCGACTAAGCCACCCAGGCGCCCCTAAAAAATTATTATTAAAAGAAAATAGAGAATCTCCATCCTAGATCCATGGCTCAGTTTGTCCAGAAACTTGCAGAGAAGGCCCTGGCAGGTGAATGCTGCTGTGACTTACTTAAAGCCTTGATTGGCCATATTTTGGCACTATGTCAAGGTTGAGATCATTCCTCCAGTCCCTGCTAAGATCCCTCCAGCTATTCAGAGCTTGAAAAAAAATAGTCTAAAGTGCTCAAGCTGGTAGCTTCAAATGGCTCACAGTTAAGGAATCTCTGCTAAATGGTTTAGTGACCACTGAGGTGTGAATGTGGTTTTATGTTGACAAATCATAGACAAGCATGACATCATTGGCTATAATGTTAAAGAGTAATATTTATTATCTGTTTATATTTAGTTTATTATTTGAAAGTTCTTGAACAATGTGTGATCAGATTGGTATTTGAATAAAATAAGATAATGTATCAGAAAAAAAAACCCTAGAAAAAATGGTTTTGTTTTCTTTGGTTAATAGCCAGTAGTGGGAGGGTGCCTGGCTGGCTCAGTCAGTAGAGCATACAAACTCTTGATCTCAAGGTGGTGAGTTCAAGCCCCACGCTGGGTGTAGAGATTACTTTAAAAATTCAGTAACAGAATTAATATATAATATATTAGTTCTATTCTTATTTTTTAAAAGAACCTCCTCAGTTCTCCATAGTGGCTGCATCAATTATATGCATGAGGGTTCCTTTTTCTCCATATCCTTGCCAACACTTGTTTATCTTGTCTTTTTTATTTTAGCCATTCTGTCAGGTGTAAAGCGATATTTCACTGTATTATTCATTTACATTTCCTTAGATTAGTGATACTCAGCATCTTTTCATGTGTCAGTTGGCCATCTGTATGTCTTCTTTAGATAGGTGTTTATTCAGATCCTCTGTCCATGTTTTAGTTGGGTTATTTGTTTTGTATTGTTTTTTTGGTGTTGATTTGTCTAAATTCTTAATGCAGTTTGGATATTAACCCCTTATTGGGTATATAATTTGCAAATATCTTCTCTTATTCAGTAGATTACTTTTTTATTTTGCTGATGGTTTCCTTTTCAATGCAAAATCCTTTTGTGACATACATCCAAAAAGATATATGCACCCCTATGTTTATTGCAGCTTTATTTACAAAGGCCAGGATATGAAAGTAACCCAAGTGTCTATCAATAGATCAATGGATAAAGAAGAGGTGATATTATCTATCATCTATCTATCTAACCATCCATCTCTATGCATTATATATATATATTACTCAGCCATAAAAATGATGGAATATTACCTTTTATAAAAACATTGATGAGAGACTCTTGAACGTTGAGAACAAACTGAGGACAAATCAGTATGAGGGAGAGGGGAAGGAGGGTGATGGGCATGGAGGAGGGCACTTGTGGGAATGAGCACTGGGTGTTATATGGAAACCAACTTGACAATAAACTATTTTTAAAAAACTAAAATAAATGAAATATATAATGGACAAGCAGTATAGAAAATCAATGAAATTAAAGCTGGTTGTTTGAAAACCTCAGTAAAATCAATTCTCTAAGAAAATTTAAAAAAAACATTGATGGGCTTAGAGTGTTATTTACTTATTTACTAAGGTAAATAAGTCAGTCAGATAAAGATATATACTGTATGATTCCACTTTTATGTGGAATTTAAAAATAAAACAAAAAATAAAGCAACAACAACAACAAAAAAGAGATAAACAAGAACAAAAAATACCCCAGACTCTTAAATACAGGGAACAGACTGGTGGTTGAAAACCTAGAGGTAGGTGGGATGATGGGTGATTTAGTTAAAGGGAATTAAGAGTACACTTTGCTTCATGAGCACTGAGAAACCTGTGGAAGTTTTGAATCATTATATAGTGTACCTAGAGTCATACAATGACACTGTATTTTAATTATACTTCAAAAAAAAAGGAACTAGAAAAAGACCCAAAAAAGATGAAATATGGCCATTGCACTTAGGAGCTTATAATATAATACAAGAGGTAAAGCATAGATGGAACACGAAGTAGAAAGTGTAATAAGTAATATATCAATAAAGTAACAATATAAGTAATATATCAATGAAATTGAATTAAGAGTGCATTATGACCATCTGTGGTTGGCACAGTGGTGAGGATTCAGTAATGAAATCAGATAAATCTTTGTAGAGGAATAACATCTGAGTTGGCTCTCTCCAAGGACAGATTAGAGTTTTGTCACATGTGGGAAGCAGGGAGAGACTGTAGGCAGAGACAACAACACTAGGAAAAGCACAAGAAATGAAGCAGTGTTCAGAGCACACTAAGCATGCTGTGTAGCTTGAGTCTTGGCTATAAGAGGGGACAACAGAATACACACAGGTGGATTGGAGCTAGAGCTTTCCTCTGAGCAGAAAACACTTTGGCTTTGAACCCACGACCCATGCTGAAAATCCCTGGAGTTTGTTCTTCTACTTGACGATATGTACATTCTTGGACTTTAAAGTTTCTCTACTGTTGTCTGCTTTAGTCCACCTGCTCAGAAAGTGCATAGCTGAGAGCCAAGTGTCCTGGGTTCTGGTCTTGTTGCCACCACCAACTAGCAAAGTGACCTTAAGTAAGCCCCTCAGTTCCTTCTCAACTTATTTATCTGTAACGTAGAAGGTCACAACTAATCATTTCAAAAGTTCCCTTTACTTAAAAAATTCTATGATTTCTTCTGCTCTTCTGTCCTATTATTCTCTCCACTAGGTCTCTATATTGCATGTGATCTGAACCTGTACTCTGCCCACTTTTCACTACAGCACATTGTTGGACTGTAGAAGTCCAGTAAATAATACCCCATTCCCCCTCCTATGTTTGGAACAAATTGATAATCAAGACATAGAGACAGATGATTAAACCATCAGCTTTATATCTGCATCCGAATTGACTTGCTAATCCCATATCACTAAGCTAGACAGGCTTACTCATTATCACAAATAGTGCTAAGTAACCCCCCTCCCCAGCCCCTGTCCTCACTACAAGACAGTGTCTGCATTTATTACATTTTCTCCTGTATGAGTATGTTGGAATGCATCTGTCCTTTGGGCAGGTTGGCCCTGGATCAAAAAAGAAAACCAAGAAAAAACTGAAAGGGACCTAGCTGGGCATACTCAGTTCTGTCTCTTCAATTCACTAACCAAAGTCCCCACAGTGAGAGAAGGGGCTTGAAACAAAGCCAGGAATAGTATTATGTTTAGTGGGGCTCCACCTCACTGGGTTTCACCTCACCTGGAGGGCTTGTGAAATTGAAAACTGCTGGGCCCCTCCCCCAGTATTTCAATTTCAGTAGGCCTGGGTGGGGCCGAGAACTTGCACTTCTAACAAGGTCCCAGGTGATGCTGATACTACTGGTCCTTGGACCAGAAGCACGGGTGTCATCTGGGACCTTGTTAGAAATGCAGAATCTCAAGCCTGAACTCAGACCTACAAATCCAAATCTGCACTTTGAACAGGCTCCCAAGAAATTTGTATGCTCTTTCAAGTTTGAGAAGCACAGGCCTTAGATGATCTATGAGAGGTGTCTGGCCTCGGATGAGCACTATGGAAGGCCTGAAAACTTTGGAATTGGGAGCACAAGAGTAAGGGTCTAGGATGGGGAAATTTAATTTGAGGAAGAAGAAGTGTGGGCCCTGGCTGCCCTCTTGTTCCCCGACCTCCCACGCCAGTCACTGTGCCAGGATTTGTCACTCTGCCCACTTTGGGAAACTGCCTGCTGTGCCCACACTGGAGTTTGCCTGGTCCTTAGGGGCTCTCCTGGAGCAAGCATTGTGTGGTTTGTAACTGCTACCAATTCTGTTTCCCCTACTTCATATGATGGCCTGAAAGGGGCTAGGGAGGTCATATTAGTCACGCCCAGCCTCAGGGATATACTGTCTCCTAATCAAATGAGTAAAACATGATGATACTAATTGAGGAGGGTATGGAGTTTGGAGGAATGAACTAGGAGATCTTAACTATCTGTCCTGCAAATTACGATACTTTCATCTTTCAAAATCTTTAAGGAAAGACCAGACAACCACTTACGAGGTTAAACTCTGGTAGGGACTGAATTAATGCTTTATAAGGGATCTTTGATGGTTTGATAACAAACTATATAGGACCTATAATTTCAGAGACCTGGACTGATAAGCAATGGAATAATGTTACCAGGGGTGATTTGACAATTTCTTAACCTTTTGAGGGTTTGTGTACCTCATCCCCAATCAGAATAAGTGATAAAGAGAGGCCAATATTTTAAGTAAAACATATAGAGATTGGACATAAAGAAGAATTTCTGAGATTAGAGAGTGTCAGGGTAGAGAGGGGAATGCAGGCTCTTTGGCCATGTGCATGGCTGTCTCACATTGGTTTGCAAATGCCTCAGATGGGCTCCTGCCCACAAACAGGGAAATGTATAAAATGGACCCTCAAAACCTTTTTCATCTGAAGAATTCTCCAGTGAACTCCTAAAATGAAAGGCTGGAAGGGATGAGTGCTATATTTGAGGCATTGGGGCATGGGGATGATGGGTGACAGAAGAAGAAAAAAATCTTATTGGAGCATTAAAATCTGTTAATTTTTTTTAATCTGTTAAATTTTTAATACAGGATTTGGATTTAAGAGAATAAGTTGACTGTGGGGACTCAAATTAGCGGTTTAGGTTTCCATGTCCTTCATCTTTCCAAGTATTTATCTTGTCCCATTGATGAGATTTAAAACCCTCCTAAGAGATTGAGAGTTAAGATGGTGGGGAAGTAGGGAGGGCCTTGCTGAGCTTTCCTCTTCCCTCAAAGACAGCTGTATTGAGGTCAAATCACTTGCAACACCCAGGAAATCTATCTGCAATGTTGCCAAGGGAGGGAGACAGTTGGAAGGAGATAGCTTGGTAGGAGTGAGGTTCATGGAAATGAGTTCAGGGAGAGAGGAAAAAAAAACCAGCAGTACTGTGGAGTAGAGGGAACCCTTTCTGCGGAAAGTTATAAGGGAGAGGAAGAGACAGGGGTTGAGAAAGTGCCTCATTAAGTTAGTACTGGAGGAAAACCTCTCTGGACCACAGACTGGGAAGCCAGAAGTACTGAGTGTCCCACTTCTTTTCTGCAAACAGCATTTGGAGCTCAAACTCTGAGGTTTTGGAATTGTGTGTTCTCCAGAGTGGAGTTGTGGCCCACACTTCTGGGGTGCAGGAGGCTGGCCTCGGAATGTATAACGTAGTATACGGATCTCTGGGGTGCACTGGGAGAGAACAGTCCCGTTTTTGAAAGACTTTTGGAAAAGGGTTTATTGCCTCCCCAAAGACAAAAGACCCTGCAGGCACCAGTCAAACACTTTTCATCAGCTAGGGACAGAGGCACACCCAAAAGGTGATATAAAATTTGCTGCTTTTAGCAGTTCTACACCGTAGTTTCTGTGTACCGTGAAGGCATGGGACTGTGTCTCAGGAACAGAGGACTTAACACAGCATAGAGAGGCTCTACTCCATAGGAGGAAAGTAGATCCAGGTGTTTCTTGGTCCTTTAATACTGTAGGTTTTGAATCCCAGCCATTCACCAAAATAAAAATGTAGAATTGTGGTGCAGGGTGAACTTACTGCCCTCACTATTCTCTGAGGGCTTGCTGAGCAGTGGAGGTCCAAGATCTCCAGTCTGGAGATGAGACATTGGGGTGGCTTCATTTTCCTCCTAACACTGTGGAACTTTAGAGAGTAACGGAGCAACCCCCAGTGGAGGCAGGACCCCCTCAACCAATCCCCACTGTGCCTGAAAAATGTGTATTCACTGGGGCCAAGACTGACTCTGGGCTAAAGCAGTGGACCTCTCTTCCTGAAGACCAATGCAGTCAACACACCCGATGCATCAAGTGTACTGAAAATCCAGGGCTTCAAAACGACACTGACAGAACTTTATTTCTTTCTTTTTCTTCTTTTTCTTTTTTCCCTTTTGGAGTCAGGCTCATAGTTTCTTGTTTGTTTTTTCATTTCCTTTCCTCTTTTTTTGGATCATGTTTTTAAAATTTTTCCTTTTTCTGTCTTTCTGTCTTCTTTCTTTTTTGTTTTCTTTTCCCTTGGAATCAGGCTTATAGTTTTTTGATTCCCTGTTCCAGATATTTTTGTCCCCTTTACTTTTCTCTTTTTTGGAGATATTAGGCTTTCCCCCCACCATTTATCCAGGGTTACTTCAACAAACAAAGCAAATCACACCTAGATAAAGGTCCAAACTCTCCACCCCTGAAAGCAAGGATGAGCTCTGCAGAGGACTGACCAGTGGGAAAGAGCAGCCAAAACATAACAGCGGAGTTCACACCAAAAACAGTTACTGGGGTGCCAGGCCCTGGACAGTGTATGATCCCCTTTTAATATAGCATTGCTCTCTCATGCAGGACACATAACATACAGTTGACAGAAATGTAGCCAAAATGACAAGACAAAGGGATTCCCCCAAAAAGAAAGGTCAAGAAGAAATTACAGCCAGGGACTGGCTCAAAACAGATATAAGAGATATTATCTGGACAAGAGTTTAGAACAACAGTCATAAGACTGATGGACTTGAAAAAAGCAGAGAAGAAACCAGAGAAATGCTGGTTTCAGAGATCAAAGTCCTAAAAACTAGTCAGGATAAATTTGAAAATCTTATAACTGAGATGCAAAACAAATTGGATACAGTGACAATGAGAATTGGAGAAGCAGGGGAGAGAATAGGAGATATAGAAGATAAAATTATGGGAAATAATGAAGCTGAAAAAAGAGAATGAAAATTACTAGTTCTTCAGGGGAGAATTAGAGAACTAAATAATCCAAGAAACAAATCAATATCCATATCATAGGAGTCCCAAAATAAGATGAGCAGGAAAAGGGGGCAGAAGGTTTATTTGAACAAATTATAACAGAACTTTCCTCTTCCACCTTAGATGGTTCAGTCAGTTAAGCATCGGATTCCTGTTTTCAGCTCAGGTCTTGATCTCGCAGTTGTGGGATTGAGCTTCAGGCTCCTTGTTGGGCATGGATCCCCTGTTTAAGATTCTCTCTCTCCCTCTCTGCCCCTCTCTCCTGCACTCTCTCTCTCTCTCTCATTCTCTCTCTCTCTCTCTCTGTCTCTTTCTCTCACAGAAATAATATAAAATAATTAATATATTATTGTTAATATATATGTAGGTCTGGACATAATACTTTCAGATATAGATCGTATTATTTGGGAATTTTTATCCCACCATTATATTTAT
The DNA here is from genome assembly GCA_017311185.1 of Proteles cristata cristata. Classification (NCBI taxonomy): domain Eukaryota; kingdom Metazoa; phylum Chordata; class Mammalia; order Carnivora; family Hyaenidae; genus Proteles; species Proteles cristata. Next base: position 244,927 of record JAESUZ010004559.1, read on the forward strand.
TCCGATATATTTATCCAATATGAATTCTTTCTCTCATTTAAACATACAGGTTTCCCTGGTGGGGAATAAACAGTAAGCAAGAAAACAAATATTCAAACAATTATAGAGTGTGTAAACACCCCAAGGTAATAAATAAGTTCTTGTGATAAAGAATAACAGGGAATTTTCTTTAGATATGGTTATGAAAGGCCTTTATGGTCTCTGTAATATATTTACCCTACTAGGATTATGAATTAATTAAATTTCTAACCTGGAGAACAATAATAATAGAATCAATAACAGAATGAGAAAGACAGCTTTTCCACCAGTGTGTGTGTGTGTGTGTGTGTGCGCGCCAGATCTTAAGATTGGCTCCTTCTTTGGCCCAACACCCCATCCTCCCCCTGCCTGGAAAGAGGGGAAGTCAGGGCCCTCCCCTTCTCTCACTATTGATCCTGCCCCCTCTTTTCTAGCCTAGGAATGGTCAGGCCAAACAGGGGTTAAAAGCTTTGATCTTGATAGAGACTTGGGGACACATCAAGGTAGAGGTCTCTGAAATAATGCTCCAGGATGTGAGAAACTGGGGAAGAGATGGCGACAAAAATACCCAAAGAAATTTTCTGCCTTCACAATAGCTAAAACATGGAAAGAGCCTAAGTGTCCATCATCAGATGAATGGATCAAGAAGATGTGGTTTATCTATACCATGGAATACTACATGGCAATGAGAAACAATGAAATCTGGCCATGTGTAGTAACATGGATGGACCTTGAGGGTGTTATGCTGAGCGAAATAAGTCAGGCAGAGAAGGACAAATATCATATGTTTGCACGTATAGGAGGATTAGGAGGAACTTGACGGAGGAACAAGGGGGAGAAGAAGGGCGGAAATGGTGGGGGAAAGGGGAGAGGCAAACCATGAGAGACTCTTGAATGCTGACAAAAACTGAGGACTGATGGATGTGGGGGGGAGGGGAGATGGGCATGGAGGAGGACACTTGGGATGAGCACTGAGTGTTATGTGGAAACTAATTTGACAATAAACTATTTGTAAAAAAAAAAAAAAAGAAAAAAGAATAAAAACTATGTTTATAAGAAAAAAAATACCCAAAGAAAGAGGTAAATTGCTGTCAGAGACTCCCTTTCATCTCTCACCTCACTCTTCGTAGGTTCTGGATCCTATATTTCTTTGATAAGCTGGTTAGGACTTAAGGGGAGGGGGAAGACACCTTTCAGTAACTTTGGATACTCCACAGTCAAATCATTCCTGGATCTCTGCTCCAAGGCTTAAGACATCCAAGGCTGTGAGGAGCATGCAGTCTCCCAGTATCCCAGCAGGCTCAGGTAATTCTTTCATTACCAGGGTCTTCCTTTGTCTACTTTACTGCCTCCCCTCCTCCTGGCACAAGTTTGTAGCATTGGTCTGTGTATTTGGAACGGCTTGGGAGTAGGTAAGAATAATCTGAGACAAGCACATGGATTTCTTACAACCACTACCCTGTTTCCTGTTGATATAGCATGTTTCAGCTGCTAGCTCAAGAGTAGTGGTTCCCCTTCTTACAAAGACCCTAATCTCCTTGGTCATGGTGAGGGAATCATCAGACTGTTGAGAAGGTATTACTGAGGTTACCATAAAACATTGTAATTGAACTTGTAACCTTCACCTCTCTAAGCCTTCCCCTACTCCATTAGAACCCGCTTCTTTGCAAGTGGTATCCTACATAAGAAAGCCGTACTTCTGCTTCAAGAGGAATTCTACTTATCCACTCCAGAGAAGTGATGTCTAGAGGACTCACTACTTTGTTTGAGAAATACTTATTGCAGGAGGAAGAATTATCTATCTTTCTTCTAGCTGTTCAAGGCACACACAAGACACGCTTTTGATCCTCAGACACGGGCAGATACTTTGGAGTAGTGATACCCACAGAGCCCTTGAAATCAAACAGCCAAATTCTTGCCAAGTGGGTCCACTTGCTGTCGTGAAGCAGGTTTATCTTCTAACATCTGCACCAGGACTGGAACTTGAGATGAGTTCAAGTCTGTTGTATCTCTGGCAAGGGACTTCACGCTAGGGGTATGGGAAGTGAAGTAAAAAAGAATGAACATTGTTTGGAAGTGGAAAAGGAAGAGTGAGGCCAGAACACACATGGAGGCACAGGAATGGTCAATCTGACTCCTGAACCTAGGGATCCCAGATTTGTATCCGGGGTGGAGTTCACAATCTGTAAGCTCTACTCATACTCTAGTTCCCAGCTGAAGATCCTCTGGAGTCTTTCCTTCAGTGGTCAGCAGCATTATTGGCTCCCTTCTGAGGCAGATAGGATAGGGCAGGTGGCTCAGGGAAGGTAGGGCAGTTTCTGGTGGGAGAGCTGACATTAATGCAGGTGAATATGGGCAGATTTTCCCGAGGAGCTTTGTTCAAAAAATGGAGACAAGAGAATGAGAGACAGAGGAAGGAAGAGAATCCAAATGTCCTCTCTGGGTTCACTGAATTAGGGATAAGAGAGAAAGTGGAGGCTTCAGTCAGAATCATGGTCTCTATTAACTGCTCTGCTGTCATCCATTACCTATTTTCAGCCACAATGTAAGTGATTGAAAATAGAAATTAGATTGCTAATAATTTCCCTGGTCCTCCATTCCACATCATGTGTTTATCTTGTCCCGTCTCCCTGGAGCAGATACTCCTGTGACCCATCTCTTTGAGGGGAATGCCTTTCAGTCCTAAGTCCCTCCCAGAACAGGCTCTGCAACAGCAAAGCAGCATGAGTGTTGGGGATTCTCTCTCACACCTGAACCCATGTTGTTTTCCTATAGAAATGCTGTCTGCCTCCCTTCCCACTCCTCTCCCTTCTTTGTCCCCCCCACTACTCCTGTTTCTTTCTATAACCACCTGCTGGGCTTGGGGATAATGTTCTATACATTCCACTTCCTCTACTCTTACTTTTTCAGTCTTGATTCTCCTCTTGCAACCTCTCCCCTGCCTCCGCCCATCCTTGTCACTCCTCTTCTTCCCCTGCCAGGTCAGTTCTTCCTGCCTTCTTTCTGGGGCATTTCACTTTTCTTTTTCCTCTCAACCTTCTTCATCTAAAATTCCAACTTTGAAGTGATGGGAAGATGAGATAAATCCACGATGTGGATTTTGCACAGAGCAAGAGGCATGGTGGTCAGACATCAGTCAGTAACCTTACGGGTACTGACAAGGTGGCCTATGTGTCTCATGATCCATCTTTTCTAATTGATGGGGCTAGAGTGCACGTGACATAGACTTAAATAAAATTGGTTAAATTAAGGGGTCATGAAAGCCTCTTTGCCCGTCATCTAGCCTTAATAATATCCTAATTATGAGAAATCATTGGAAGTGGGAGAACACTCCTATGGGGATGTGAACATCCCCAAATGCATCCTTAGTCCAGTCAAAAGGAAAGTGGAGCCATCTGTTACTTCCACATGTTCACAGTTGACCCTATGGAGTCCCAGTGAGATAATCTCTAGCTTTTAAGGCGCGATTGTGTATCCCAGCCACATAGAACCAGTCAAGATAATAGCTGAATTACAGAACTATCTAGGAATCCATCCTATTATTCAATTGTTTAAGTAATCATATGACCATGGGGTTCTGTTAATATCTCCACAGAGTAAAAGTATGAAGATTGTCTATACCTGAGCTATTATCGCAAATTCTCTGAAAGTTATCACAAATTGTATAGCTAAGGCAAACAACAAACATTTAAAAACAATTAATCAGAACTAGAATTTAGCATCTACAAAGGTGTGTTATTGAAACATAATTTTCTATCTAAATCATCCTCATTTTAAAGAGAGCTAAAGCAAGACTAATACTCTTGAAAAGCAACCCAATTTTAACAAAATTGGCCTAATAATTTACATAAGTTCAACAAGAATAATCATTGACCTTATAGATTCTTTCACACTTGCTCTGCTTTAACTTTTCAAAAGGAATCTCTAGATTGAACTTTCAATCCCTTTCAAGGACAGAATTCAAGCCACATACCTGTCATTAGGCTTGCCTACACTACCTGTAGTTTTGGACGAATTCCTCTTCTTGAGTTCCCCCAAATATACTGAAGTTTCCTGCACCTTCCAGGAAGTGACATTCTTTACTCACCTGGTAAGTCTGCTTGGAGCTCCATAAGCAAGGTGTCTGGCCAAATATTTCCAGGGGGCTTTATTGGAAATCAACCTCAATCCTTTAAGCTCTCTGGTCATACCTGAGTCTATGCAGTCTCTCTCAAACATGAGATTCAAATCAAAGCCTTGGTAAAGTAACTAATGTTTCCAATAGTGTCCTGTTACGAGGAGAATAGATTCTTATTGAAGGTATATAAACAATTGCAATTGCCATTAAAGAAAGAATACTCACAGCTTTTGAACTCTGGATGGTTCAGTTAGAGAGAAAAGTTAAATGCTTCAATTTCTTCACAAGAATATTTTGTCATGTTTCTGTAAGTCATAGATACCTTAAGAGAAAGTTTCCTTAAGTCTGTAAAATCCAATATTAGAGAATAAGCAATGTTTCAAATAAGAGTCCTAAACACTATAACCATTCTCCTCAATTAATTCAATCCCATGTTACTAATACTTGCTCTTTTGGGGGGCACATGCACCCCAATGTTTATAATAGCACTACCAACAATAGCTAAAGTGTGGAAAGAGCTCAAATGTCCATCGATGGATGAATGGATAAAGAAGATGTGGTGTATATATATACAATGGAGTATTACTTGGCAATCAAAAAGGGTGAAATCTTGCCATTTGCAACTATTTGAGTGAAACTAGAGGGTATTATCCTAAGTGAAATTAGTCAGAGAAGACAAATATCATATGACTTCACTCATATAGAACTTTAAGATACAAAACAGATGCACGTAAGGGAAGGGAAGCAAAAATAATATAAAAACAGGGAAGGGAACGAAACATAATAGACTCTTAAATATGGAAAACAAACAGGGTTACTGGAGGGGTTGTGGGAGGAGAGATGGGCTAAATGGGTAAAAGGCATTAAGGAATCTACTCCTGAAATTATTGTTGCACTATATGCTAACTAACTTGATGTAAATTTTGAAAGCAAATTTTAAAAATTCTTTCTAGACTTTTACTCAAGATGGAGATAACTAGAATATATGTAACAGGACTCCTAATTATTGTTTGTTTCACCTGTATAATGTTATCCTCACAATATTTTCATGCTCAGGAGTTAGAGTCTGCTCTGTGTAACCTTAACTTAGATTTAACTCAGTTTGGTCAGATTTCTGCTATATCTCCCTTTTGAGATTAAAAAAAATGCAAACTAAACAACAACAACAAAACAAAAAAAATAAAAAACTTAATACTTATTCTGTTTGAATGAGGCTTTTCCATTAGTACCAGAAATTATTAACCACTTTATTTTTTCCATCATTTTATAACTAATAATTTTTATTTTTTAATTTACATCCAAGTTAGTTGATTTGTTTTCCTCTGATGATGAGTTTTGTTGAGCATTTTTTTCATGTGTCAGTTGGCCATCTGGATGTCTTCTTTGGAGAAGTGTCTCTTCATGTCTTTCTCCCATTTCTTCACTGGATTGTTTTTTGGGTGTTGAATTTGATAAGTTCTCTACAGATTTTGGATACTAACCCTTTATCTGATATGTCTTTGCAAATATCTTCTCTCATTCCGTTGGTTGCCTTTTAGTTTTGCTGATTGTTTCCTTCACTGTGCAGAAGCTTTTTATCCTGATGAGGTTCCATAGTACTTTTTTGCTTTTGTTTCCCTTGCCTCTGGAGACGTGTTGAGTAAGAAGTTGCTACAGCTGAGGTCAAAGAGTTTTTTGCCTCTTGGATTTTGATGGCTTCTTGTCTTACATTTAGGTCTTTCATCTATTTAGAGTTTATTTTTGTGTATGGTGTAAGAAAGTGGTCCAGGTTCATTTTTCTGCCTGTTGGTGTCCAGTTGTCCCAGAACCATTTGCTGAAGTGAATTTCTTTATTCCATTGGATATTTTTTCCTGCTTTGTCAAAGATTAGTTGAGCATATGTATGTGGGTCCATTTCTGGGTTCTCTATCCTGTATTGCTCTGAGTGTCGGTTTTTGTACCAGTACCATACTGTCTTGATTATAGCTTTGTAATACAGCTTGAAGTGTAGGATGGTGATACTGCCCATTTTGATTTTCTTTTTCAAGATTTCTTTAGCTGTTCACATCCTATTTGGTTCTATACAAATTTTAGGATTGTCTGTTCTAGTTCTGTGAAGAATGCTGGTGTTAATTTGATAGGGATTGCATTGAATATGTAGATTGCTTTGTGTAGTATTGACATTTTAACAGCATATCCTGGAGCATGGAATATTTTTCCATGTTTTGTGTCTTCTTCAATTTCTTTCATATCTTCTATAATTTTCAGTGTATAGATTTTTCACCTCTTTGGTTAGGTTTATTCCTAGGTATTTTATGGGTTTTGGTGCAATTGTAAATGAGATCGATTCCTTGATTTCTCTTTCTGTTGTGTCATTATTGGTGTATAGGCACGCAACCAATTTCTGTGCATTGATTTTATATCCTGCAACTTTGCTGAATTCGTGGATCCATCCTAACAGTTCTTTGGTGGGATGTTTTGGGTTTTTCCATATAGAGTATCATGTCATCTGTAAAGAGTGAAACTTTGACCTCCTCCTGGATTATTTGGATTCCTTTTATTTCTTTGTGTTTGACTGCTGAGGCTAAGACTTCCAATACTATCTTGAATAACAGTGCAACAGTGGGCATCCCTGTCTTGTTCCTACTTTAGGGAAAAAGCTCTCAGTGTTTCTCCATTGAAAATGTTATTATGTTATATATGTTTCCTATATGGCTTCTATGAACTCGAGGTATGATCCTTCTATCTCTACTTTTTAAAGGTTTTTATCAAGAAAGAATGCTGCATTTTGTCAAACGTTTTTTCTGCATCTATTGAGAGGGTCATGTCATTCTTGCCCTTTCTTTTATTGATGTGATGAATCACATCGGTTGTTTGGTGGATATTGAACCAGGTGTAAATTCCACTTGGATGTGGTGAATAATTTTCCTAATGTATTGTTGGATCTAGTTGGCCAATATCTTGTTGAGGATTTTTGTTTCCTTGGTCTATAATTCTCTTTTTTAGTGGGGTCTTTGGTTTTGGAACCAAGGTAATGCTAACTTCATTGAAAGAGTTTGGAAGTTTTCCTTCCATTTCTATTTTTTTGGAACAGCTTCAAGAGGATAGGTGTTAACTCTTCCTTAAATGTTTGGTAGACTTCCCCTAGAAAGCCATCTGGCCCTCGAATCTTGTTTTTTGGGAGGTTTTTGATCACTAATTTGAATTCTTTACTGGTTATGAGTCTGTTCAAAATTTCTATTTCTTCCTGTTTAGGTTTTGATAGTTTATATGTTTCTAGGAATTTGTCCATTTCTCCCAGATTGCCCATTTTATTGTCATATAATTGTTCAAAGTATCCTCTTATTATTTGTATTATTTTTTGGGGGGGAGGCTTTGATATTACAATGTCTTAGTTTCTTTCTTTCTTTTTTTTTTTTTTTTTACAAATAGTTTATTGTCAAATTAGTTTCCACATAACACTCAGTGCTCATCCCCACAAGTGTCCTCCTCCATGCCCATCCCCCTTCCCCCCACATCCATCAGTCCTCAGTTTTTGTCAGCATTCAAGAGTCTCTCATGGTTTGCTCTCTCCCTTTCCCCCACCATTTCCACCCTTCTTCTCCCCCTTGGTCCTCAGTTAAGTTCCTCCTAATCCTCCTCTACGTGCAAACATATGGTATCTGTCCTTCTCTGCCTGACTTACTTCGCTCAGCATAACACCCTCAAGGTCCATCCGTGTTGCTACACATGGCCAGATTTCATTGTTTCTCATTGCCATGTAGTATTCCATGGTATAGATAAACCACATCCTCTTGATCCATTCGTCCGTGGATGGACACTTAGGCTCTTTCCATATTTTGGCTATTGAATATAACAATTCACGAATGTCTTTCGGGCTCTGCTCCCTTCTTAGTAATGGAAACTTGGTTGGTTGCTGCACCCATTTCTCCAGCGTTTCCGTACCAGACAGCCTGTTCCTCAGGTTCTTGAAGGTAATTGTGAAGCACTACCCTTTTCTTCTTCTTCCTCTTTCTCTTTTCACAGGGCATCTGTGAGCCTCCGTGGCTACAGTGAAGTACTGAGCTGTACATTTTTTGCCATTAGTGAAGCTTAATGGATGATGCAGAATGATGAAAAAGGAGACCAAAGTGACCTCTAAGTGTTTTAAGACTGGAGGACCAACATTAGTATTTTAAACTCAGATGATTATCTTTAAAATGGTTCTTTAATTCAATAAGGCCCTGTATTTTGTGAATTAATGTGCATAATTCATGCTCAAGCACCACACGAACATCCAGTGCATGAATTATTGCACAATACATTCATGTTCTGTTGAGTCTTACAGCTTAATTAGTACACGAAGCTACATGATTTAGATGAACCCAAATGGGAAAATATCATCCAGTCTGTAAAAAAAGGAGAATGTTTGGAGAGATGTGTTGCTTTTTATGGGGGGGGGGGGCAGGGATGTTTTTCTTTACAATGTCTTTTGGTGTCAGTTTCTAGGCTCCAATAGGTGACATGGGACTTCTGAGTTTTGGTTGGTTGGTATAACACCGTTGTTCCATAAATGTTTATTATTTACTTAGGCATTATGGAGGGACAGTATAAAGCAGATGAAATATAAAGCAGCCCATTGGAAACCTGAGCAACAGAACTCGGAAGCCCCAACCCAACTCGACTTAACTCAGCCTCACTGAACTGAATCCGAGATTCCAGGCTTCCTGTGCTTGCTACAGCTCTCTGATCCTAGAACCCTGTTCAATTCCAGCTATAATACTACGTCAGGCATTTCGCAGAGTTGGTCAAATCCAGTTCGCAGACCTCTGATGATGCCTCAGGGGGCTGAGACCGACACTGCCATAAGCCTGAGCACTCTGGATTTAGTGGTGCTAAGCATAGTCCGTGTATTGGGTGCAAGTGTGTATGTCCTGGTTGGTGAGGTGTCCAACAGTCAAGCAAGACCATTTTTTGTGATCTGCTTTTTGGTGGCAGGCCTATCTTCTATATTGGCTGGGCTATGCTATGCAGATTAGTGCCCAAGTTTCCCATTCTGGCTCTGCATATCTCTACAGCTTTATCACTGTAGGTGAAATCTGGGTTTTCATCACTGCTTAGAACTTCATCTTCTCCTATTTTACTGATACAGCCATGGTGGCCTGGACATGGAACTTAGTGTCTGATTACATGTGTGAGAACAAGATCTCTCAGATTCTGCATGAGAGCATTGCACCACATGTTTCCCATGTCCTTACAGAATATCTAGACTTCTTTGTTGTGGGTCTTGTGCTGTTCCTCATGGAATTGCCAACTCTGAGGATAAGTCATTTTCTCCTGATTAGCAGAGCAGACACAATGGTGAAACTTTTGATTCTTAGTGTTGTCATCATTCCTGGCTTCATTAAGGGGGGCCTGCACAACTGGAAACTCACAGAAGATGAATATATAAAGGCTGTGCTCTATGACATTTCTCGCTTGGGTCTTCTGGGCTATGGAGGATTTGTGTCTTTTGGCTTTGAAGGAATTCTCCATGGAGCAGCGACCTGTTTCTATGCATTTATTAGTTTTGACAATATTGTTACTAGGGCTAAAGAAATCCAGCATGCCCATCGTTCCATTCCCATGAGCATTGTGGTTTCACCATTCACCTGTTTTTTGGTGTACTTTGGTGTCTCTGTGGCACTTAGGCTTATGGTGTCTTACAGACTCCAACCTGGAAACACCTTGCCTGAGGCATCTCTTCATGTTGGCTGGGCCCCTGCCTGCTATGTTGTTACTTTTGGGTTTTTCTGTAGTTCTTCTACACGCATCTCAGGCTTTATGTTACCCATTAATCAAATGATCTGCAAGATGGCAACGGATGGCCTCTTGTTCCCTGTCCTTGCCTGGATCCATACTGGCACATACACCCCCATCATGGTTAATGTGATCTTTGGAATTGCTGCAGCCATCATAATACTCTTCTTTTGACTCAGTGATCTCTTGGACCTCAAGTCAGTTTTGAATCCCAGCCACTTGCCAAAGAAAAAGTGCTGGATAGTAGTGTCACAAGGCATGCTGACTGCCCTAGCTCTTCTGCAAGGGCTTCCTGAACCAGGGATTGGGGTGGCTCTACTTTTCCACAACACCAAAAAAGTAGGACACTAGAGAGCAACACAGAGGCCCCCAGTGGAGGCACGACTTCCCTACACCAAACACCACCCCTCTTTCCCTGACAGCTGCTCATTTACTGGTCAGGACTGACTCTGAGCCAATGCGGCAGCCTCTCCCTCAGACCAGCACAGCCAGCACTTCCCATGCACCAAGTGTACTGAAAATCAAGTGGTTCAAAATGACACCTACAGTACTGGTTAAATCAGTATAAGTTTTATGGTTGGCATAGAAAAGCCAGTGTTTTTCTATTGTATTTTTGTTTGAGACCCATCTGGCAAGCAAGGGATAGTAAGCTACTTTCTTACTAGTGAAACTTCTCATATTCCCAGTAAAAAATTGGTGATTCCATGGAAGCCTGCTACAGGCAGGATTACTCATACAGATACCAACTCCTTTAGATGTTTTTTGTTTGTTTTGTTTTAGTTTGTTTTTAAAGACTGGTGCAAAAACCTCATAAGAACATCCAAGATCATTTGGGGAGAGAGAATTTATACCCAAAATGGGAAGAAAAATAGACTGAAATAGGAGGTATTAGTAACTATATAGAGATGGACGCATCTTGACTTTGGAAAGAAGGTATGAGTGGAAACTGAGAATGAGATATTGTCAAGAGACACTTCATGGAGGAGGATGCATATGGAGCAATTTGGGAAATATGAATGACATGGGTGAGTTGGAAAATAAAAGGGACAGTGCTTTTCAGGTACACAGACCTTTAAGACTCATGAAAGAATGAGACTTTTGTGAGGAGTGTTTGTATTTGTATTTGAAGGGAATTTGTGAGTCAGGTTTATATAGTGTATTATGCCATGGAGTGAGATTCCTGAATCAGGAAAGGGTGGGATATTCTCATTGCCATCTGGAGGACAGATAGACAGAAGAGTATTGACAGATAGACTCTTCCTGGGAGACAATTGTTACAAGAGCTACAGTCACATAGGTCTTGATTTTCTTTTTTTTTTTTTTTAATGTTTTTTATTTCTAGGAGAGAGACAGCGTGAGCAGGGGAGGGTCAGAGAGAGAGGGAGTCACAGACTGAAACAGGCTCCAGGCTCTGAGCTGGCAGTCAGCACAGAGCCCGACGCGGGGCCCGAACCCACGAACCGCGAGATCATGACCTAAGCGAAAGTCGGACGCTCAACCGACTAAGCCACCCAGGCGCCCCATATAGGTCTTGATTTTCAAAGTGTAGTCCATGTAACAGTAGTACAGATGTCATCTGGGAGCTTGTTAGAAATGCATAATGTTAGGCCCAAACCCAGATCTATTGGATTAGAACCTGCATTTTCAACAGGCTCATTTGTATGCTTTTTCAAGTTTCAGAAGTACTTGCCTTAGATGATGGATGATAAGTGTCTTGCCTCAGATGAGCACTATGGAAGGTCTGGAAACTTTGGAGTTGGGAGCACAAGAGGAGAGGCCAAGGCTGGGAAAATTGAATTTGGGAAGAGGGATAAGTCTGGGTTTCAGCTGCCTTCCTGTCCCCAGGCCTCCCACACCAGAAATGGTGGCGAGGTTTGGCACTCTGCCCACTTAGGGAAAATGCCTGCCGTGCCCATGTTGGAGTCTGCCTGGTCCTCAGAGGGCTCTCCTCATGCAAGGATTGTGGGGGTTAGGAGAGCTGCCAATTCTGTTATACCGACTTCATGTGATGGCCTGAGAGTTATTAGAGAGATCATATTAGTCATGACCCACCTCAAGATTGTACTGTATCTTTTTTCATATGAGTGATAACGTGACAATACTAATTGAGGAGGCTTGGGGGGATTGAAATAGGAGCTTTTAACTATTTCTCAGGGAAATTAGGATACTTTTTTTCTTTCAAATGCTTTAATGAGAGACAAAATAACTGCATAAGGGATTGCACCCTGGTAGAGACCAATTTAAACCTTTCTAAGGAATATTTTGATGATTGTATTGGGTTAATAACAAGATATATGAGACCTATAGTTCCAGAGACCTGGACTGATAGTCAATGGGACAATGTTATCAGGGGCCATTTGAGAATATTCCTCAAACTTTGAGGGTTTGTGTACCTCATCCTCAATCAGAACAGGTGATAAGGGAGACCAATATTGAAGGAAAACATATTCAGATAGATGATAAAGAGGAATTTCTGAGATTAGAGGGTGATGGGAGAGACAGGAGGGTGCAAGCTCTCTGGCCATGGGCATGGCTGTCTCACTTGGGTTTGGAATCCTCGGATAGTCTCTTGCCAAAAAACAGGGAAGTGTATAAAATGAACTCTCGTAATCTTTTTTATCCAAAGAATTCTCCAGTCAACTGGTGAAATGCAAGGGTAGGGTGGATATATGGTGTATGCAACGTAGTGAAGCACGGGAATGATGAATGACTGAAGAAAAAAACATCTGAAATCCATGTTCTTTGTCTCTCCATGTATATATCTTGTCTCATTGATGAGATTTAAAAAAACCTCCTAAGGGAAAAGAACATCTCTTTTATGTATGTATATGAACATCTCTTTATATCTCTAATGCAGACAAAATGATAATGAATATAATAGCATATATCATTTGTTGACTACTATGCCCTATACTTTGTTCCAAACATTTTCTATAATCATCTATTTAACACAAATGTTCTATGAGGTGAATATTGTTATGATCTCTTTACAAAAGTTGAAACTAAGGCTCAGAGAGGTTAGTAAGTGATGGCATTTCAGTGTCCAGTGAGAATAGGATGCCAGAGGAGAGAGCTGCAGGAGGGATTTCCAAAATCAGAAACTCGTGGGTTTTTGCCGGAGCCTTAAGGCTCCTCCAGCCTGGGAGCCCAGCCCTGTCTCTATGCCCAGGGCCCAGAGCTGGCTCTGCAGGAAGAGTCAATATCTGTTGCCCTCTAGTGGCCACTCAACACATCTCAGGTCTCTGCGGAGAAGTTTCCCTTCAAGTCCAGAGGGCCTTGCCACTCACCCCATTGTAAAAATCGTACGTGTCAGAAAGTGATGTTTGATCATCCAACCACATCTTCCACCCCATCTCCCCTGATTTCTGGAGGCACTCACGACCTCGTTAAGGCTGAAAAGGTCTTCCTGAGGTTTAATCCTACTTCCCATTGCCTGAAATTTTAAGTTTGGCTTTTGTGTATGTATAGTGGAGACAAGGGGTTGAGATTAAGATATCGAGCAGAGAGACCAATTTCTATCCTTTCTTGGGTTTCACCTCCACTTCAGATTCCCAGAATCTTTGAGAGTTCAAAGAAAGAAAGCACGGGTAGTGACATTCCTGGAGAAAATGAGTCTAGAGCAGACCAGCATTAGGAGCCGAGGCTTCTGCAAATCTGCACATGTGCTCAGTCAATCAGCCTCAGCAGGGAAGATGTATTGGCAGGAGTCAGGAGACAAAAGACGAGATATGCCGGAGGGAGATGGTATATTTCATGAATGCTGAAGGACTCCCTATTTGGTAGCTCTGGAATCCCCTCCTACCCACCAGGCTGCCCTTGACCCTCCCCTTATTGTGCTCAATGCTCTTTAGTGACTGCCTGTCTTTGGGGAGACACCCAGGGGGCCAAGAGTCATTGGGTGGGCAAGGGGGAAGAGGAGGAAGATGGAATACCAGGTAAATGACTGAGGAGGAGGTGGAATGACTAGGATTGGGCTGGAGTCCCATGATCACTGGGGTGCTTGGAAGGCTTGACAGAGGAAACTCCAGGAGGAAGATGCTGAGCTGCTGGTAGTGAGCGAGTGGGGCTGGGAGTAGGAAGGAATATTGAAAGGGATTGAGTTCTACTGATTTAGGTTCTTCTTTTGGGAAACATGGTGAAAAATGAGCCAATGATTTTATTTCCTGTACATGAGAGAGTTTTATATATACAGGAAGGGTTACAGAAGCCATGAGGTGATAAAAGGGGACACATAATTTGTTTCCCTTCCTGTATTTGAAGATATGATGCATCTCCTCCCTGGACCTGTTACCCTACATGGGCCTGTCTGAGTGGTGCAAAAAGCCACTGGGCAGTTCTGGCCAAGGATGCAAAGAAAAAATCCTCAGGTTTTCTGCTTTGCACACACCGCTCCCTTCTAGCGAAGTACCTCCAGCAGGCTTCCCGCCTCTCCTTACTACACTTCCCACAGAATGTACCAGATGCAAAGATATCTGGCTGAAAGGGGCATTAAGTGCACTCCCAAAATTTCCAGTAGCTCCTAGTTGACTAACTGGGGAGATGAAAGGGCTTAACTGGCCAACATGGCTAGAAGTGAGGCAACCCAAATCTGGAGCCACGGATAAAGTTCTGTGAGGAGCAGAGTGCTGCCGTTGGAGTCTGTGCTGCCTCCTCCTCATCCAGCCTTCCGTCTTCCACACAAAGAATCTCCCACCTTGTCCCTTTCCAGCCCTTCTCATGAGCATCATCTCACCCCAGAAACTGAAGGTTTGTACTGGGGGTCAGGGAAGAAGGGGAGACAAACTCATAGACAGGGACATAAAGTCCCAGTAAATTCAAGCCAAGATGGACAGAGTGGGACCAAGAAAGCAAACCTGTTCTGTACACCCTGGAAAGTCAGAGACTCAGAACAGAGTCAACAGAGACAGACAGTCCTCAGGGGAACTGATAGACAGGGAGATAGATCCAGAGGCAGGAGAGAGGAAAGAGAGGAGAGCAAAAGATCCAAGACAGAGGGACACCCAAAGGCAAGAGATAACAGAGACAGACACAATCTCTGAACTATGCATTGGATGAAAGGTCAGGGGATTGGAGAGCCATGGACCAAGAACCAAAGACAGATTCATGGACATGGGGCCAGGGCTGAAGAGACAGTCAGAGAAATGCACACAGAGGGAGGGAGAGGGAGACAGAGAAGGGAAAGGAGGAGGTGGGGGCCAGAGCGGGAGGCAGTAGGAAGGGGCAGGCAGAAGTTACTGTGGGTGGGATGCAGATGCTGAGTCAAGGGCTCTGCTGTGTGTGTGTGTGTGTGTGTGTGTGTGTGTGTGTGTAACACAGCAATTCAGAGCTCCATACAAAATGGTAGAGTCTTCTGCTGAAGGAGACCCCACACCCCTCCCTCTGCAGGACTCTTCTGAGCAGTGGAGGTGGAGGGGGGAGAACAGAAACAAGATGTGAGTTAGAGAAAGACTGAGATGGAGACAAATGGCAGAGCCCTGACTGAGACCAGAGGGAGAGAGACTGAGAGTGGAGCAGGGAGTAGAGAAATGGACAGAAGACAGAGGGAGACAGAGGAGAAGAAGGAAGATGATGGAGGCGGGTGTGCAGAGTCAGGGAGAGGGAGGGGCCTCTCACTGCAGGAGGGAGAGAGGGGCAGGGAGAAGAAGGCTGTTGAGAAGCAGATGAGGGGAAAGGCAGGAAGCAAGCAAGATGCCTGTCTCCCCAGGGGTGGATGGTGGTGGAAGAGGAACATAGTAGGAGATTTCTCAGTGGGCTGTTGGGGTTGCTTATGTCATTGTATAAAGAGCTGCTGAGTATACTTCTTAGGTGGATCAGGGACTGGCTTCCAAATTACCACAGACTGGACTCCACCTAGCTCCTCACATTCTCCTCCTGCCAGTCAGTGCATCCTCCATACCAAGGACCCTGGGGAATTTATTTACTTCTAAATTCACAACTTGCTGCCATAAAGTCTTCAACAAAGTCCCATTTAAGCCTTTATTCCACCAACTCACCCAGATATGACCCCTCTAGTCTTCCGTTGCCCACCTCCAGCTTTCCTTCTGGATCCTGTCTAATCCACCTCTTTCACTATTTCTCAACTTGCCCATGGGCCCCGCCTCCCAAATGCCCCGCCTCCCTAGGGGCCTCATCTCTTGAGGTCCCCTGCCAAGCTCCGCTTCAAGTGCTGGTTCTGCTTAATCACGCCTTTCCCTGTCCCTGAGTTTGGCTTGCACTTTCTTCTCAGGTCTTTCTCCTTTGAGAAAGAAAAAGCCCATAGGTAAGTGATTTCTCATTTTTATAGAGTTGGCAAGGAAACTAACACAGAGCCTGAGAAGAAAGAGGTTGGGCTTGGAGTGCTGCTATGGGGCTTGCATATTTCATAGCTAGACTTTGAATTGGAGAGTATAGACCAGAGGCCTGCAAATTTGGGAAGGGCAGGTAGGTTTGCTGGGATCAGAGTGATTTGGAAGCCTATACTCTGTTCTCCTCCAGACCAGAAAGGTTCTCAGCTCTACTGAGGAAAATATGAGTTAGGGTAGGTTATTCCTTGGTGCTTCTCCTACTCAGTCCCTCTCACTTCTTTGCCTTGCTGTCCTTCTTTGCCTTTCCTTTCTGACGTGTGCAGAGCTTGCTTTCTTCATCTTTGTCTTTCCCACAGGGCCCGGCACATAGTATGCTTAGGCATGTTCTTTGAATGAATATTCTTCCATCTAGCTCTGCTGCCTCCTTCATGTTTTGACATACTTTCTCACTTGAGATTCTAAAAGTCTCTATATCATATCTTCTTAGGGAGGACATTGGTGTGGACTTTGCAGAATAGCAGGTCCAGTTTGTTAAGGTGGTAAACCATCACCAGAGAGGATTTGAAGGTATTCTTCCTCCATGCTGATAGAGGAAGTTTGCTATTTTTTACAGCTGTGAAGCTATCTCTGTGCTTTTCTTATCTAATTTTATTTTTAAATTATTTTTAATGTTTTATTTATTTTTGAGAGAGAGATAGAGACAGCATGATCGGGGGAGGGTCAGAGAGAGAGGGAGACACAGAATCCGAAGCAGGCTCCAGGCTCTGAGCTGTCAGCACAGAGCCCCGACACAGGGCTCGAGCCCACGAACCATGAGATCATGAGCTGAGCCGAAGTTGGGCTCTTAACCTACTGAGCCACCCAGGTGCCCCTCTTATCTAATTTTTAAAAAGTTGTGGTAGGGATTGATTATAAGCCAGGTCAGGCTGTAAGAGGAAAGATTACCAAGATCCCCTTGGGTGTGGCTGCCTACTCGTCTTTAAAACACTGTATGAAGACTTGTCTGAGTTCCCAAGTATATTGTAAATGAGCCAGTGTTAAATAAACCTCGAAACTTAATGGTTCTATTCTTTCTCTTAGAATCTATCAATTTTATGTACACAAATTTATTAATTGATAAAGCCTTGGTGGAGAAGCCTGAAATGGGTCTAGCTTCCTGGGTCTCCAACAGGCTGTTTGCTCTTATGGAAATACATATTTGCAACTATTTGCAACTTTTTAATCTAAGGCTTAAACTGTTCTCCACCCTTCTCTGCTCCACAACGCCATGTACACTGTGGGCGGTACTCCAACACTGGAAGCCCAGATAGCACTTATCCTTGCATGACACCTATTTTATTGCTTTATGTGCCAAATGTTGATTTCTAGGTTGTCTTTCTTTTGCCCTCTAGAAATTCTTGGGAATGGTTCTCCATTATCAATTGACATGTGTTATATGCTTCCAAAAGCAGATTCATTTTAACATTAAATAAAATTATGTGGAAAGGCCGATATCCTTTATCAAGTATATTTCATATTGATAAATATGATTTTTGGATTATATCTTTTGGCTTATCCTCATCCTTTTTTCCTTTTATTAGCCCAGAAATCACAAAGCAAAATGGGATTAAAAAGAACTAGTGAAGAAGGATAAAGAATATCCCTTAAAAATTGGTGCCTGATGCTCTTTGTGTAGATTATGTTGGCTGAGCTGGGGTGAGGCAGATGGGTCTTGGTGGAAAAGACATATTGATCTATATTTGAACAAGAACTTAGGACATGTGGCATGATACAACTTCCATATGACTCAGATGACCTGGTCTCTTTCCCACAGCAAAATAAAACCCAACAATTAACTTTCCAAGGCAGATGGTAGTGATATAGAACTGCTCCCTAGGGCTATGACAGGAACCAAACACAGTCTGGTGAAAGAAGACACAAGAAAGAGACAGCCAAGTAATTTAACGGGAGTACAGAAGGACATAGTGAAATATATGAAGGAAGATAACCAGAGACATAGTCAGCTTTTCCTAAGATGCCTTATGTGTAGTATATTATTGAGGGTGTATATTGGGAGGAGATACATGGGAGAAGGAGCCATGAGTTCCGAGAACCCCTAGCTGCGATTCTAAATGTGGAGACAGGGTATAGTGATGGATGGGACACTGGATGGTTTTCGAGAATCTGTGGTTACAAGGAAAGGAAAGATTTGAAGGGGAAAACAAAGTTGGTTAGCAAGGCTTCTTGGAAAAAAGGAGCATGGATCAGTGTTCATTATAGACAAAGCCCATCATAGGTTATAGTTTGGAAAATAAGGTGGACAGGGTTTCCTTCTACTGCTTTCTCCTGAGGACTTTTTTTTTTTTTTTAATGTTTTATTTATTTCTAGGAAAGAGAGAAACAGTGTGAGCAGGGGAGGGTCAGAGGGAGAGGGACCCACAGACCGAAACAGGCTCCAGGCTCTGAGCCGGCAGTCAGCACAGAGCCAGACGCGGGGCTCGAACCCACGAACCGCGAGATCATGACCTAAGTGAAAGTCGGACGCTTAACCGACTAAGCCACCCAGGAGCCCCTCTCCTGAGGACTTTTATTAGGTATTCAGTGTTGACAGGATTCACGGTTAAGAAAGGGAAGTTGTAAATCATAGGGGGAAGTAGGGAAGAAATTTATTTTCACTGTTGACATCAATGTATCACATCACTTTCTAATCTCTTAATTGCACATTCTTCCTGTTTTCCCCTGCTTTTTCTGATTCTTGTTTGAAAACTGTCATTGTTTCTGGCAGCCCATCTAGTTTCTAAAGACCTCTATATGCAGAAGCTTATGCTTTTCTGACTTGTCAGATTGATTGGTCATCATGTTTTGATGTGATGATAGAAATGTTAAGAATTTCCAAACGGGATTCTGACTGAAAATAAAGATGTAAATGTGTCAAATCATGAGTGAGAAGTGTTGCATTTCCCTGTCTTCTCTCTCAATTCTTTGACTATGATACCCCTCCTTCTCCAAGGTAGCCTTAAATGAAGCGACTGCAGTTTGAGTATCATGACATGTTGCCTAATGCCAAAGCTTTAGGTGACTTACTTTACAAATAAAGTAAAGTAGTGGAAGTAATAAAACTCTGTATTGTCTGTTCATCTGTGACACTTTCAAGGAGATGACACTGGAGGAAATCATAAATCTCACAGATGTTATACTTTATCCCAGCTTAGTGGTTACTTCCTTTGTAGGTTACTTCCTTTCCCTTTGTTGAGATGAAAGAGACCTAGACCTCAGCTCTTGTGTCAGATCTCTGATATCACCGAACTATCTCTAACTGGGCTATAGAGCTTGGAGTACT
The DNA here is from genome assembly GCA_017311185.1 of Proteles cristata cristata. NCBI lineage: Eukaryota > Metazoa > Chordata > Mammalia > Carnivora > Hyaenidae > Proteles > Proteles cristata. The sequence goes on from JAESUZ010004559.1 coordinate 264,422, forward strand.
TCCTTCCTTGGCTGTAGACAAGTAACTCTTTGTACCTCAGGATTCAACTGGGGAAGAGAATGCAAGATGAAGGCATCATCAGGAAGGATTTCTGCTCCTCAGCCATACATACTCCCACCTTCTACTCCTGCCTTCTTCTCTGAGTGTTCTCCTTGTGCAAAGTTCTAGGCCTGTGAGTTATTCCGCTGGACATTAGTTATGAGATTAATTAGCTACTTAGTAGATTTAATTACTACTAAATAAAAAGCTACTGGAGAGATCAGATATCTGTCTATAGATGTGACCATAGAAGCCTCCAGAAGGAAGGTCATGTGGACAGGGTTTGGCAAGAGTGTGTTCTAGGCAGAGAAGGACAGACTGTGTGAGGGCTCATGTCAACGCCTGCAACATGTGCAAGTGTTGGGAAAGATTTGTCCTGTTCATGGAGTCACAGAAAAGTTTAATAGTAGGAGTAAGTAATAGAACAACAGTGGAAAGAAAGACTTAGAAATACAATGTTAGCATGTGGGGGGGAGGGATGGGCTTGGAGGAGGACACTTGTGGGGATGAGCACTGGGTGTTATGTGGAAACTAATTTGACAATAAACTATTTGTAAAAAATAAAAAATAAAAAATAAAGGAAGGCAACACAGGAAAAAAAAAAAGAAATACAATGTTAGCAATTTCAACTTAATAGAGAACAGAAAACCGCAAGTCTGTTCGAAGTTGTGTGTGTGTGTGTGAGTGTGCACACACATGCACATGCATGTGTCTTTTTAAGACTTGAGGGAAGTGTCATTTTCCAGGAAGGTAGAGAGCACTCACACTTCAGTTATCTAATGCAGTGTAGTGATCAGGAAGAGTATGATTTAGGGCTTTATCCTGCTTCAAGGACAGTACTCTGATGGCTGCTTAGTGAATCTGAGTGACAGTTGAGAGGATCTCTGTTTAGAGTTACCAATTTTATGGACCAGGAGGTTGGACTAGGGAGTACTGAAGGAAGCTAGCCCTGGATATGCAGTATTTGCAAAGTGTCAGAACCTACTATATTGAGGTCTAGTGTAGACAGGTGCTAATGTCTAAGGGACTTCATATCATCTGAATTGAATTAAGGGCTAGTTTGGCAATCCCCAAAAGTCTGAAACCAAGGATTTCAGTTGGAATTTCTTAGATTTGTTCCAAATTTTTATGGAATTTCTCTAAAAAGTCAGGATCCTTTGAATCTGCTTTGTCAACCCTTTGTTTCTGGGCATACTTGGTGTTTTCCATTGAAATTAAAATAGAAATGTAATCCTTTATTTTCTCTGTGGATCTTTCTATACTAATAGCATGTTCAGAATACTGATTATTCCTTATCTTAAGCCTATATTCAGTAATAAGTTTAAAACAATTGTGACAAGATCATAAAATACACAAAGGCATCTGTGTTGACGCCTGATGTTCATTCTTCTTTGTGCTTATATCCAGGGATGATTAATAAAAACTAGCAATGCTGTAGGTGCTGTGAGCTCAGAGCTGGCCACAGACATGGATCATAATGGCAACACTAATTAATGACCATTTTATATGTTCTACTAAGTCAAGTCTCTGATTATCAACAACAACCAAACCAGAATGATCAACCAGACATAACTGAAGTCGTTTTCACTAGCATCTCCTTGCTATTTTAGATCTGGAATAGGGTTAATCATATTTTGGAGTGGCATGGAAGCTGAAACTTTTCTGATACTTGTTCTTCTGAATTAAGCATTAAAAGGAAATGGCTGTTCTCTGGAAAACATTCTCATTCTGCTTGCGATTGGCAGCCAAGTCTGGGGAGCAAAAGGGATTAGGAGTCTTAAAAAGATGTTTTGTTAGGGTCACCTAGATGACTCAGTTGGTTAAGCGTGTGACTTTTGGTTTCAGCTCAGGTTACGATCTCATGGTTCCTGAATTCAAACCTCACATTGTTATTTATACTGACAGTGCAGAGTCTGCTTAGTATTCTCTCTCGCTCTTTCTCTCTTTCTCTCTCAAAATAAATACATAAACTTTAAAAAGATGCTTTGTTAAACTGGCAACATATGCCTTCCTACTGTCTTTTGTCCCAGTTGGGGCTCACCTTTTGGACAGATGTTTCCTAATGGTGTGTGCCAACAGCAACTGGAAGCCTCAATGATGGCTGAAGTTTGGGAAGGTGAAATCTGTAGGTATTTAGCTGTCAGGGAAATTACAATTATCTTCCTGCCATTTGGCTCCATTTTAGAAAATGTCTGCTCCCCATCCCAATTTTCCTTTACACAATGAGAGTAAAGGTTTCATTTTCTTCTTTAGCACTTCCTAAGTGTACTGGAGAGTATTCTTTTTCTTAAGAATGAGGCAGTGTCCAGAAAAGACTTGGAATAGAATGATGAAAGAATAAGATGATGAAAGAACTCCTAGGAGGATGACTTATGTTTGGCCTGTAGAAATCTATTATCCTATAATTCCACTACAAGCTAAGCAAAAGGAGCCGGGCTAACATTGTGGGCAGGAATTACAATTAACTGTAAAATCTATCTGGAAACTACTCAGATAACTACAGCAATGCTTTGAAATCTTTCTTGGCATACAAAGGGATAGTCTGAAGACATTTTGGCCTTCGATTAGATTAGGTTTGGATTTTAGCAAGACAAGGCTTATTTGGAGATTTTAGTTTTGATACTCTCACTGCTCCCAGTTCTGGCTCATCAATATCTATTTGTGAGGAAAGGAAGGCATTGGCAAAAGGTGACCTTGGCACAAATAAAAGAACTGGCTCACATACTCCTCGAATAACAATTCCCTAGAGTCTTGCCTCTTTGTGAAGGTAGGGTGCTCAGGAGAAAGAACATAGTCTTTGAAGCAATAAAGAACCAAATTCAATTTCTAGCTCTCCTTTGTACTAGCTATATGAGCTTGGAACAGTTGTCTAAACTCTCATTCTGTAAAGTGGAATAATTATGCTCATGTCATTGGTCTGTTATCGGGGGGGGAAATGAAATAACATATGTACCTTACCTGCAGCTCAACAAATTCTGGTTCACTTTCACCCCCTCCCACATATCCCTAAATCTTGCACAAATACCTGGTACTTCTATTTTCCAGATATCATTTTTCTCTTCTTCCAGTTTCTTCTCATGTTCCCAAATATACCTGGAGTTGAAGTCTAGGGTCCTGGTTTACTAGTTTCTGTTTGTCCCACAAAATGATAATAAGAATATGGAATAATAACCTTACTAACATGAGCCATGGTGTGGTTACTTTTTTTTTTTACATATAGTTTATTGTCAAATTGGTTTTCATATAACACCCAGTGCTCATCCCCACAAGTGCCCCCCTCCATGCCCACATCCCCCTTCCCCCCCACATCCATGAGTCCTCAGTTTGTTTCTCAGCATTCAAGAGTCTCTCATGGTTTGCCTCTCTCCTTTTCCCCCACCATTTCCCTCCTTCTTCTCCCCCATGGTCCTCGGTTAAGTTCCTCCTAATCCTCCTATACGTGCAAACATATGGTATTTGTCCTTCTCTGCCTGACTTATTTTGCTCAGCATAACACCCTCCAGTTCCATCCATGTTGCTACAAATGGCCAGATTTCATTCTTTCTCATTGCCATGTAGTATTCCATTGTATAGATAAACCACATTTTCTTGATCCATTCGTCCGTGGTGATGATAATATTTAAAAATGCATTCTTTAATTTCAATGAGACCCTCTAGTCTGTGAATTAATGTGTCATAACTCATGCTCAAGCACCATGAAAACATCCCACATGTGAATTATGCACAATAAATTCATGCTCTGTTGTGTCTTACAGCTTTATTTTTGTTTCTTTGCTTTTTAGAGAGTATGAGTGAATGAGGCTCAGAGGGAGAGGGAGAGAGAGAATCTTAAGCAGACTCCCTTTCCAGCATGTGGCCCAATGCAGGACTCGACCTCACAACTGTGAGATCATGACCTAAGCGAAAATCAGGACTCAGGTGCTTAACCGACTAAGTCCTCCAGGTGTCCCTCTTATAGCTTAATTAGTACATGAAGCTGCAGGAGTTAGATGAGCCCAAAGGGGATTGTGTCATGTGGTGTGTAAAGTAACAGGATGTAGGAGGTACTTGGCACTTCTTTTCAGGGGAAAGCAGGATTGATTTGTCTATGATGTCCTTTGGTATCACTTTCTGCAATATCTGTGCTTCAACAGGTGCTTATGGGACTTCTGAGCGTTTGGTTGGGAAATGAGTTCAGTAAATATTTATTGTTTACTTAGGCATGTGGAAGACAGCACATACCAGAAGAAATACAATGTAGCAGCTTTAAAGCCTGAGAAGCCAAACTCAGAAACCCAAAACCATCAGTTTAACTCAGCCTCACTGAATATGATCCCAGACTCTCCACTCATCCCAGACTCTCCACTCCCTGGACTTGCTGCAGCTCTATGATCCTAGAACCCTCTTCAGTTCCAGCTAGAATGCTGAGTCAGGCACTTCGCAGATTTGGTCAAATGCTGGTACGAAGACATGCACTGGAGGAAAAGACAACTGAGCCTACCCCTCCCACACGGCTGACCACTCTAGATTTAGTGGCTCTGGGTATAGACTACACACTGGGTGCAGGTGTATATGTCCTGGCTGGTGAGGTGGCCAGCAATCAAGCAGGACCAGCCACTGTGATCTGCATTTTGGTGGCTGGCCTATCATGTGCATTGGCTGGGCTGGGCTATGCAGAGTTTGCTGTCCGGGTTTCCCATTCTGGCTCTGCGTATCTCTACAGCTATGTCACTATAGGTGAGCTCTGGGCTTTCATGACTGGCTGGAACTTCATCGTCTCCTATGTTGCTGGCACAGCCAGTGTAGCTCGGGCCTGGACAATAGCTTTTGACTACTTGATTGGGAACCAGATCTCTCAGACCCTGCGTGAGAGCATCTTACTGCATGCTCAGCAGGTACTTGCCAAATATCCAGACTTCTTTGCTATGGGTCTCGTGTTGTTGCTCACTGGAGTGCTGACTATGACAGCTAGGGAGTCAGTACGCTTTACTGAATTGATCACATTGGTGAGCCTTTTGATTCTTGGCTTTGTCATAATCTCTGGCTTCATTAAGGGGGACGTTCACAACTGGAAGCTCACAGAAGAGGACTACATAAAGGCTGGACTCAATGACACATCAACGTTGGGCCCTCTGGGCTCTGGAGGATTTGTGCCTTTTGGCTTCGAGGGGATTCTCCGTGGAACAGCTACCTATTTCTATGCATTTATAGGTTTTGACAATATTGTTACCAGAGTGAAAGAAGTCCAGAATCCCCAGCATTCCATCCCCATGGGCATTGTGATTTCACTGTTCATTTGCTTTTTGGTGTATTTTGGTGTCTCTTCAGCACTTACACTTATGGTGCCTTACTACCAGCTCCAACCTGGGAGCCCCTTGCCTGAGGCATTTCTCCATATTGGCTGGGCGCCTGCCTGCTATGTTGTGGCTATTGGAGCTCTGTGTACTCTTTTTACTACCATCTTGAATGATATGTTCTATGCACGTCGGGTGATATCCATGATGGCAAACGATGGCCTCCTGTTCCGTGTCCTTGCCAGGACCCACACTAGCAGAAATATCCCCATTGTGGCCACTGTGGTTTTGGGCATCATGGCAGCAGTCATTGCATTGTTTTTTGAACTCATTCATCTTGTGGACTTTGTGTCCATTGGAACCCTGTTTAATCATTCCCTGGTAGCTATTTGTGTTCTCATCATCAGGTATCAGCCTGAGAGGAGGAATGGAGGAAGTAAAGCAGAGGTGCAGGAGGAGAATAGACCTGCAGAAAAGAAGCTCACTCTACAGGGACTACTTTTTCCAGGCAGCTGCTCTCCCACTGTACTCTCCGGCCAGGTTGTCTATGTTTGCTCCTCACTTCTTGCTCTGCTAGTCATTCTTCTTTGCCTGGTGTTGACCCAGTGGCCAGTTCTGCTTTCTAGAAACCCAGTGTGGATTACAGTGGTTGTAGTACTCCTGGTGCTCATCACTGGGATCACTGGAGTCATCTGGAGACAGCCACAGAGCTCCCCTCTCTTTCACTCTAAGGCCCTTGCTCTGCCTCTCCTCCCACTACTGAGCATCTTTGTGAATGTTTACCTGATGATGCAGATGACAGCTGGCACCTGGGCCCGATTTGGTGTCTCCATGGTGATCGGGATTGTTATGTACTTCAGTTATGGGATCCAGCACAGCCAGGTTGCTTAACTCCACTTAAGTTAGCACCAAAACTGTACACATTGAACTCAGCAGTTCAATACATATTCAGTTTGACATTATCACATCTAAATGCAGTCTTGTCCCTGCACAATTTTGGAGAGTACTCTTGAGTGCAAGGAAGGCTAGGTCTCCCATGGTGAGTTCCGTACTTTTTGTGGAGTGAAGGATGTGTCTTTGTTCTCTCTCTCTCTCTCTCTCTTTCTCCCTCTCTCTCTTTTACTTGTTTACTTTATAGTTGTGTCTGTAGCTGCTTACTGGCCTTTAACAAATATTATTAAAGGGCACCTTGGTGGCTCAGTTGGTTAAGCATGCAACTTCAGCCCAGGTCATAATCTCAGTTCATGGGTTCGAGCCCCGTGTCAGGCTCCGTGCTGACAGCTCAGAGCCTGGAGTCTGCTTTGGATTCTGTGTCCCTCTCTCTGCCCCTCACATGCTTGCACTCTGTCTCTCTCTCAAAAATAAATATTTAAAAAATATTATTAAAAAAACTAGAAAATTATTTTTGTTTTCTTTGAGTAAATATCCAGTAGTGATATTATGGGACTATATGGTAATTCTATTTTTCTTTTTTTAGAAACCTAAACACTATTTTCCCAGTGACTGCACCAATTTATGTTCCCACCAACATGGCATGACAGGTTTTTTTCTCCACATTCTCGCCAACACTTATTATTTCTTATCTTTGTTTATTTTAGCCAGTCTGACAAAGTAAGTGTTATCTCATTGTAGTTTTAATTTGTGTTTCCCTGATGATTAGTGATGATGGGTATCTTTTCATGTGTCTATTAGTCTCTGCCCATTTTTTTAAATTTTTAATATTTTTTATTTATTTCTAGGAGAGAGAGAGACAGCGTGAGTAGGGGAGGGTCAGAGAGAGAGGGAGACACAGACTCTGAAATAGGCTCCAGGCTCTGAGCTGGAAGTCAGCACAGAGCCGGATGCGGGGCTCAAACCCACGAACCGCGAGATCATGACCTAAGCGAAAGTTGGACGCTTAACCGACTGAGCCACCCAGGCACCCCAGTCTCTGCCCATTTTACAAATGGATTTTTTGATGTTGAGTTGCATAAGTTCTTTATATATTTTGGATATTAACCCTACTGGGTATATCATTTGCAAATATCTACTCCTATTCAGTAAGTAGTCTTTTTGTTTTGTGGATGATCTCCTTTGATGTACAAAAGCTTCTTCTTTGCAGAAATATGAAAAGATAAATGTACTTTTATGTTTTTTGCAACATTATATACAATAACCAGGGTATAGAAACAACCCAATTGTCCATTTATATATATGGTAGAACATAGTCAGCCATTGAAAAAATGAAACGCTGTCATTTATGACAACATGGGTAGACCTAGAGGGTGTAATGCTAAGTGAAACAGATCCTTCAGAGAAAGACAAATACCATATGATTTCACTCATACATGGAATTTAAGTAATAAAAAAAGAACAATGAAGCAAACATAAAACCGGGCACTTAAATACAGGGATCAAACTGTGAAAATAGGTTTGGTTTCTGTTTCATAGTATGCAGAAGGACTCTGTTCTTTTCTAGGAAAGAATGCATGAACTATAGGTATACAAGGAAAGATTAGTTGCTTGTGTGGACTCAGGGTGCTCACTAAATCTTAAAAACTAGGAGGTAAATTTTTCCTGTCACAGCTCCCTTAGGGGTAACTAGCACTTTGTGTCCTTCTGATGCATGAGATTAGTGCTCCATTGTGAACATGTGGTCCATGGTCAGCTGTATTAAAGGTTATTATGGAAGAATTAGCCTCCAAATGGTGAGAGGCACGATGGACCAGAAGGAGCAGAGACAGGGTTGGGACAGCCTACCAAGTCAGAGATCAAGTTTCCGTAAATGTTTGAAAGTAAAGGTCTGAGGCTGAAGGAGACTAGGTTTCTGTGTCAGGGACTCTAGGACTGGAAGGGTGTTGAGGAGACGCTCACCATGGGGACTGGGGAATCAAATGGGGTTGCTTTCCCCAGGTGGACATATTGAAAGGTTTAACTTTCAATGAAAGTTAATGAAAGGTTTAACTGTCTTTTAATCCTCACAGAAAGGTAAGGTTTAACTGTCTTTTTAATCCTCACAGAATTATTAGGTAAATTTTATTAACCCCATCTTATAGGTGATGAAACCGAGGTTCAGGGAGGCTATGTCAAGTCCCAAGATAGCACTTTATTAAGAGGCAAAGGCAGGATGTGATCTCAGGTTCCTGACTACTGAGCTCTTGTTCTTTCCACCACAGCACTGGACAGAGGGTCTTACACTTTTGTGTGCCTCAGGTTCAGGCCTGTCTTGGGTGAGAGGTGAGGTGGGAGGTAGCAGGTAGGTGTTGTAAAATGTTTCTTATATGAAGGAATAAATTACCTGTTGAGGTTCACCTTCCATGGTATGGGCCAGAGTCCTAGAAACTCTGGGCAAGAAGGGGAATATAGCAAGAAGGGGAATATAGCAAAGGAATTCCATTGTGGACCAGGAAGCTGGAAATTGGTTTCCTGTCATTTTCATGCTCTCTTCTGGACATTCTAGATTTCTAGAATCTAGAGGACTGAGCTCTGGGTCATTAGAAGAAGGAATAGAATGGTGTGTATATGTGCAGTGTGATGAGTGTATAACTGTGTACGCTCGTGTGTACATGCCTGTGTAAATGTATGAGTTTGTAAGTATGTGTCTTTGTGTTCAATACATATAAGAATGTCTGTGACATGTGTGTATGTATATGTGTGCAACTTGAGGGTATGCGTGTGCGTGCATGAATGTGAGCATCTCTGTATCTGCACGTGTGCAGGTGCATGTGTCATGTGTCTATGTGTGTGTACTGTCCCCGGGGAACTTGAAGACCCCTAACTGAAGATGTCTCTGATGTGATTTGTGCAAATTTCCAGTAGGTTTCAGGCTGTGGTAAGGGGTAGAGGAGATGGGAGACCAGAATAGGAAGGCTATTTATGCTCTGGGTGGGAGGGATTGGGTAGCACAAGCAGTAGGTGTCTCTGCTCTGCCAGGCACAGGGGTATGGCATCATACTCATACACAGGGGTATGGCAGGGTCCCATATCGGAAGCTGGGTGGAGACTGTGTCCTGAGACATTCACAAAGGGCTTGCATTGGAAGAGTTCAGAGGCCCTGCTCTGACCAGGGAGGGCCATAAAGAGGTGGGGCCAGGATGGGAGGGTGACCGTAAAGTGGAGGGCTCAGGCCTACTCTCCTCCAACTCCACCTCCAGGATGTGGGAATGATGTAACCATGTTATACTTCCTAACTCTAGGCTCCACCCATTCTGCCTGAGGGCCTTACAGTCCCCAGAAGACTCTGTGTGCCACCTTCTAAGACTGGGATGACCAAAATCATAATGAAGACTTCTATTTCTAGTCAGTACTGCCAAGACAGGGCCAAACCAAGTCCTTGTCTTTTGGAGTCCTCTGAGAAGGCTATATCTGCATTATTTTTTTTTAAATAGTTTATTGTCAAGTTGTTTTCCATATAACACTCAGTGCTCATCCCCACAAGTGCCCTCCTCCATGCCCATCACTCCTCTTCTTGCTGTATTTCACACAAGCTGCATCTTTCAACCCCTTGTGCTGGGAATTTCTTACTGAGTCCAACTCAAATCCCCTTGTTGCACTTTGTGCCCTATGAGCTCAACAAGAATTTATGCAGTTGGAACCTAATGACCTCATCCCCAAGCATGGAAGTAGTTTCTTCTGGATAGGGAAGTGGGCCAGGGTGTAGGGACACTAAGAGGGTGTGGGGCAAAAGCTGGTGGATCACAGATGGGTCAGATCTTCCCTGGGCAGGAGGGTCATGATCAACAGGACAGATGCAGGGAAGGGAGCTCAGAGACCACCAGTTTTCCCTCTGTTTCTTCTGTCACTCCAAGCTGTGCCAGGGGAAATGGAAAACACAGGCTGTGCAAGGAAGGACTAAGATTAGAATGGGAAAAGTGCTTCCCTGTGTGCACCTTTGAGGAGACTCTGGAAATACAGGAAAAAGATCAAATGATGAATGAAGAGAATTTCCTCTACCAGCTCAGGAAGGAGGAAGAGAGGGGCAGGATCTGTGGGATTCTGAGGGACTGAAGGGTGTGTGTGCGCTGAGGGTGAGTGTGTGCACCACACAGTGTTTGTGACATACATGTCTGTGCTCTGTGGTTAACAGTCCTGTGTGCACCGGTCATGTATGTAAACACATCACATGGGGGAAGGGCACAGCATTGACATCATTTTTTAGTTATTATTAAACGTTTATTTATCTTTGAGAGAGACAGAGAGACAGAGCGTGAGGAAGGAACACAGGGTAGAGAGAGAAAGGGAGACTCAGAATCTGAAACAGGCTCCAGGCTCTGAGTTGTCAGCACAGAGCCTGACGTGGGGCTCAAACCTACAAACTATGAGATCATGACCCAAGCCAAAGTCAGACACTCATCCAACTGAGCCACCCAGGCGCCCCAACATCGGGTTTTTACACGAAGGGTTGTGAGCTTGCTTCCCACTGGGGACTATAAAGTACATATTTTTAAATGTTTTATTTATTTCTGAGAGAGAGACAGCATGAGTGAGCAGAGGAGGGTCAGAGAAAGAGGGAGACACAGAATCTGAAGCAGGCTCCAGGCTCTGAGCTGGCTGTCAGCACAAAGCCCGACTCAGGGCTTGAACCCATGGACCGTGAGATCATGACCTGAGCCGAAATTGGACGCTTAACAGACTGAGCCACCAGGGAGCCCCTAAAGTATATTTTTCTGTTAGGAGCAACAGTCAGCACCCATGGGAAGACCTCTGTATTGAGAATCAAAAAAACAGGGGTTCCAATTCAGGGTCTATTTATCAGCTATGATCCTGTAAAGCATCATCTCTTTGAACTGGGATGTCATCTGCTATACAGCCATAAAGGAAAAACCATTCAGTGTTTGAGACCAGAAAAGGGAACGGGGCTGGAGAGGGTGATGGAATTTCAGAAGCCAAAGGAAATAAGGTATGCCAGTGGAAAGGGATGCAGGAGAGGTTTCCTGAATTCAGAAATTCGTGGGTTCTTGCTGGAGTCAAAGACTCCCCCAGCTTGGGCAGTCTAGTCCTTTCTCAGCACCCAGGGCCCTGGGCTGGCTCTGCAGGGAGAGCTGTTCTCTGCCGCCCTCTTGTGGCCACTGAGCTCTTCACAGGTTGGTCCTAGAAAGGTTCCCTCAATTTCTCAGGACAGAGTTTCTCATCCCCTGGTGGAAATTGTGTATCAGAAGTGATCTTTGTTGTCCAACACCATCATCTCCTCTTGTTTTTGGAAGCACTCAGGATCTCCTTAAGGCTGGGACTGTCTTCTTGAGATTTAAACCCTCTTTGCCATCTTAAGTTTTAAGTTCTACTTTTGGGCATGTGTGATGGAGAGAAGGGGGCTGAAATCAGCAGCATACTGAGTGAAGATAGCAATTTCTCCTCCTCATTGGATTCCATAAACAATCTCAGCTTCCCAGGGTCAATGGGAGTTTTCAAAGAAAGATTGTAGGAAAAGTTACAGTCCTGGAGAAAATGCATCTGGAGCTGACCAGGAATTATGAGTCTAGGCTTCAGTGAGTTTGCACCTGATCTCAGTCCCTCAGCCTCAGCAGGGAGATGGATTGCAAGAGACACGGATTCTGGAGGGAGATGGCATATTTGACAGATGCAGACAGGACTCCTTATCTGCTAGCTCTGGAATCCCCTCCCACCCACCTGGCTGCCCTTGACCCTCCTCTTCTAGTGCTCAGTGCTCATTATGACTGCCTGTCTTTGAGGAAACACCCAGGGGGTCAAGTGTAATTGGATGTGCAGGGGAAGAGGAGAAGGGAGGGTTGGAATGACTGGGATTTAATCTGGGGGCCTGTGATCACTGGGGTGCTTGGAAAGCTTGGTAAGGGTAACCGTCCTGGGGGCAGATACTGAGTTGCTTATGGTGAGTGAGTGGTGGTGGAAGTGGGAAGGAATATTGAAAGGAATTGAGTTCCACTGGATTTAGGTGATTTACATGCTTATTGTAGGAGACCTAGTAAAATAAAATCTTTATTTTAACTTTAACTTTGAGAGCTTCCTATGTGCAAGCAGGATTATAGGTGCCATGAGGAGATTAAAAAAAAAAAACAAAACACACACACACTTTCTGTTACTCTTCCCATTTCTGAAGACCAGCCCCATCTCCTCTCTGGATTCATTCCCTCACATGCCTGTTTGAGGGGTGCAAGGGGATGCTGGACAGTTCTCGCCCAGGATGCAGAGGAAAAGCTCCAGGTCTGTACACTCCAGGCCCCTCCCGCAAAGCATCTCCAAGGGGTCTTCCACCTCTTCTCACTCCTCTTCTCACAGAATACTCCAGACAAACCTGGCCTAGGAGAACTTTGAGGACCCTCCCAGAATTTACAGTGACTCACAGTGGACTGACTGGGGAGTGGGACAGGGCGAGCCCCAGGCCCTAACTGACCAGCACAGTAAGCATGGAAGTAACCCAAACCTGGTGTCCTGGAGAATGTTCTGTGAGGAGCAGAGTGCCATAGTCTGAGCCTGCTCTGCATCAGTCGACACTTTCATCTTCCACACAAAGGGCTGCTTGCCATGTTCCCTCTGCACTTTCTACATCAGCTTATGTCAGGATTGCAGGGCAGCACTGGGTGGGAGTGGTGGGGGAAGGGAGGGGACAGAGAAGAGGGTTAACAGATACATGGACAGGGACATAAAGGCCCAGTAAATCCAAGCCAAGACCAAAAAGGTAGGATCAAGAAGGCAGAGCCAGTCTCAGTAGCCTGGAGAATCCAAGAGACCTAAACACACTGTCAGCAAAGATAGATAGTCTGTAATGGAATGCAGAGAAGGGGAGACAGACCCAGAAAGAGGAGAGAGGAAAGAGAGGAGCATCCAGAGAGCAGAGCAAAAGATCCAAGGTAGATGCAGAGAGACACCCAGAGGCCAGAGATAGTAGAGACAGACAGGGACTCATAGACACAAGTTCAACCCAGGATCAGGGGATCTGAAAGCCATGGATCCAGAGCCAAAAACAGATCCATGGGCATAGGGCCAGGGCTCAGGAGACAGTCAGAGAAGAGTGCACAGAGAGGGAAAGAGAGGGAGACACAGAAGGAAAAGGAGGATGTGGTGGCCAGAGGGCGAGGCAGTGAGAAGGGGCAGGTAGGGGTTGCAGTGAGTGGCATGCAGACTGAGTTAAGAGTTCTGCTGGTGTGTGTGTGTGTGTGTGTGTGTGTGTGTATGTGTGTGTGTGTGTGTGTATGCGCACAGGTGCACACGCCCTTGCCTCCTGGGGGCCCCACCCCCTCAGTGACTCCGCCTCCTGTTCACCTCAACTCCTTGAGGGCCCAACTAAGCTTCACTCCAAGTCCTGACTCTGTTGGCCAAGCTCTTACCTCTCCCTGGGTTTAGATTCCATTTTATTCTCAGGTCTCTCTCCTCTGAGGCAGAAGCAACCTATAGGTAAGTGATTTCTCATGTTTATACAGTTGACAAGAAAACTAAGACAGAGCCAGGGAGGAAGAAGGCTCAGGTTGGGGTGTGCCTGGCTGTTTAGCCCTGTGGCGTTTGAGCAGAGTGTCTTTTATGACACCAGAGCTAGACTTTGGATTGGAAGTTGGAGACCAGAGACCTTGGGAGCTTGGGAAAGGCAGGTAGGTTTGCTGGGGTCAGAGTGATTTAAGCCTATACTCTGTTTTCCTCCAGACCAGAAGTATTCTCAGCTCTGCTGAGGAGAATATTCCCCAGGGGAGGTTATTCTTTAGCACTTCCTCTCCAGAGTCCATTCCATCTCTTTACCATTCCTTCCTTCCTGGCCTTTACTTTTTGACCTAGTGCAGAGCTTGATCTGTTTATCTTTGTCTTTCCCACAGGGCCCAGCACATAGTATACTTAGACATGTTCTTTGAATGAATGAAGATTCTTCCACCTGTCTCTGCTGCCTCCTTCATGTGTTGCCACACTTGTCACTGGAATTTCTGAAAGTCTCTGGGTCATATTTTCTTAGGGAGGACATTGCTGTGGACTCATCAGAATAGCAGGTCCAGTTTGATAAGGTGACCCCCCACCCCCATCACCAGGGAGGGTTTGAGATCTTCTTCATCCATGCTGAAGGAGCTAGATATCTATTTTTACAGCTGTAAAGGTAACTCCCTGCTTCTCATATCTAATTTTAATAGTTGTGGTGGGGATTGATTATAGGCCAAGTTAGGGTGTAGGAGGCAAGATTACCAAGATGCCCTAGGGTGTGGCTGCCTACTGGTCTTTAAAACACAGTGCTCCAAGAGGCAGTTTGCCGTTATCACAAAACATATTTGCACCTCTTTAATTCAAAGGCCCTTGGAGTCTTCAACTGTTCTCCACCTCTGCTCCTCCCCACCACCAAGTGCACTGTGGGCTGTACCCCAACATCAGAAGCCCAGACAACATTTATCCATGTACAACACCTGTTTTGTTGCTTATATGTGGCAAATGTTTGTTTCTAGGTTGTTTTCCTCTTGCCCTCTAGCAGGTCTTTGACAGCTTTTCTCCATTATCACTTGATACGTGTTATGTGCTTCTATGAAGCAGATTCGTTTTAACCTTAGTTTGAGAAAAATTATGTGGAAGTTCCAATTTCCTTCACCAAGTATATTGCAAATTGATAAAAATGATTTTTACAGCACATTATTTGCTTTACCCTCATCCCTTTTCTCTCTTACTATTGCAGAAATCACAAAGCAGACTGAAGATTAGAAAGAACTAGGAAAGAGAGATAAAAAGTGTCCCTTAAAACCTGGTGGCAGAGGCTGGTTGTTATAGATTCTGCTGTCTGAGCTAAGGTGAGGCAGATGGACCTTGGTAGAGTAGTTGTATTGATCAATATTTGGATAAAACCTCAGGATTTTGAGGCATGATAAAATTTTCATGTAACTCAGAGGGTCTGATGTCTTTCTTACGAAACGACAACAAAAATAACAATTAACTTTCCAGGGGAGATGGTCGCAGTGTGGAGCAGCTACCTAGGGCCATGAGAGGAGCCAATCACACTCTGCCAAGAGATAACAGAGAGAAAGAGACAGCTAAGTCCTTACATGGGAGGACAGAAGAACACATTTAAAGATGTGAAGGAAAGATAATCAGAGAGATAGATGGCCTTTCCTAAGCCACTTTGTGTGCAGTGTATTATTGAAGGTGTATATTGAGTGGAAATACATGGAGGAAGGGGCCATGGGTTCTGACCACTCACAAATGCTAGTAAATGTGGAGAGAGAGTACAGTGATAGATGGGACACTGGATGGATTGCTAGATTTTAGCTTAACAGAAAGGAAGAATTTGGCAGGGAAAGAAAAACTGTTTAGCAAGCCTTCTTGGAAAAAATGAATGTTGATCAGTGCTCATTATAGACAAAGACCATTGTACATTACAGCTGCAGTCTGGAAAATAAGGTGGACAGACACATAGATTTCCTTGTGCTGTTTTCTCCCGAGGACTTTTATTAGGTGTTCTGTCCTGACAAGATTTGGGATTGAGAAAAGGGTGTAGATAATCATACAGGGAAGAAGAGAAGAAATTGATTTTCACTGCTGACATCATCGTATCACCCATAAATGTATCAAATCATGAGTGAGAACCATTGCATTTAATTCTGTCTTCTCTGTAGTTTTCCCAGAGGGACTAAGAAAAACGCCCTGTTTGTAACCATCCCAGAATGATACTGGAAAATACGGAGACTACAGAGCCTTCAGAGGAGCTCTGGCCATCTGACTGTTTACTGAAATAGTGGCGCAACGATACTAGTGTGGTGTCTGTATGTAGCAGGGGCTCCCTAGGTATTATCGGAGAAAGCAAAAATGTTTTGGTCTGCATGTATATACATTTGGGGCTATAGGTGTGTGGATGGATTTGATTTACATACAGTTGGTCTGGTGTGTTTGTCTGCATTAGGATGCATTTCACTGACTTGGAATTCAGCTTCTGCCAGACTGGGATGGGGTGGGGGTGGAAGGGTAGGTAAGTTGGAGGAGATGGTTGTGTTTCCTCTTGATCTAATGAGCAGACAGTTTGGGGACTGCTATGTCTTCAAGTTCAAGTCTTCATTGCACCTAGAAATATTCACTTGAAGAATATATTTTCCAGCCTCATTGAGAAAGCACATTCTAATCTAGGGAGTTTTTATTTTAGAAAGGGAGACAAAGCCTTCTTCCCGGTAACATGCAAACAGAATACAGTACAAAGTAACACCATATGTGGAGGATGCCAGTTAAATGATCCATTTGGTGAGGTGGTTCTCAGAGGACAACTGGGAAATAAGTTTGGTTATTAATTTTCTTTAGTAAGATCTGAATTAGGTTACTTGAGGTTTGTTTCCAGTGTTTCAGGGAAGCTATATGACCTTTACTTTTCTTCCCCCAGGGAAGAAGTTACACATTTATTACTACTGCATGGGTTTTTCTCCTCTTTCCTTTTCTCCACAGACCAGGAGTGAGAACTAATTGTTGTTGTTGTTGTTGTTGTTATATTTTAGTATCTAGATCTATATTAATATCTATAGCAAATATTGTACTGGATCTATCTAGTTGGAAAAACTGGATTTACTGGTTTAAAGCATGGTAGAGTTTATTTTGTTCTTTTGTTGGAGGGCATGGAAGAATGGTCAAAAAGAGGCTGTATATATTGGATTGTGGCCCCAAGCTGAAGATGTAGCTGGAACAGATGTTTTCTTGTCAAACAGTTATACACAATGCCAAGATGGGCTATTCCCCACTCTTCTATGCAGCATTGTCAGGCTGATCCATGCTGCACAGATGATAATCCTTATTCTCACCACACTGAAAAATGATGTCTTTACTACTCTTATCTTCCTTCAATTATGAATTCATCTGAGATCTTCACATGCCCTTGCCTTGACTATTCATTTCTAATTTTGGAATGCCTTTCTTGTTTCATAGTTTATGTATCTTTATTTTATTGGGTCATGGGAATGTATTCATGAAATACCCTAAATTGTAAATTCCCTGAGAGGAATTCTCTATTTATCATTATTGTCTTGCACTGTGTATAACTGAGTGTGTGGTGATTTGGGAGTAATGGTGATGGTGTTGATAACTTAGGGGGAAGAAAAATGTTGTTTTTGCTTGAATTATTTTGCAAAACGTATCAGTGTTGAGCCCAAATTTTGTAATTAAAAATTTGCCTTTATATATATTTACACTTAATTGAAATCTAATCTTTTTTTTTTTAGTTGTGTATATTGGGAATGGCAGATTTCTTTTTTTTCTCAAATAGTTTATTGTCAAATTAGTTTCCACATAACACCCAGTGCTCATCCCAAGTGTCCTCCTCCATGCCCACCCCTCCTCCCCCCCACATCCACCAGTCCTCAGTTTTTGTCAGCATTCAAGAGTCTCTCATGGTTTGCCTCTCTCCCTTTCCCCCACCATTTCTGCCCTCCTTCTCCCCCTTGGTCCTCTGTTAAGTTCCTCCTAATCCTCCTATACGTGCACACATATGATATTTGTCCTTCTCTGCCTGACTTATTGCGCTCAGCATAACACCCTCAAGGTCCATCCGTGTTGCTACACATGGCCAGATTTCATTGTTTCTCATTGCCATGTAGTATTCCATGGTATAGATAAACCACATCTTCTTGATCCATTCGTCCGTGGATGGACCCTTAGGCTCTTTCCATGTTTTAGCTATTGTGGAGAGTGCTGCTATGAACATTGGGGTACATGTGCTCCTATGCCTCAGCATTTCTGTATCCTTTGGGTAAATTCCTGGCAGTGCTATTGCTGGGTCATAGGGGAGTTCTATTGTTAGTTTCCTGAGGAACCTCCACACTGTTTTCCAGAGGGGCTGTACTGGTTTACATTCCCACCAACAGTGTAGGAGGGTGCCCGTTTCTCCACATCCTCGCCAGCATCTAGAGTTCTCTGATTTGCTCATTTTAGCCACTCTTACTGCCGTGAGCTGGTGAGATAGAGCAATTTCTATGCAGAGAGGGGCAATCTGTGTTAGGGTTGATGTTAATCCCATGAGTATGGAAAGACTTGTCATGTTCATGCAGGAGCCACAGAAAAGTTAATAGTACAACTAAGTGGTAGAAGAACAGTGAAAAGAAAGCCTCGGAATTAGAATATTAGAATATTTTAGAATATTATTAGAATATTAGAAATTTATATTTAATAGAAGAAAAGAAACATCAGGTTTGACTGTGGGTGTTGGGGTTATGGGGATGTCTTTTCAACTATGTGTTGTATGAAAACCAATTTGACAATAAGTTATATTTAATAAGAGGAAAAAGAGTTGAGAAAATTTCATTTTCTACAAGGAGGGTGGAGAGTACACACACTTCAATTATCTGGTGCAGTGTAGTGGTTGTGAAGAATGTGATTTAGGGCTTTATCATTCTTCAAGGGCAGCTTGAATGTCTACTGGGTGAATCTGAGTAAGAGATGAGAGAATTGTTTAGAGTTTACCAATTTTATGGACCAGGAGGGTGGACAGGAGGCTGGCAATGGATATGCTATATTTACAAAGCATACAAACCTACTAGATAGAGGTCAGGAGTGGATAAGGTGCAAAGTGTCTAAGTGATTTCATGTCAGTTCAAATGAACTGAGACCTAGGTTGGTGATCCCAAAATATCAGTAACCAACTATTTCAGTTGCAATTTCTTAGATTTCACCCCCAAAATTTGCATGTAATTTCCCTGAATAAAGTCAGGCTCCTTAAAGGCTGCTTCATCATTCCTCTTGTTTCTGCACATATTTGGGGTTTTCTTCTTTAGAAACTACACCAGAAGGACAATCCTCTATCTTCTCTATTGATCTTCCTATGCTAATAGTATGTTCATAATACCTATATTCTTTTGTTAAGTTCATATTTCTTTTTAAAATATTTTTAAATGTTTTTATTTATTTCTGTGTGTGTGTGTGTGTGTGTGTGTGTGTGTGTGTGTGAGAGAGAGAGAGAGAGAGAGAGAGAGAGAGCGTGAGCAGGGGAGGGTCAGAGAGAGAGAGGGAAACACAGAATCTGAATCAGGCTCCAGGCTCAGAGCTGGAGCCTGACACAGGGCTCGAACCTACGAACCATGAGATCATGACCTGATCCGAAGTCAGATGTTTAACCTACTGAGCCACCCAGGCGCCCCATGTCAAGTCTATATTTCTTAATAAGTTTAAAAAGTAATGAGGAGGGTCAAAATGGACAAATAAGTCTGTAATGACACCCGATGTCCACTGGTCTTTGTGCTCATTTCCATGGATGATTAATATTTTTTCAAAATTTTTAATGTTTTTTTAAACTTATTTTTTTATTTTGTCATTTTATTTATTTATTTATTTATTTTTTTACAAATAGTTTATTGTCAAATTAGTTTCCACATAACATTCAGTGCTCATCCCCACAAGAGGCAGAGAGAGACAGGGCATGAAGGTGGAGGAGACAGAGAAAGAGGGAGACACAGAATCTGAAGCAGGCTCCAGGCTCCGACCTGTCAGCACAGATCCCAACACAGGGCTCGAACCCACAAACCTTAAGATCAAGACCTGAGCCAAAGTCAGATGCTTAACCAGCTGAGCCACCCAGATGCCTTGGATGATTAATAAGTATTAACAATAATCTAGGTGCTGTAAGCTCAGGGCTAATCACAGACACAGCTCACAATGGGGAACACTAATGCTCATATTTAGCATCAGAAGGATGTCTTACATTTGTCATCTAGGGACTAGTATACTACATTCTACTAAAATCCAAGCAAAAGGGGATGAGCTAAAGTTGTGGGTAGGAATTACAATTATCTGTAAACTCATATCTGTGAACTATTGGGGTTGCTACAGGGATGTTTTAGAATCTTTCTCGAGATCTAAAAGGACAGTGTAGAGACATTTTGGACAAATATTAGGTTTGGAGTTTAGCAGGACATTGTTTAGATAGAACTTTGAGGTTTAATGATCCCAGTACTTCTAGCTCTTGTTCATCAATATGTATTTGGGAGGGAAGGGAAGACATCAGCAGAAGGTTTCCTTGGCACAAAGAAAAGAACTGGCTCAAATACTCCTTAAATAGCCATGCCCTAGAGTCTTGACTCTTTGTAGAGGTAGGGTGATGCAGTAGAGAGTGTTTGATGCAGTAGAGGGTGTTTGAAGTAACAAAGACCCAAGTTCAAATTCCAGCTCTTCTTTGTACTGGCTATAGGAGCTTGGGACAATTATTTAACTATTCAGTCTGTAAAGTAGAATAATAATACTTATTTCATTGGGTTGTTATTGATGTTAAATGAAATAACATCTGTGCATTATTTGTAGCTCAACAACTTCTAGTTGCATTTCACTCCTCTGTCCATGTATCTGTAAGCCTTACACATTTGCCTGGTACCCCTATTTTTTTCTATCTCTTCAGATACCATTTTCTCTGCCTCCAGCCTCTGCACATTTCCTAGTACCTCTAGGGTTGATAACTGTGCTAACATGAGCCAATTTTGTGGTTTATTTCCAAATAATTTTCCTTGCTGACAATTTTGACTGTAAATCAAAGACAAAAATCTATCTTCCCACCCAATCCTCTGATCTAAAGTTTCTGATTCAGGGCTAGATCATTCTGGGTTGGGTTTCGCCCAAAGTGATGGCAAGCTTATTTATAAAGGGCATTCAGGGTATGAGAGTCCATAACCTTTACTATTGTGATATTCTTTTTTTCAACTCCTGTTTTTGTTTTAAAATTATCAAACCTACAGAAAGTTGTAAGTATAATATAATTAATATCCATTATCTTTCATCAAGATTGACCAGTTGTTAATATTTTGCCACATTTCCTTATTTTCTCCAATGTGTGTATGTGTGTGCACATGTACATGTATGTATGATATATGATCCATTCTCAAAGTTTACAAATTGTCCAATTTTTTATGATAAAATGTTTTTTCCTGATTCAGATGATCCTGCTACAATTCCAAGTTCTGCATTGCATTTCATTGTAATGCCTCTTTATTCTCCTTTAAATTGCAACAGTTCTGCTTACCATCATTTCTGACATGGACAATTTTGAAAAGCATAGGTCGGTTTTAGAGAAAGTCAACTTTCTGTAGAAAGTTGTTTTCTAGACTGATCATTTTATCATTAGATTCCATTTACACATTTTCAGCAGAAATATTATATAAGAACATTGTTAACAGATATGAGTGCCATTAAGGCAGAGAACATGTCTTTTTCCTCCATGTTGTGTGGGTAGCATCAAACATTAACATTGGCATTTAAAAGGTGTTTAACTATTTTTGAATGAGCAAATAAATGGATGACATAAAATCTTCACTGCAATTTAGGTTTATTATTTTTCTACCTAAGGAAAGGAGGAAGAGCAGCCTTATGCTATGTTCATGTTCCATTTTTATTATACATGTTTGAAGGCTTAAAGGTAACCCAGGACATCTGTAATGATCCCACAGAGAAGGTAAATGAGTTTGGGACTATGAAGTGAGGCAAACTGTGGAGTCTCTTTGCCCTGGGGGTGGGTAGTGATCATCCTGAGTTGAAAGTGGTTGATGAATAAGGTGGTTGTCAGCTGGGAAGATATATAGCACACAGAGCCTAGGAATATATGGCCTGTTTCCTTGCTGAGAAATTAGTTATTACATTTCCATAAATATACTACCCTGTATACTATACTTCCCTCCCCTGCCCTCATTTGAATCCTAAGAATGTCATAGTGTAAATTGGTTTAAGTCTCCCCTCCTTTCCCAGAATGGACAAACCCATAATTCTCTCCTTCTCTACCATCTATCTCCCCCACTACCAAGATCCAAGTTTATATTTTCTAACATTTATAAATGGTGGTTGGGAAGCCATTCTCTCCAGACTATTTGTTGTTGAGAAACTGTATAATTAGTTGGACTTCTCATTGGGATGTAGAAGCTTTCATCCCTGTGGCCATGAGCAAGTGAGGCCATGAGAGGTTCTCTTTGCTCCTCTGAAATATGTTTTCAGGTTTCTCTTTGGGGCCATCTTTCTATCCAGCTCTGAGCTGGAGCTTTGTGACAGTCCTTTCTGAGGCA
Source organism: Proteles cristata cristata (assembly GCA_017311185.1). NCBI lineage: Eukaryota > Metazoa > Chordata > Mammalia > Carnivora > Hyaenidae > Proteles > Proteles cristata. Next base: position 286,653 of record JAESUZ010004559.1, read on the forward strand.
TCTGGGACTTTGACCTGGATTCTTCTATTTAATTCTACATGGCTTGTGAGTGCACATGGTTCCCTTTCTGAGTCTCCCTACTCCTGTCTTTACAGTTCCTACTTTCACCAAGTTCCATAAAAAGTACACTTTATCACCATGTCAGCTCTTGATTATCCACAATAATGGTGGGAATAGCCTGAAATAGTGAATGATACTAAAATGACTTTTGTTTGATTTTTAAGTGATGGAATACTGCCTAGAGATAATCCAGAAAGTGAATAGCTTCAGTAAAAGCAGTCTGCCATCTTAATCCCCCATAGGTGGTTGTATGACATCTCTGTTTGGCATCTAAGAGGGAGGCAGATACAAGAACACAGCTTGTTCAGCCCTCAATGTGTTGTCAGAAGCACCAAACAGCTATTGAGAACTCCACAAAACTTGGCTCCATGCCTTGTTTTCAAACTCTAGAGGAGGTTTTTTCTTGGTTTGAGAACCTAATACTTAGCTCACAGAACATGAAAATCAGTAGGCAGCATGTGAAACTGTCGGTTCCAGTCACACCCAGAATAATTGCCAAAGTCCTCACAGTGACTCTCAGACCCTACATGAAGGATCTGGCTTCCTGCTTTCTCTCTGACCTCATCCCCTACTGCTTCCCCCTCACCTACCCTGTCTTGGCCCCACAGGCCTCCTTATTATTCCTTAAAAATACCCACTTAGTATCACTTCATGTCCATTAGGATGGCTACTAACAAAACAAAAACAAAGAATAAGTAGTGTTAGGGAGGATGTGGAGAAATTGGGATGCCTCGTCCATTACTAGTGAGAAGTAAAATGGAGCAGCTGCTGTGGAAAACACTATGGTGATTTCTCAGAAAATTACATATACAATTACCATATGATCCAGAAATCCCTCTTCTGGGTGTATATCTCAAAGAACTGAAAGCAGGGACTCAAAAAGATACTTGACCACCCATATTCACAACAGCATTATTCTCAACAGTTAAAGGTGAAACAACCCACATGTCCATCAGTGGATGGATAGATAAACAAGATGTGAGATATACACACAATGGAATATTATTCAGCCTGAAGAGGAAGGACATTCTACATGAGCTACAACTTGAAGATGTTACGTTAAATGAAATAAGCTAGTCACAAAACAGCAATATTATATGATTCCATTTATAGGAGGTGCCTGGAGTAGTCAAACTCACAGAGACAGAAAGTATTATGCTGGTTGCCAGGGCCTTCAGGGAGGAAAGAATAGGGAGTTACTGTGTGTAATGGGTACAGTTTCAGATGAGGAAGATGAACAAGTTCTGTAGATGATGATGGTGACGGTTGCACAACAGTGCAATCTTGGAACATCCATTTTAAAATCACAACACCCACTCTGAACACATCCTAACGTTTTCTTGCTTCCCTTTTCTCTGCAGCGCTGATCACAGATCCAACATAAAATATGTTTATATTACTTGTTTATTATTCAATTCCTACTGCAGGAATGTAAGCAACTTGAGGTGATGGATGCTTGTATTTTAAGGAAGATGAGAGAATTTATATACTTTGAGACCATGAAGAAGCTGTGCTTGGCTACAGAAGGATTAATATAATCTCTGGAGATTGGAAAATTTTTGAAAAGGAAAGTTACAGAGTGAGAGCAGTACACTTCTAGAGACAGAGTAATAAACACAATGACCTCCAGGACAAAGGAGAGTGGGTGGGGCTGGCTGGGAAAGCAAGAGGGCCTTAATTTAGTGGGTGAATATTAGATTTGACAAGAGTTTTTCTGGGAGGCTTGGGATGGAACTTGTTTTGGAATTTGAAGGACTTCAGAGACAGAGAAAAACAGGGAAGTTTGAGTAAAAGGGGAGCCAGGAGCATTATGGAATTCAAAGAACCTGGCTTCAATTTCCCTTGCCTCTATCTGCATTTCTTTAAGAATCTCCCCTGAGAAGGGGCGCCTGGGTGGCTTAGTCGGTTGAGCGTCTGACTTTTGCTTGGGTCATGATCTCGCGGTTCGTGGGTTCGAGCCCCGCGTCGGGCTCTGTGCTGACTGCCAGCTCAGAGCCTGGAGCCTGTTTCAGTCTGTGACTCCCTCTCTCTCTGACCCTCCCCTGCTGCTCTCTCTCTCTCTCCTAGAAATAAATAAAAATATTTTGAAAAAATGATTAAAAAAATAAAAAAATAAAAAAAAAAAAGAATCTCCCCTGAGAAAACTCCTCCTTTGGGAGAGGCTGTTTCCTAACGAAACTGAGATTCACAGACCCACGGCCCTCAAAATAAATATCCTAAGGAAACGCTCTTAGAATAGCAGATGCATGTTCTAGTCTCCTGTTTCTACCTGGGATTGACTCTTTCTCTCTTTCCAATGAAAAATAAAATCCTATTTTTAGGAATCTTAAGATATAGTATTTAACCAATACATCAATATATTCATTTTGTCTGTAAAATTCCTCTTATAGTTGCTTGGTACAATTATGAGTAGATCCTTGTCCAGGGTAGTGGAAGTTGAAGGTGGATTCTGGTGCTGCCCTATGGAAGCTTTTAGACTGTAAAGGAATTTAAGTGACACACTCAGGACACCGGCAGGCATAAGTAAAACATTAATTTTAGCTGAGCATCACGATGGGCTGTAAGTGCTATGGGGAAGAGGCAGGAGGTTGGAGATAGGGATTAGTCAGGATGGCTTAGGGAAGGCTTCCTAGACACAAGGGGGAACGTTGTAGATTAGTGTTGAGAAGAGTTAGAGCATCAAAGCTGGACAGAAAGTTGTGAGGAGAGCATTCCTGGCAGGGCAGGCACTGACTCAGGCCAAAGGCTCATCCCAGGAAAGGTAAGTTAGAATGTAAGGAAATGAGTTAGGAAGGAGATGATGGGGCTGAGGGTGGGGGGGCGGGAATTAGGGTGAGGCTTGGTAGTTGGGTCAGAGCGTCTGGACTAAATATAAACTATTGGAATAATCATAGACTATTGCACAGAGAGAGAGAGCATTTATGAACATGGTGTTTGAGGACGATGCTTCTCTGTGTTGTTATAAGCTGGATTTGTAGTAGTCTCTCTCGTGATTCCCAATCATGGGTTTGTTTTCTATAAGTTTGCTGCTCATCTGTTTGTTCTACCCACATCTGTTCAAGTTATAAAACATGAATATCTATTCCAAAATATTTCATTCTTTGGGTTGCTTCTCTGGTATCTTCATACCTTGTTTGTAGTCCACTGTCTCTCATCTTCAGTAAAAGTGGGAAGAGCACAAGGACCACCCTGCACAACGCAGTTGAAGGGAAGAGAAATAATCAAAATCATTACCCCTCTCCAACCCTGCCATTCAGATGGTCCTCTTAGGGGATTCCTGCTCATGGTTCATGGATGGACTTCGGAAGAGTGTAGGACACTTTTTGAGGTGGCCAACTTTAGAGAATTCTGTGATTCAACAAATGTGAAGAACCACTGTTATGTCATTATTGGGAGATTGGTGACTGGAGACAGTTCCCCAGAGAGAGAAACATGGCACAAGCATCCTTAGTGCCCAGTAAGGAGCCTACAGAGGCAGTTGAAGGAGATGAAGGAGAATGGGGAATTAGGAAAAGGGAAATGGGTCCAGAGGGAACTGGTGGGAGGGGTGCCCCATCTTCCCTTGTCCTCTACTCTCTTTCTAGCAGGCATCTCTTCTCTGTATTCTCCATGTCCTGATGATTACAGGATCCAGTTCCCTTCATTTTAAATCTATTGTGTGCCCACCATTTTCAGGCTCTAAACCAGGTCCTCTCATAACATCATCTCATGCAATTTTTTTGTTTAAACTGCAGTGCACAGAGTGGAGTCAGCCTCTCCCTCAGTCATGGACTGTTAGCACCATCGCTCCCTATCAGGCCCTGTATCAATGCATTTTATTTTCTCCTTTCATCCTGATCTCTAATCTCATTTTCTTTCCTAACTGGAGACACGTGCTTTAGTGTATTTATGAATGCTTCTCCAGTCCATGCTCTATATGTGTATTTAGATACATTCATCCACTCAACAAATTCACATGGGTGACTATGTGTCAGGCACAGTTGTAAGTGCAGAGATAACAGTCAAGAGCAAAAAAAATTTCCTGCTTTCATGGAGCTTACATTATTTTTCAGTGAGATAAATCATGAACAAATAAATAGGTAAAACTTATGTTAAATAGGGATACGTGCTGAAGGAAAAAATGTGCATTTTTATGTGGTGATTAAAGAAGGCATTGCTACACAGTTTTCTACTATTTCATGAAATTCCATTAAGGAAGCAACCATGTAAATATCTGGGCCAAAAGTGGTGCAGTTATAGGGGACACCAGTGTAAAGGCCCTGAGTTAAGGGCTTGCCTGGTATGTTAGGAAGCCAGAATGCTTACGAGGCCAGTGGCCTAAGAAAAATGGGAAGAGAGAGAAATAGAGGCTGAGAAGTAGCTGGATCAGTGACAAATACTTTAAGACTTTGTAGGCCATTGTAAGTGCACACTTTGGCTCCCACTCTGAATAAAAAGGGAAACAAGTGAAAAGTTTAGAGCAGAGAAATAATGTGACATTTTAAACAAGTATATATGTATCTTTGACAAACACATTTTTTGGCTGTTCTTTAAATTTACATAAATGATATTGTGCTATAAACCTCATCCTTTTGCTTCCTAACATTGTTTTTGAGATCTACCCATGTTGCTGTATGTAAATCTACTGTATGATTTCTGAGTGCTGTGCAGTATTTCATTGTGCATATATGGCAAATTTTACTTATATATTCATCTAGTAACAGATACAGACATAGCTACCAACTTCTTGCAACCACGAACAGTCCTGTGATGAACATGCTCATATGGGTCTCTTTATGGACTCAGGAAAGAGTTTCCTTTGGGTGTTTACTTTGTAGAAGGATTGTGGGGTGGGGGTGCTGTACATTCTTAATTGCACTAAGACTGTGCTTCAGGGTGGTGGTCCCAGTTACACTCTTACCCACATTATATGAGAGTTTTTATCTTTTCTTGAATTCTCATGTTGATCCAGGAGGGGAAGTGAAGTAATGTTTCTTGTGGATGAGGAAATTGAGGCTTAAAGAAATTAAGCAGAAGAGATTATATAGTAAAGCAGAAGAAACAGGGATCAAATCCAAAGATTTGACATAATGTTAATTGCTCTTACCTCTATAGTACTCAGCACTGCCTCTCCCAGAAATGAGATGATGCATCTGTAAGCAAGGATATTATTATTATTATTATTTTCAACTCCTGCATTTTTCAATGCCTGGTATAACTCAGTTAGTCTAGGGCCCCCACATGTTTAATGTCAGCACATGTGAGGGTGTCTAATTGGAGTCCTTTAGTTTCAAGGCAAAATATATACACTAAAATGTTTAATTTTCTCATGATGGCTAGCTCACAGGCTTGAGTTGTATTGAATGATTTTGAGGCTCGACATTTATAAAGACTAATTGATTTTCAAAGTCTGGAAACTTTGGGTCAGATTTCAATATTAAACATTAGGTCAATTATATTAAGTACATATTGTTTGCTAGGCATTGAGGTAAATACTTCGCAGGCATTATTTCACTTACTCCTCACAATTACCCCACGAGGTATTTACTTTCACTCCCATTTGTCTGTTGCGTAAACTAAGTCCCCAGCAGGTGAACCTCTTTGTCCAGAATCACCTGGTATTAGTTGAGTTGTATGTTGAACCTGAACTATCTACCTGCAGAGCCTTTATTCCTAACTACCAAACTGTCCTTCCTTCCGGTGAAGGAAGCTTTTAGAATCTCTTCCCTTTGAAATTGAGGACAATTTATTTTCGTTTTGGGTGGCTGAGAACAGTCATGGGAAGTACAGGGCTAGCTGGAAAAAAATCTCCAGAAAGAGTATCTGAAGTTTGAAGATGTCCCCAGGTATCTTTATTATGCCTCCCTCTGTCCCCCAAAGTGAGAACCTTTCCCTCAGGACATACTACCTAGATTATAGGGCCTGAGCACGATGTCTTCAAAAAAGTAGAGCATGGGTGCTTGGTTGCCTATAACCCAAGGAAGCCTTTTAACCCAAGACAGTCTGGTAGTTTTAAACAAGTGTCCTCAAAGGCAAACAACTCTTTATAACCTATATGTGGCTTATACCTGCTTTGAATAATATGCAGTCAAAGTTTTATCACAGGTGGTTTTCCCTTCACAGTTTTAATTTTGATTGACTTCTGCAAGGAAGGTAGTCCATTTATATGGAGCCAGATTTATAAAGGTTGCTTGGCTACAAACTATGTATCTCAAAGTCAAGTAGATAGGAATTCTGGATTATGTGCTCTTTCAGGTTTCTCTTCTCAGTTTGTACATGTGTACAACAAATATGTATTGAACACCTAACTCATAGTCTGTTGGAGGAGATAGGCAGCTAAGCTGGAATTCTGATACATTAGTATAAATGGCACATGGGGGAAGCCCAGATGCTAGGAGAGCACACAGGAAGGGCAGCATAAGGGTCAGGGGAGGCTTCCTGGGGAAGAGACTTTTGAGCTGGGAACTGAAAGCGAATTGGGGTTAGTAAATGAAGGGATAAAAGGTCATTAGAGGCAAGAGAACAGGTTGGGTACAGGATTTTGCAGCTGGAATAGGAACTGGGAAGGGCATGGAGATGGAGGAATAAGCATGGGTCAGATAACGAAGGAAGGAAAGCCTATGAAGGAAGGAAGGGCAGTGGCAAAGCACTGAAGGGATTGAAGTTTGGACCTGGGTGGAGACACATCAATCATATTCATAGTGTAGAAAGTTGATTGAGTTCATTGATCTTCCTTATCTGTCTCAGAAGCTTGTTGGTAAATCATAGCATTGGAACGGTTTATTGGCAAATAAGGAGTCTAGGTGGATATGTAGACAGAAGGTCTGATCCATAATCCAAGGGATCCTTTTGACCATCTGTAGAGAAGATTTTTTGAAGTTTGACTTGATCTTTCTCTTTGTTGAAACCTCTGAGAACAATTCCTAAAATTCTCTCAAAATCGAAGTCTGAGGGGCGGCTGGGTAGCTCAGTCAATTCCATGTGCATCTGTTCATTTCAGTTCAGGTTGAAATCCCATTGCTACATTCTCAGTAGCTAAGATTCTCAGTGCTAATCTCAGTGCTTAGCAATTCCCAGTGCTAAGATTTTCTCTTTCTCTCTCTCTGCCCCTCTCCTTCACTCCTGCTCTCTCTTTCTAATAAGTAAAAATAAATAAAAATATAAATAAGTATTCAAGAGTCTCTCATGACTGTTGAATGCCAAGAACAAACTCAGGGCTAATGGGGGTGGGGGAGAGAAGAAGGGGGGTGGTGGGCATGGAGGAGGGCACTTGTGGGGATGAGCACTGGGTGTTATGGAAACCAACTTGACAATAAATTATTTAAAAATAAATAAATAAATAAATAAATAAATAAATACAAATAAAACTCAAAGCCCGAGTAGGGAGGAGAACAGAGGCTGCATCACTGTGTTTTCTCTGTTCTCCACTAGTTATTTCCAGGGCATTCCTCTGAATTGTTAATCTAAAACCTTGTTTTCCTTGAGGAGCAGGCCATTTGAATAGCAGTTGGGGGAGGGATAGGAAACACCTGCAGGATTGATCATTGAGAAAATATATTTGATATATTCAGACAATACTTTGAGCCAGTTAAAAATAACTCCTTATAAAAAATTAATAGGCAGTTACAAGTGAGTGTTTTGATACAAGCTCACAGAACAGGGCAGATTCTCAGACTGCTGACAGCTGACATCATAGATGGTGCACAGTGTTTATAGAGCACAGTGTGGTCAGTAAGGAGACTTTCTGTAGAAGTGAGCTCATATTCTCTCCTGGAACCCAGAGAAGGAGGAGACAGAAGCAATTATTTTAGTTGTCAGCTACTGAGATAGGTGACTTCTTTTCTCTCTATCCATCATACTCTCATAACTGTGGACATAAAAACTGTAGTGAATTTTGTCTGGTTGCTTTGGCTGAGGTTCAGTGAATATCAGAATTCACAAAATGGCCTTTCTGGCTCTTCTCCCTTCTTAGTAATGGACCCTTGGTTGCTTCCACTGCTTCACCCATTTCTCCAGTGTTTCCTCACAAGATAGCCCGTTCCTCTTCTCTTGCAGGGAGTTATGAAGACCCTGACCCTTTCTCCCTCTTCCACTCTTCTCACAGCACCCGTGGTGGCCTGGGTGGGTAAAGGGAAGGGTTGGATTGTACATTCTTTGTCATCAGCAGAGCTAAATGGATGATGCACAATGAAGATAAAGGGGGCCAAAGTGACATGTGACCTTGGCTCTCTGATTTGGGGGCTAAAGATTTTAAGAACATGGGAGCAATATTTGTATTTTAAACACAAATGATATTTTTAAAATGGTTCTGTAATTTCAATAAGTCCCTCCATTCCATGACTTAGTGTGTCATAACTCATGCCTAAGTGCCATGAAAACATCTCATGTGTGAATTATTACACAATAAATTAATGCCCTCTTGTGTTTTACAGCTTAATTAGTGCATGAAGCTACATGAATTTGATAAACCAAAATTGGATTATGTCATGTATTATGTAAAAGAGGAGAATTTTGGGAGATATTTGGCACTTTTTCTGGGTGGAAAGTAAAGCTGATTCTTATATGATGTCCTTTTGTGTCAGTTTCTGTGATATTTGGGCTGTAACAAGTGACATGTGACTTCTGAGCTTCGGTTTGCTAGCTGAACAAAATTTTTCAGTAAATATTTATTATTTACCATGTCTTAGGCATTCTGGCGGGACAGCACATAACTGAAGAAACATGAAGCAGCATCACTGAACTCAGCAACCATTTGCAACATCCCCAACCCAATTCAGCTTAACTTAGCATCACAGAACCTATCTGAGACTTACAGCTCCCTGAACTTGTCACGGCTCTCTGATCCTAGAATCCACTTCCATTCTAGCTAGAATGTTTTGTCAAGCACTTCGCAGATTTTGTCAAAAGCTGTTACGCAGATGTACACTGGAACAACCTATGGCTGAGACTGCCAGAAGCCTGACCACACTGGATTTAGTGGCCTTGGGTGTGAACTACACAGTGGATGTAAGTGTGTATATCCTGCTTGGCGAGGTGGCTAGAAATAAAGCAGGCCCATCCATTGTGATCTGCTTTTTGGTGGCTGGCCTAACTTCAGCATTGGCCGGGCTGAGCTATGCAGAGATTAGTACCCGAGTTTCACATTCTGGTTCTTCATATCACTACAGCTTTGTCACCATAGGTGAACTCGGGGCTTTCATCACTGGCTGGGCCCTCATTTTCATAAATGTTGCCTATGTAAACATTGTGATACAAACCTGGATCTTCATTTTTGACAGTATTTTTGGAAACCAGATCTTTCAGATGCTGTATGACAGTATCTCACAAAATGTTTCCCGTGCATTTGCAGAAATTCTAGTCTTCTTTGTTGTGTTCCTTGTGTTGTTTTTCATGGAATTGCTGAGTCGGAACATTAGGCAGATTCCCCTGGTTATCAAAGTGTCCACATTGGTGAAAATTTTGGTTCTAAGCTTCATCATCATTTCTGGCTTCATTAAGGGGGACCTGCACAACTGGAAACTCACAGAAGAGGACTACATAAAGGCTGGACTCAATGACACCTCTACCTTGGGCCCTCTGGGCTCTGGAGGATTTGTGCCTTTTGGCTTGGAAGGGATTTTCCATGGAGCATCTATCTGTATCTATGTATTTTGGGGTTTCACTAATATTATTACCAGAGTTGAGGAAGCCCAGAATCCCCAGCATTCCATTCCCATGGGCATTGGGATTACACTGTTCATATGCTTTTTCTTGTATTTTGGTGTCTCTGTGGCACTTACACTTATGGTGCCTTACTACCAACTTCAACTTGGGAACACCTTGCCTGAAGCATTTCTCCATATTGGTTGGGTCCCTGCCTACTATGTTGTAGCCTTTGGATTCCTGTGTATTGTTTTTGAAGACATCTTTGACTTTATGTTCCTCATACAATATGTGATGGTACATCCTGCGATGGCACAGGAAAGCTTCCTGTTCCCTGTCCTTGCCAGGATCCTAACATATACATACACCCCCATCATGGCCACTGTGACCTTTGGCATTGTTGCAGCAATCACCTCATTCTTCTTTGGACTCACTGATCTTCTCGAACTCATGTCACTTGGGACCCTGATAGTTTTCTCTCTGATGATTTTTGGTATTCTCATTGTCAGGTATCAACCTGAGATGCAGAGTGGGGGAAATGAAACAGTGGTGCAGGAGGAGAATGGACCTACAGCAGAGAGGCTGACTCCACAGGGACTACTTTTTCCAGGCAGCTCCTCCCCAACTCCACTCTCTGGCAGGGTTGTCTGTGTTTGCTCCTCACTGCTTATTCTGCTGATCATTCTTCTTTGCTTGGGGCTGGCCCAGTGGCCAGTTCTGCTTTCTGGAGACCCAGTGTGGATTACAGTGGTTGTGGTGCTCCTGGTGCTCATTACTGGGCTCACTGGGGTCATCTGGAGACAGCCACAGAGGCCCAGTCCCTCTCACTTTAAGGTCCCTGCTCTGCCTCTCATTCCACTACTGAGCATCTTCATGAATGTTTACCTTATGATGCAGATGATGGCTCGCACCTGGGCCCGATTTGGTGTCTGGATGCTGATTGGGTTTGCTGTCTACTTTGGTTTTTGGATTCAACACAGACTGGTTATTAACCCCACTTAAGACCAGAACTGTGGACCTTGAACTCAGAAGTGCCAGCACACATTTGGTTTGACATCATCACACCCGAATGCAGCCTGGTCTTCCTGTACAATAATGGAAAGTATTCTTGACTGCATGGAAAGCTAGGCCTCCCACGAGATATTAGTTGAGTAACACTAGTAGCACTTTGTATTTGTTGTGTAGTGAAGGATGTGTCTTTGCTTTTTCTCCTTTTTTAAATTTTGTCTACTTTTTAATTGTGTCTGTAGCTGCTTATGGGCTTTTAAAGAGTTCTTATTAAAAGAGCTAGAAAATTGGTGCCTGGGTGGCTCAGTCGGTTGAACGTCTGACACTTGATTCCAGCTCAGGTCATGATCTCACAGTTCAAGCCCCACATCAGGCTCTGCATTGACAGCAAAGAATCTGCTTAGGGTTCTCTTTCTCTCCCTCTCTCTCTGCTCCTCCTCTGCTTGTTCTCTCCCTCCCTCCCTCTCTCTCTCTTTCTCTCCCTCCCTCCCTCTCTCTCTCTCTCAAAAAAATTTTTTAAATGTTTTATTTATTTCTGAGAGAGAGAAAGACAGCGTGAGCAGGGGAGGGTCAGAGAGAGAGACACACACAGAGAATCTGAAACAGGCTCCAGGCTCTGACAGTCAGACAGAGCTCAACGCAGGGGTCGAACCCACGAACTGTGAGATTATGACCTGAGCCAAAGTCGGACGCTTAACCTACTGAGTCACCCAGGCGACCCTAAAAAACATTTTTAAAAAGAGCTAGAAAAATTTTGTTTTCTTTTGGTTAATATCCAATAGTGGAAATACTGGACCATATGGTAGTCCTATTTTTAATTTTTTGAGGAATTTCCATAATGGGCTTCACAAATTTATATTCCCACCCACTAAGCATGAAGCTTCCTTTTTCTCTACATTCTCACCAATTCTTGTTATTTCTTGTCTTTTTTTTTTTAATTTTATGATAGGTGTAAAGTGATACCTCATTGTAATCCTAATTTACATTTCCCTGATGATTAGTGATGTTGAGCATCTTCTCATGTGTCTGTTGCCCATCTGCTATATCTTCTTTGGAGAATTGTTTATTCAGGTCTTCTGCTCATTTTGTAGTGATTTATTCTTTTTTTTTTTTTTTTTGGTGTTGAGTTATGCAAGATCTTTATTTAATTTGCATATTAGCCCCTTATTAGATATATCATTTGTAATATCTTGTCCCATTCTGTAGGTTATCTTTTTGTTTTGTTGATGGTTTCCTTTGCTGTGCAAAAGTTTTTATTTACATGAATTCAAAAAGATATATGCACTCCTATCTGTATTATAGCATTATGTAAAATAGCCATGATATGAAAGCAAACCAAGTGTCCACTAATGATGAATAATGAAGAAGCTGTGGTGTGTGTCTGTGTATGTGTGTCTGTGTCTGTGTAATAAAATCAGCAATAAAAAACAATGAAATCTTGCCATTTGTAACATGGATGGACCTAGATGTTATAATGTTAAGTGGACTATGTTAGAGAAAGACAAATATCATATGATTTCACTTAAGAAATAAAGCAAAGAAAATAAAACATTGAAAAAGAGACAAGTAAAAAAACACCTCAGATTCTTTTTTATTTTAAAGAGAGTGCAAGTGCTGATGAGAGAGAGAATCTTTTGTAACAATATTTTTTTTTTTTTGAGAGAGAGAGAGAGAGAATATCTCAAGCAGGCTCCACACCCAGCACAGAGCCCAACATAGGGTTCAATCCCACGACGCTGGGATTGAGCCAAAATCAAGAGTTGAATGCTCAGTCTACTAACTGACCTAGATGCCCCAGCCACCAGATTCTTAAATACTGGTTGTTATAAACTGGTGGCTCATTATGATCAAAGTCACAGTGAGAGACAGTGTGGAGGGAGGCCAATAATATTACTCTGCTCAATAGTGCTCAAACTTTACCAAATAGTCACCTCACCTGGAGGGCTTGTGAAAATACAGATTGTCGGGCCCACTCCTAGTGGTTAGAATTCAGTAGATCTGGATGGGCCCCAGAACTTGTACTTCTAATAAGTTCCTAGGTGATGCTGCTGCTGCTGCTCCAAGGACCATTGAAAACTAAAGTTCCACTGAAGCCCACCATATGTAAAGATGAAGTTAGAGAAACACAGGCACCCTTTGAACATTTACCTTTATTTAATGAAATAGTTACATTAATATGCCATCATTATTCCTTTTACAGGGGGGAAATCACAGTGAATCATTTCACAATGTATATGTATATCAAATCATCCCAATTTACATATTAAACATCTTACAATTTTATATGTTAATTAAACCTCAATAAATCTGAAATAAAAAATAAAATACCACAGATATTGTGTGTCTTTATTTTCTTTCCGAGATTATAGATCTTTGGTAAGGAATGTCTTATCACTGCCCTAAGCATCCAGCTGGAGGCTAGGAACATAGAAGCATTTAATAATTCATGTTAAATTGAATTGAGCCTAACACATTTTATTTGGTACAGAAAGTTCTCCTTCCTTCCAGGCTAGCATGTGCTACTCCTTTAAAACAGTCTTCCAGGGGCGCCTGGGTGGCTTAGTCGGTTAAGCGTCCGACTTTCGCTTAGGTCATGATCTCGCGGTTCGTGAGTTCGAGCCCCCGTCGGGCTCTGTGCTGACTGCCAGCTCAGAGCCTGGAGTCCTGTTTCAGTCTGTGACTCCCTCTCTCTCTGACCCTCCCCTGTTCACGCTGTCTCTCTCTCTCTCGTAGAAATAAAAATAAAATATTAAAAAAAGTCTTCTGGGAGATTTCCTTAACAAATACCATTTTTTTCTCCATCCATTACTATATCTAGAACTGTATCTAGATCCGTATCCAGCATTTAGAATATATGCAGGCACTTGTAGTTTTGGCTTTCTGTTGCTATGCCTGTGTTCTCGTGATGGTCCTATCTGTTCCATCACAGTGGAATCTTGTTCAGGGCAAGGAGTAGGTCCTTCTCTCCTCTAGACCCAACAGTAAGAACAGTGTTGTTTATGCAAAGAGCAGCAGGTACGATATAACCCTGGGATAGGAGAATGCCAGGCATGAACCTGCATGGTCCTGCTCCATCTATTTCCATGGGATGTGGGGGAAGGGCTGGTGCCAGTAAAATTGTTAGGAGGCCCGACCTACTCTACCTGATTCCAAGGAATCCATGAGGAAGAGACTGGCTTCAGCATGGGCACAAGAGGCATCTTTGTTGAAGCAGTCAGAGTTCTAAGGTTGGCATACAAGGGATAATGGTTTTCTATTGTATTTGTGTATGGGGCCTGCCCTGGAAGGGATAGATAGGAAATTGCTTTCTTACTTGCAGAATTTCTCATATTCCCTACAGGGAGTAGGTGATTCCGGGGAAGTGTGGAGAACTATTCACATACTTACCAACTCTTTTAGATGCATTTTTTAGGAGCTGGGGCAAACACCTTGTGAGAGCATTAAGATTTTTGGGGGAGAGAATTGCACACTAAATGAGGAGACAAATGGACTGAAATAGGAGGAATTAGTAAGTAGATAGGAATTGAGGCATCATTACTGTAGAAGGGAAGGTATGAGTAGAAACTGAGAAAAAGGTATTGGTCAAGAGATACTTCCTGGGGGATGGTGCTTACAGAACAATTTGGGTAACAAAAGAGGGACAGGTGAATTGGAAAAGAAATGGGACAGTAATTCTAGGATACATGGACCTTTAAGAGTCATAAAAGAATGAGACTTTTGTGAAGGATGTGTGTTTTCACATTTGAAGGGAATTTATGAGCCAGGTTTATATTGTATTGGGAGCCTAGGCTGGAAACATTGAACTTGAGGAAAATGGAGAAGTGTGGGCTTTGATTGTCCTCTTGACCTGAGGCCTTGCACACCAGTCACTGTGCCAGTATTTGGCACTCTGCCCACTTTCATAAAGTGCCCGTGCTGGAGTCTGCCTGGTCCTCAGGGGGGTCCCCTGGGAAAAGCATTGGGTAGGTCAGGATAGCTGTGAATTCTGTTTCCCGTACCTTATATCATGGCCTGAAAGGGACCGGGAAGGTCATATTACTCATGCTCCACTTCAGGGTTGTACTGCCCCTTAATCAAATGAGTGATAACGTGGTGATACTAATTGAGGAGACCATGGAGTTTGGGGGGTTGAAATAGGAGTTCTTAACTATCTGTCCTGGAAATTAGGATACTGTCATATTTCAAAATTTTGAGAAGAAACAAGATGACTCCACAAGGCTCTATATCCTGGCATGGACCAAATTAATGCTTTTAAAGAGATATTTTGATAAAGTTTAGTGGGTTAATAACAAAATTTTTGAGACTTAAAATTCCAGACACCTGGACTGATAGGCAATGGAACAATGTCACCAAGTGGGCATTTTAGAATTGTCTTCAGCTCTTGAGGATTTGTGTATGTCATCCCCAAACAGAATGGGTGATAAGAGACGCTAATCCTGAAGGCAAACAGACTGAGATTGAACATAGGAATTTTCTAAAATTAGAAAGTGACCAGGGGAGATAAAATGATGCAGGCTCCCTGGCCACGCTCATGTCTCACATATATTTGCAAATCCTTAGATGGACTCCAGCCCCAAAATAGGGATATGTACAAAATGAAACCTCAAAATTTCTATTATCTCTAGAATTCTCCAGTCAGTTCCTGAAGTGAAAGGCTGGGATGTATGTGTGATGGATGTAAGGTGGTGAGACATAGGGTAGATGAGTGACACAATCTTACTAGAGCATTGAAATCTGCTAAAATTATTTAACACATGGCTTGGATTTAGGAGAATAAGTTGCATGTTAGGGCTCAAATAGTAATTTTAGGTTTCTCTTCTTTGTCTTGTTCTTGTTACTGTTTTTAAATAGTTTATTGTGAAGTTGGTTTCCATATAACACCCAGTGCTCATCCCCACAAGTGCCTTCCACCATGCCCATCACCCCCCTTTCCCTCCCATAACCATCAGTCCTCAGTTTGTTCTCAACATTCAAGAGTCTCTCATGGTTTGCCTCTCTCCCTTTCCCCCACCATTTCCCCCTTCTTCTCCCCCATGGTTCTCCGTCAAGTTCCTCCTAATCGTCCTATACGTGCAAACATATGGTATTTGTCCTTCTCTGCCTGACTTATTTCGCTCAGCATAACACCCTCAAGGTCCATCCATGTGGCTACACACAGTCAGATTTCATTCTTTCTCATTGCCATGTAGTACTCCATGGTAGAGATAAACCACATCTTCTTGATCCATTCGTCCGTTGATGGACACTTAGGCTCTTTCCATGTTTTGGCTATTGTTGAGAGTGCTGCTATGAACCCTGGGCACATGTGCTCCTGTGCATCAGCATGTCTGTATCCCTTGGGTAAATTCCTAGCAGTGCTACTTCCGGGTCATAGGGGAGTTCTATTGTTAAGTTTTTGAGGAACCACCACACTGTTTTCCAGAAGGGCTGCACCAGTTTACATTCCCACCAACAGTGTAGGAGGGTGCCCATTTCTCCTCATCCTTGCCAGTGTCTAGAGTCCTCTGCTTTGCTCATTTTCGCCACTCTGACCGGCGTGAGGTGGTATGTCAGTGTGGTTTTGATTTGTATTTCCCTGATGAGGAGGGATGCTGAGCATCGTTTCATGTGTCTGTTGGCCATCTGGATGTCTTCTTTGGAGAAATGTCTGTTCATATCTTCTGCTCATTTCTTCACTGGGTTGTTTGTTTTTCAGGCGTGTAGTTTGGTGAGTTCCTTGTAGATTCTGGATATTAACCCCTTTATCCGATATGTCATTTGCAACTCTTTTCCCATTCAACCCGTTGCCTATTAGTTTTATGGATTGTTGCCTTTGCCGTGCAGAACCTTTTAATCTTTTTTTAAAATATTTTTCTTTATTTCTAGGAGAGAGAGAGAGAGACAGCGTGAGCAGGGAAGGGTCAGAGAGAAAGGGAGTGACAGACTCTGAAATAGGCTCCAGGCTCCGAGCTGGCAGTCAGCACAGAGCCCGATGCGGGGCTCCAACCCACGAACCGCAAGATCATGACCTAAGCGAAAGTCGGATGCTCAACCTACTAAGCCACCCAGGCGCCCCTAGAACCTTTTAATCTTGATGAGGTTCCAATAGTTCATTTTTTCTCTTGATTCCCTTGATTTTGGGGATGTGTCAAGTAAGAAATTGCTGTGGCTGAGGTCAAGGAGGTTGTTTCCTGCTTTGTCCTCTAAGGTTTTGATGGTTTCCTGTCTCACGTTCAGGTTCTTTATCCATTTTGAGTTTATTTTTGTGTATGGTGTGAGCAAATGATCTAGTTTCGTTCTTATGCATGTTGCTGTCCAGTTCTACCAGCACCATCTGTTAAAGAGGCTGTGTTTTGTATTTCCCTGATGAGGAGCGATGCTGAGCATCGTTTCATGTGTCTGTTGGCCATCTGGATGTCCTCTTTGGAGAAGTGTCTGTTCATATCTTCTGCCCATTTCTTCACTGGGTTGTTTGTTTTTCGGGCGTGTAGTTTGGTGAGTTCCTTGTAGATTCTGGATATCAGCCCTTTATCTGATATGTCATTTGCAACTATCTTTTCCCATTCTGTTGGTTGCCTATTAATTTTCTGGGTTGTTTCCTTGGCTGTGCAGAAGCTTTTAATCTTGATGAGGTCCCAACAGTTTATTTTTGCTCTTGATTCCCTTGCTTTTGGGGATGTGTCAAGTAAGAAGTTGCTGCGGTGGAGGTCAAGGAGGTTGTTTCCTGCTTTCTCCTCTAGGGTGTCGATAGTTTCCTGTCTCACGTTCAGGTCCTTGATCCATTTGGAGTTTATTTTTGTGCATGGTGTGAGAAAATGATCTAGTTTCATTCTTCTGCATGTTGCTGTCCAGTTCTCCCAACACCATCTGTTAAAAAGGCTGTCTTTTTTCCATTGGATATTCTTTCCTGCTTTGTCAAAGATTAGTTGGCTGTATACTTTTGGGTCCACTTCTGAGTTCTCAATTCTGTTCCATTGGTCTATGTGTCTGTTTTTGTGCCAATACCATACTGTCTTGATGATGACAGCTTTGTAGTGGAGGCTAAAGTCTGAGATGGTGATCCCTCCCATTTTGGTTTTATTTTTCAGGATTGCTTTAGCTATTCGGGGTCTTTTGTGGTTCCATACAAATTTTTGGATAGTTTGTTCTAGTTTTGAGAAGTATGCTGGTGCAATTTTGATTGGAAATGCATTGAATGTGTAGAGTGCCTTAGATAGTAATGACATCTTAACTATGTTTATTCTTCCTATCCATGAGCATGGAATATTTTTCCATTTCTTTGTGTCTTCTTCAGTTTCCTTCATAAGTTTTCTATAGTTTTCCTCATACAGATCTCTTGTATCCTTGGTTAGGTTTATTCCTAGGTATTTTATGGTTTTTTGTGCAATTGTGAATGGGATCAGTTTCTGGATTTCTCTTTCTGATGCTTCATCGTTGGTGTATAAAAATGCAACCGATTTCTGTACGTTGATTTTGAACCCTGCAACTTGGCTGAATTCTTGGATCAGTTCTAGTAGGCTTCTGGTGGAGTCTGTCGGGTTTTCGATGTAAAGTATCATGTCATCTCTTCCAGCACTATGTTAAATGACAGTGGTGAGAGTGTAAATCCCTGTTATGTTCCTGATTCATGGGAGGAAAGCTCTCAGTTTTTCCCTGTTGAGGATGATGTTAGCTGAGGGCTTCTCATAGATGGCTTTTATGATGTTTAAGTAAATTCCTTCTATCCTGACTTTCTCAAGGGTCTTTATTAAGAAGAAATGCTGTATTTTGTCAAATGCTTTTTCTGCATCTATTGACAGGATCATATGATTTTTATCTTTTCTTTTATTGATGTGATGTATCACATTGATTGACTTGCGAATATTGAACCAGCCCTGTAACCCAGGAATGAATCCCACCTGATCTTGATGGATAATTCCTTTTATGTGCTGTTGAGTTCAATTTGCAAGTATCTTGTTGAGGATTTTTGCATCTGTATTCGTCAGGGATACTCGCCTATAGTTTTCCTTTTTTTCTAGGTCTCTGTCTGGCTTGGGATCAAAGTGATACTGGCTTCAAAAAATTAGTCTAGAAGTTTTCTTTCGATTTCTATTTTTTGGAATAGTTTGAGAAGAATGGGTATTAATTTTGTTTTAAATGTCTGGCAGAAATCCCCAGAGAGGCCTTCTGGCCCAGGGCTCTTATTTGTTGAGAGATTTTTGATAACTGATTTGATTTCCTCACTTGTTATGGGTCTGTTCAGGTTTTCTATCTCTTCTCGTGTAAATTTCAGTAGTGAGTGTGTGTTTAGGAGTTTGTCCATTTCTTCTAAGTTGTCCAGTTTGTTGGCATATAGTTTTTCATAGTATTCCCTGATAGTTGTTTGTATTTCTGATCGGCTGGTTGTAATCAGTCTATTTTCATTTAAGATTTTGTCTATTTGAGGGGCGCCTGGGTGGCTTAGTTGGTTAAGCGTCCGACTTTCGCTTAGGTCATGATCTCGTGGTTCGTGGGTTCGAGCCCCGCGTCGGGCTCTGTGCTGACTGCCAGCTCAGAGCCTGGAGCCTGTTTCAGTCTGTGACTCCCTCTCTCTCTGACCCTCCCCTGCTCACGCTGTCTCCCTCTCTCCTAGAAATTAAAAACAAAACAAAACAAAACACAAGATTTTGTCTATTTGAGTGTTCTCTCTTTTTGAGAAGCCTAGCTACAGGTTTGTCAACTTTGTTTATTGTTTCAAGAAACCAACTCTTGATTTCATTGATCTGTTCAACTGTTTCTTTGGTTTCTATATTGTTTATTTCTGCCCTGATTTTTATTATTTCTCTTCTTCTACTGGGTTTAGGATGCTCTTGATGCTCTCCCTCTATTTTCTTTAGGTGAGCTCTTAGATTTTACACTTGTGCCTTTTCTAATTTCTTGAAATAGGCCTGGAATGCAATGTACTTTCCTTTTAGGACTGCTTCTCTGCATCCCATAGAGTTTGGATTGTTGTATTCTCATTTTCCTTTGTTTCCATATATTTTTAAATGTTTTCTCTAATTGGCCGATTGCTCCATTCATTCTTTGGTAGGGTGTTCTTTAACCTCCATGTTTTTGGAGGATTTCCAGACTTCTTCAGGTGATTGATTTCAAATTTATAGCATTGTGATCTGAAAGTGTGCATGGTATGATCTACATTTTTTTATATTTATTGAGGACAGCTTTATGTTGAGTGTGTGGTCGATCTTGGAGAATGTGCCATAGGCACTTGAGAAGAAAGTGAATTCCATGGCCTCAGGATGTAGAGTTCTAAATATGTCTGTCAAATACATCTGGTCCAATGTGTCATTTAAGCCTATTGTGTCTTTATTGATTTTCTGTCTAGTTTATCTACCCATTGCTGTAAGTAGAGTATTAAAGTCCCCTGCTATTAGCACGTTCTTATCATTAAGAGTGTTTCTGTTTGTGATTAATTGTTTTATATATTTAGGTGCTTCCATATTTGGTGCGTAGAAATTTATAATTGTTAGCTCTTCCTGATGAACAGACCCTTTAATGCCCTTTTTCATCCCTTATTACTGTCTTTACTTTAAGTATAGCTTGTCTGATATATGTATAGCTACTCCAGCTTTTTTTTTTTGACTTCCAATAGCATGATAGATATTTCTCCATCCCCTTACTATCAATCTTAAAGTGTCCTCCAGTCTAAAATGAGTTTCTTGTAGACAGCAAATAGATGGATTTTGTTTTTTATCGATTCTGCTACCCTATGTCTTTTGATTGGGGCATTTAGCCCACTTACATTCAGTGTTATTATTGAGATATATGGGTTTAGAGTCCTTGTGTCCTTTGTGGGATTCATGCTTGTGGTGGTGTCTCTGGTATCTTGCGTTCCTTGCAACATTTCCCTCAAAGAGTCCCCCCTCAGGATTTCTTGTAGGAATGGTTTAGTGGTGACATTCTTTCAATTTTTGTTTATTTGGAAAGACTTATATTTCTCCTTATATTCCGAATGACAGGCTTGCTGGATAGAGGATTCTTGGCTGCATATTTTTTCTGTTCATTACATTGAAGATCTCCTGCCATTCCTTTCTGGCCTGCCAAATATCAGTAGATAGGTCTGTCATCGTTCTGATAGGTTTCCCTTTGTATATTAGGTCCTTTCCTCCCTAGCTGCTTTCAAAATTCTCTCTTTCTCCTTATATTTTGGCATTTTTACTATGATATGTCATACTGAAGATCGATTCAAATTAAGTCTGAGGGGAGTTCTCTGTGTCCCTTGAATTTCAACGTCTACTTCCCTCCCCAGGTTGGGGAAATTCTCTGCTATAATTTGTTCCAGGACTCCTTCAGCACCTTTCCCTGTCTCTTCTGAGATTCCTACGATACGGATATTGTTCCATTTGATTGTATCACTCAGCCTTCGAACTCTTTTTTCATGTTACTGGATCAGTTTATCTCTCTTTTTCTCAGTTTCTTCTTTTTCTATAAAATGTCTTCTAAATCACTTATTCTCCTTTCTGACTCTTCAATCTGTGCATTGGACGCCTCCAGTTTATTATCTATCATATTTATCGCATTTTTTAATACATCAGAACTATTTTTAAGCTCCATAGTGTTTGTAACCATAGTTTTCTGATGTCCTCCATGCTTTTTTCGAGACCAGTGATTAATTTTAAGATTATTGTTCTAAATTATTGCTCTGCTATTTTTCTTATATCTGTTTTGAGCAGTTCTTTAGCTGTCAATTCTTCCTGGAATTTCTTTGGAGGAGAGCTCTTTCATCGTTTTGGTTAGCTTTCTATCTCTTGTTAGTTTTAAAAGCTTGTTGTACACACAGCCCCTGAGAGTTCTGCTGTATTAGAGAGGGCTCTTTTGATTGTTCAGGGTCTGTCTGTTCCGGAAGTGTTCTTTGGATGGTGTCTCTTGGTTTCTCTTGTTGAGAGTTTGGTTATTTTATTTACCTACTGGTAGTGGTATTTGGGACTCTCCACCATGTGTAGTTTGGCTTGTTTCTTGATGCAGCCCTGGAAAAAGAAAACAGACAACCACAGAGGGAACACAGGTACACAAGCACACAGACAAAACCAATAAATGCGCACACCCAGGCTCAGGTAAAAACAGCTACAACAACAAAACAGCTATAGGAGGGGATGGGTGTGGTTTGGTGTAGGCGGGTCTTGTCTCCACTGTGTCTGCTGGCTTCCCTGAGGCCCCTCCTTGGTGGTTGTGGGGAGAAGAATGGCGTCGCCCCAGTCCCTTCTCAGCCAAGCATTAGAAATCACTTCTTCCATCCGATCTCCCTGTGCTGAGGATGTAGCCAAGGTGGTCTGAGTTCTATGCCCCACACCCCGCCTGTTTCCAGGTCCCAGTCCAAAGGCTTTGTTATACTGTCCTGAACAGTCCGCAGGTTGCTGTTTCCCTGTTGCCTGGGGGATGAATGGGGGGTGGGGGAAGTGTCACAGTCTCAGATCCGCTTTCGCGTGCCACTGCCACTTTCCTGGGAGCCATACCACTTCACGGGTTGCCTCCGCCACCGCTTCAGCGGGCTGACGTTGTGCGTGCCGACACCACTTCCTCCGCGTGGGACCGTCTCCGCAGGCATTGCTGCAGGTTCATGGGGCCGCCGCCTCCATGGATGGTGCCAGGCGCACAGCAGTTCAGTTTTTCCTGGTGCCTTCTGGGACCAGGGCACCTAGTTTAAAGTCAGCACCTCAGCCAGCGCTAAAATACACTCTTTACAAACCGAGGTTTTTTCTCTTCTCCAGGGACAGTTCTATCAGCAATCTCTTTTTCTTTCCTCTCCCCTGGACTCAGGGCAGCTTGCCACCACTCGCCGGTTTATCACTTACCGCAGCTGCATGCAAGCTGGGTTCCCTCCCCTACCTCTGTATCTCTGGGTCCCATCCCGCTTTTATCTTCCCCAGTTCACAGTCATTCACTTATGAGGTTTCCTTCCCAGTGTACTCTGTTTCTCTTCCCAAACTCCTGTGGCTCAGTGTCCTACGACTTCAGACCTTCACTGTTTGAGAGATGGGTGCAGGCAAAATGTACGGAGCTCCTTACTTTTCTACCATCTTGCCTCCAACCTCTTTATTCTCCTTCAAATTACAACAGTTCCTCTTACTGTCATTCTGGACATGGGGAATTTTGAAAAGCATATGTCAGTTGGTTTAGAGAAAGTCAACTTCCTGTAGAAAGTTGTTTTGTATGAGTACTGGGTGTTATATGTAAACCAACTTGACAATAAACAATTTAAGAAAAAAAAGAAGGTTGTTTTGTAGACTGATAATTTTATGATTAGATTCAGTTTACATTTTTGGCAGGAATATTATATAAGAAAATTGTTAACAACAATGAGTACCATGTAGTCAGGAACATATCTTTTCCATCGATGTTGTGTTGTAGCATCAAACATTAGGACTGGCATTTAAAAGGTGCTTAAATATTTTTGAATGAGAAAATAAATGAATGAACTAAAAATTTCACTGCCACCTAGGTTTATTATTTTTCTACTTGAGGAGAGGAGGAAGATCAGCCTTCTCCTATATCCTAGTCTCATTTTTATTATACATGTTTGAAGGCTTAAAGACAACCCATGACATCTGTAATAATCCCACAGAGAATGGGAATGAGATCGGGACTGTGACATGAGGCACACTGTGGAGTCTCTTTGCCCTAAGGGTAGGTAGTGATCATCCTGAGTTTAGAGTGGATGATGAATAAGGTGGTTGTCGCTGGAAAGAAATATAGAACAGCAACCTGGGAGTACATGGCCTGTTTCCTTGCTGAGAGAAATTAGTTATTACATTTCCATAATATACCTCCCTCTATACTATACTTCCCTCTACTGCCCCCATTTGAATTATAAGAACGTCATAGTGAAAATTGACTTCAGTCTCTCCTCCTTTTCCAGCATGGACAACCCCATAATTATCTCTTTCTCTACCCTCTATCTCCCCCACTACCAACACACAGGTTTATATTTTCTAACATTTATAAATGGTGGTTGGGAAGCCATTCTCTCCAGATTATTTGTTGTTGAGAAAATGTAAAACTACTTGGACTTTTCATTGGAATGTAGAAACTTCTATCCCTGTGGCCCAGAACAAGTGAGGTCCCGAGAAGTACTCTTTGCTCCTCTGAAACATGTTTTCAGGTTTCTCTTTGGGGCCCTCTCTCTCTCCAGCTCTGAGCTGGAGCTTTGTGACAGTCCTTTCTGAGGTATCTAGGCCTTTGAACTGGATCCGTCTATTTAATTCTGTGCAGCTAGTGAGTGCACATGGTTCCTATCCCTTTTCTGAGAGTCTCCCTGCCCCTGTCTTTGCAGTCCTTAATTTCACCAGGTTCCAGAAAAAGCACCCTTTTTTTTTCCATGTCAGCTCTTGATTATCCACAATAATAGTGGGAATAACCTGAAATAGTGAATGATACTAAAATGGCTTTGTTTGATTCTAAGTGATGCAGCCATACCTAGAGATAATCCAGAAAGTGAACAGCTTCAGTGAAAGCAATCTGCCATCTTACTCTCCCATGAGTGATTGTATGCCATCTATACTTTGGCATCTAAGAGGGAGGCAGATGCAAGAACACAGCTTGTTCAGCCCTCAATGTATTCTCAGAAGCACCAAAGATCTATATAGAACTCTGAAAAACTTGTCTCCATGCCTTGTTTTCTACAGGCAGCATGTGAAACTATCAGTTTCCATCACACCCAAAATAACTGCCAAAATCCTCACAGTGACTCTCAAACCCTGTATGAAGAATATGGCTTCCTGTCTTCTCTCTGACCTCATCCCTTACTGCTTCCCCCTTATTTACTCTGTCCTGGCCCCACAAGCCTCCTCGTTATTTGTCAAAAATAGCCACTTGGTGACATTCATGCCCATTAGGAGTGCTACGATAAAAAAAAAAAAAAAGGATAATGAGTATTGGGGAGGATGTGGAGAAATTGGGACACTTGTGCATTACTGGTGAGAGTGTAAAATGGAGCCACCACTGTTGAAAACAACATAATGATTTTTCAAAAAATTATATATACAATCACCATATGATCCAGCAATCCCACTTCTGGGTGTATATCCCAAGAAATTGAAAGCGGGTTCTCAAGATATTTGTACACTCATATTCATAACAACATTATTCTCAACAGTTAAAGGTGAAACAATCCACATGCCCATCAGTGGATGTATAAAGAAACAAGATGTGGGACATACACACAATGGAATATTATTAAGCCTGAAGAGGAAGGACATTCTGACATGAGCTATAGCATGAAGATATTATGCTAAATGAAATAAGCTGGTCACAAAAGACCAATATTATATGATTCCACTTATAGGATGTAGCTGGAGTAGTCAAATTCATAGAGACAGAAAGTAGAATACTGGTTGCTAGGGGCTGTAGAGAGGGAAGAATGGGGAGTTACTGTGTAATGGGTACAGAGCTTTAGCTGAGGAAGATGAACAAGTTCTGGAAATGATGGTGGTGATGTTTGCACAACAGTGTGAAGGTGAGGCTGTCTTGGAGCATCCATTTTAAAATCACAACACCCACTCTGAGTGCATCCTAATCTTTCCTTGCTTTCCTTTTCTCTGCAACACTGATTTCAGATCCAACATAAAATATATTTATATTACTTATCTGTTTATTGCTTGCTTCTTACTGCAGGAATGTAAGCAACTTGAGGTGAAGGATGTTTGTGTTTTAAGGAGGATGAGAGAATTTGAATACTTGGGGATCAGGAAAAAGCTGTGCTTGGAATCAGAAGAATTGATATAATCTCTCAAGATGTTTCATTTAAAGTCCACTTCTCTGAAACTTTGAGAAATTGAAAATAATTATTTAATAGCCTCATTGGCCTTCCTTTCAAGTCTTTATCAACGTAACTGGTATCCAAACTCTCTTTGTATCTATTTAGGAGGAGCCACAAAGCCAATTTCCTGATTGGCAGGAGTATTAACACCCAACCACAGGAACCAGTGGAACTTAACTGCTTTGGAAAAACATTTCAAAAATAAAAGGTACAGAGTAAGGACAGTACCTTTCTAGAGACAGAGCAATAAACACAATGACCACCAGGACAAAGGAGAATGGGTGGGCCTAGCTGGAAAAATAAGACAGCCTCAATTTAGTGGGTGAATATTGGATTTGTCAGAAGTTTTTCTGGGAGACTTGGGATGGAACCTTGTTGAGGTATTTTGAAAGAGTTCAGAGACAGAGAAAAATAGGGAAGACTGAGTAAGGGGACAGCCAGGAGTATTAAGGAATTCAAAGAAGCTGGCTTCATTTTCCCTTGCCTTTCCCTGAATTTCTTTAAGAATCTCCCCTGAGAAAACAACTCCTTTGGGAAAGACTGTTTCCTAATGAAACTGATATTCACAGATTCAAAGCCCTTATTAAGAAATATCCTAAGGAAACACTCTTGGAATAGATGATGCATGTTCTAGTTTCCTGTTTCTAGATTCCGAGATTGGCTCTTTCTCTCCTTCCAGTGGAAAATAAAATCCTACTTCGAGGAATCTCAAGATGTAGTAATCAACCAATACATCAATATATTCATTTTATCTGTCAAATTCCTCTTATAGTTGCTTAGTATAATTATGAGTAGATCCTTGTCCTGGGTAGTGAAAGTTGAAGGTGGATCCTGGCCCTAACCTCTGGAAGCTTCTAGACTATAAAGGAATTTATGTGACACACTCAGGACACCAGCAGGCAGAAAGAGAAAATTAATTTTAGCTGAGCATCATGATGGTCTGTAAGTGCATGTGAGAAGGGGCATAAGTCAGGAGAAGGGGATCAGTCAGTA
Source organism: Proteles cristata cristata (assembly GCA_017311185.1). Classification (NCBI taxonomy): domain Eukaryota; kingdom Metazoa; phylum Chordata; class Mammalia; order Carnivora; family Hyaenidae; genus Proteles; species Proteles cristata. The sequence continues at coordinate 313,087 of JAESUZ010004559.1, forward strand.
CAGCTTAGAAAAGGCTTCCTAGACACAAGGGGGAAAGTTGTGGATTAGGACTGAGAAGAGCTAGAGCATCAAGACTTCAGAGAAAGGAGTGAGGAGGGCATCCCTGGCAGGGCAGGCACTTACTCAGGCCAAAGGCTCGTCCCAGGACAGGTAAGTCAGGATGTTAGGAGGTGAGTTAGAAAGGAAATGATGGGGCTGAGGTTAGGGGGTAATTAGGGTGAGGCACTAACAGCTGAGTCAGAGGGTCTGGACTGAATATAAACTACTGAAATAATCATAGATTATTGCACAGAGAGAGGGAATTTCTGAACATGGTGTTTGAAGACGATGCTTCTCTGTGTTGTTATAAGCTGGATTTGTAGTAGTCTCTCTCATGATTCCCAATCATGGATTCTTTCTCTTCTTTAAGTATCCTGCTCATATGTTTGTTCTACTCGCTTCTGTTCAAGTCATAAAACATGATTATCTGTTCCCAAATATTTTGTTCTTTGGTTTGCTTCTCTGGTATCTTCATACTTTGTCTGTAGACCACTGTCCCTCATCTTCAGTGGGAAGAGCACAAGAACCACCCTGCACAACACAGTTGAAGGAAACTGAAATGATCAAAATTATTACCCATCTCTGACCCTGCCATTCAGATGATCCTCTTCAGGGATTCCTGCTCAGGGTCCATGGATGGACTTCAGAAGAGTGTGGGACATTTTTTTTAAGTGAGGAAACTCAGAGGGGTCTGTGATTCAACAAATGTCAAGAACCACTGTTTTGTCTTCATTGGGAGGTTGGTGGCTGGAGACAGTTTCCCAGAGGAGAAATGTGGTACCGGCATCCTTAGTTCCCAGTAAGGAGCCTTCAGAGACAGTTGAAGGAGCTGAAGGAGAGAGAGGAATTGGGAAAAGGGAAAAGGATTTAGAAGGAACTGGCAGGGGGAGTGCCTAATTTCCCTTGTTCTCCACTCTCTTTTTAGCAGGCATTTCTTCTCTGTATTCTCCATACACTGATGGTTACAGGATCCAGTTCCTTTCATTTAAAATCTATTGTGTGCCCACCATTTTCAGGCTCTAAACCAGGTCCTCTCATAACATCACCTCATGCAATTTGTTTGTTCAACTTGCAGTGCACAGAGTGGAGTCAACCCCTCCCTCAGTCATGGACTGTTGGCACCATCGCTCCCTGTCAGGTCCTGTATCAATGCATTTTATTTGCCCCTTTCATCCTGATCTCTAATGTAATTTCCTTTCCTCACTGGAGACACATGCTTCAGTATATTTAATAAATGTTCCTCCAATTCATGCTCTATATGTATATTTAGATACATTCATCCACTCAACAAATTCACAGTGGTGACTATGTTTCAGGCACAGTTACAAGAGCAGAGAATATAGCCAGGAGTAAAATTTTTTAAAATTCTGCTTTCATGGAACTTACATTCTTTTGCAGTGAGATAAATCATGAACAAATAAATAGGAAAACTTACAGTATGTTAAATAGGGTTAAGTGCTGAGGGGGGAAAAGTTGAAGGGTAAGGCACATTGTGCAGTTTTTATGTGGTCATTAAGGAAGACATTGATACAGAGTTTTGTGATATTTTATTAAATGCCCTTAAGGAGGCACCCATATGTATATCTGGGCCAGAAGTGGTGCAGTTATAGGGGACAGCTAGTGCAAAGGCCCTGAGCTGAGGGTTTGCCTGATATGTTAGGAATTCAGAATGCTTACGAACCCAATGGCCTGAGGAAAATGGGGAGAGAGAAACAGGATGAGAAGTAGTTGGGTCAGTGACAAATATTGTAGAACTTTGTAGGCCATTGTAAGTGCAGACTTTGGCTCCCACTCTGAATAAAAAGGGAAACCAGTGAAAGATTTTGAGCAGAGAAGTAATGTGATATTTTTAATATATGTAAAAGTATCCTTTACAAATATAAACATTTTTGGCTGTTTGTTAAATTAAAAAAATAGTATTGTGGTATACACCTCATCCTGCTTTTACTTTTGATTTCTAACATTGTTTTTGAGATTACCCAGGTTGCTGTATGTAAAACTACTGTATGATTTATGACTGCTGTGTAGTATTTCATTGTGCACATACAGCACATTTTACTTATATATTCATCTAGTAACAGATACAGGCATAGCTTCCAACTTCTTGCTACCACAAACAGTTCTGTGATGAACATGCTCATATGGGCCTCCTTATGGACTCGGGATAGAGTTTCTTTTGAGCATTTACTTTGTAGAGGGACTATGGGGTGGGGGGTGTACCTTCTTAATTCCACTAAGACTCCTTCAGGATGGTGGCCACAGGTACACTCCCACCCACAGTACGTGATAGTTTGTATCTTCCCTTGAATTCTCATGTTGATCCAGTAAGGGAAGTGAATTAAAGTTCCTTTTGGATGAGGAAATTGAGGCTTAGAGTGATTAAGCAGAAGAGATTATATAGTTAAGCAGAAGAAACAGGGATCAAATCCAAAGATTTGACATAATGTTAATTGCTCTTACCTCTATAGTACTCACAATGCCTCTCCCAGAAATGAGATGAGGCATCTGTAAGCAAGGATATTATTATTGTTGTTGTTCTTGTTGTTGTTATATTTAACTCCTGCATTTTTTAATGGCTGGTATAACTCAGTAACCCTAGGGCCCCTACGTATTTAGCACAAGCATGTATGAGGGTGTTTATAGTCCTTTGAGTTTCAAGGCAAAATATATACACTAAAACTTTATTGTCTCATGATGGCTATCTTATAGGCTTGAGTTGTAGTGGATGATTTTGAGGCCAGGCATTTATAAAGAATAATAGATTTTCAAAGTTTGGAAACTTTGGGTCAGATTTCAATATTAAATATTAGGTCGATTATATTAAGTACATATTGTTTGCTAGACACTGCAGTAAGTACTTTGCAGGCATCATTTCACTTACTCCTCACAATTATCCTACAAGGTATTTACTTTTATTTCCATTTGTCTGTTGTGAAAACTAAGTCCCTAGGAGGTGAACTACTTTGTCCAGAGTCACCTGGTATGAGTTGAGTTGTAATTTGAACCTGAACTATCTACATGCAGAGCCTTTACTCCCAACTACCAAATTGTTCTGCCTTCTGGTAAAGGAAGCTTTTAGAATCTCTTCCCTTTGAAACTGAGGACAATTTATTTTTATTTCGGGTGGTTTAGAAGAGTCATGGGAAGTACATGGATAATTGGACAAGAATATCCAGAGGGAGAGGATCTGAGGTTTGAAGATGTCCCCAGGTATTTTCATTATGCCTCCCTCTGACCCCCAAAGTGATAACCCTTGCCTAAGGACATGCTACCTAGATTATAGGGCCTGAGTATGATGCCTTCAAAAAGTACGGCATAGGAGGTTGTTTGCTATAACCCAAGGTAGCCTTTTATCCCAAGGCAGCGTGGTAGTTTTAAGCAGGTGTCCTCAAAGGCAAACAAATCCTTATAGCTATGTGTAGCTTATACCTGCTGTGAACAATGTGTGGTCAAGGGTTTATCACAGGTGGTTTTCCCTTCATACTTTTCATTTTAGTTGACTTTGTCAAGGAAGGTAGTACCATTTATATACTTACCTGAGCCAGATTTATAAATGTTCCTTGGCTACAAAGTATATATCTCAAAGTCAAGTAGATAGGAATTCTGGATTATGTGCTCTTTCAGGTTTATCTTATCAGATTGTACATTTGTTCAACAAATATTTATTGAGCACCTAACTCATAGTCTGTTGGAGGAGATAGGCAGCTGAGCTGGAATTCTGATACATTAGTATAAATGGCACATGGGGGAAGCCCAGATGCTAGGAGAGCACACAGGAAGGGCAGCATAAGGGTCAGGGGAGGCTTCCTGGGAAAGGGACTTTTGAGCTGGGAACTGAAAGCAAATTGGAGGTTAGTACATGAAGGGACAAGAGGGCTTTAGAGGCAAGGGAACAGAGTGGGTATAAGATTTTTCAGGTGGAATAGAAACTGGGAAGGGCATGGGACTGAAGGAATAAGCACGGGTCAGATGATGGAGGAAGGAAGGAAAGATTATGAAGGAAGGAAGGGCAGTGGCGAAGCACTGAAGGGATTGAAGCTTGGACCTGGGTGGAGACACACCAATCACATTTATAGTGTAGAAAGTTCCTTGAGTTAATTGACCTTATTTATCTATCTCAGGTATTTGTTGGTAAATCTTAACATTGGAACTGTTGAATGACAAATAAGGAGTCTAGATGGATTTGTAGACAGAAGGTCTGACCCATAATCCAAAGGATCCTCTTGATCATTTGTAGAGATGTTTTGAAGTTTGACTTGATCTTTCTGTCTTTTGAAACCTCTGACAACACTTCCTAAAATTCTCTCAAAACCGAAGCCTGAGGGGTGCCTGGGTAACTCAGTCAATTGTGTATATATTTTTTCATTTCATTCAGGTTGCAATCTTAGTGCTACATTGGACTTTATGCTGAACATGGAGCCTGCTTAAGATTCTTTCTTTCTCAGTCTCTGCCCCTCCCTTTTGCTTTCTTTTTCTAAAAACTAAAACCAAAACTATCAATCAATCAATCCCAAAGCCTGATTAGAGAGTAGAGTGGGAGCTGCATCACTGTGTTTTCTCTATTCTCCACTAGTTATTTCTAGGACATTCCTCTGAATTGTTCATCTAAAACCTTGTTCCCCTTGAGGAGGGGGGCATTTGAATAGCAGCAGGGGAGGAGGGGGACGGAGGAAACACATGCAGTATTTGTTCATTAAGAAAATATATTTGAGGGGCGCCAGGGTGGCTTAGTGGGTTAAGCATCCGATTCTTGTGCTGACAGCGAGCTCAGAGCCTGGAGCCTGCTTCAAATTCAGTACCTATTTCTCTCTCTGATGCTCTCCTGCTTACGCTGTGTCTGTCTGTCTGTCTGTCTCTCTCTCTCTCAGAAATAAATAAAACATTAAAAATATATGTGATATATTCAGACAATACCTTAAGCCAGTTAAAAATAACTCCTTGTGAAAAATTAATAGGCAGTTACAAGTGAGTATTTGAATACAAGCTCACAGAACAGGACAGATTCTCAGGCCTCTTTCTGGCAGCTGACATCACAGACGGTGCAGGATGTTTATAGAGCACAGTGTGGTCAGTGAGGAGACTTTCTGCAGAAGTGAACTCATCTTCTATCCTGTAACCCAGAAAGGGAGGAGAAAGAAGGAATTGTTTGGGTTGTGAGCTACTGAGCTAAGTGACTTACTTCTTTTCTCTCTACCCATACTCTCATAACTGTGGGCATAAAAACTGTTGTGAATTTTTGTCTGGTTGCTTTGGGTAAGATTCATTGAATGTCAGAATTCACAAAGTGGTCTTTCTGACTCTTTTACCTTCTTAGTAATGGATCCTTGGTTAGCTGTTTCACCCATTTCTCCAGTGTTTCCTCTACCAGATAGCCTGTTCCTCTCCTTCTTGCAGGGAGTTATGAAGGCCCTGCCACTTTCTGTCTTCCAGTCTTCTCAAAGTGCCCCCTGGTGGCTTCGGTGGGTACAGGGAAGGGTTGGACTGTACATTCTTTGCCATCAGTACAGCTAAATGGTGATGCAGAATGAAGACAAAGGAGGCCAAAGTGACGTGTGACCTTGGCTATCTGATTTGAGGGCTGACGGTTTTAAGACCATGGGACCAATATTTGTATTTTAAACTAAGATGATATTTCAAAAATTGTTCTGTAATTGCAATAAGAACCTCCATTCCATGAATTAATGTGTCATAACTCATGCCTAAGCACCATGAAAACATCTCACGTGTGAATTATTGCCCAATAGATTTTTAATGTTTTATTTATTTCTGAGAGAGAGAGTGATCAACAGTGTGAGCAGGGGAGGGTCAGAGAGAAAGACACAGAATCTGAAATAGGCCCCAAGCTCTAAGCTTGCTGTCAGCAGAGTCCGACGCAGGGCTCGAACCCATGAACCGTGAGGTCATGACCTGAGCCGAAGTCAGATGCTTAACCGATTGAGCCACCCAGGCGCCCCTATTGACCAATAAATTAATGCCCTGTTGTGTTTTACAGCTTTATTAGTACATGAAGCTATATGACTTTGATGAACCAAAATGTGATTATGTTATGTATTATGTAAAAAAGGAGAATGTTGGGAGATATTTGGCACTTTTTCTGGGTGGAAAGCAGGGTTGATTTTTCTATGATGCCCTTTTGTGTCAATTTCTGTGATATTTGGTCTGTACCAGATGACGTGACTTCTGAGCTTTGATTTCTTAGTTAAACGCCATTGTTTAGTAAATATGTATTGTTTACCATGTCTTAAGCATTCTGGCAGGACAGCACATAGCTGAAGAAATATGAAGCAGCATCACTGAAGTCTGAGCAACCAATTGCAACATCCCCAACCCAACTCAGCTTAACTCAGCACCACATAACCTACCTGAGACTTAAGCCTCCCTGCACTTGCCACAGTTCTCTGATCCTAGAATCCACTTCGATTCTAGCTAGAATGTTTTTTCAAGCGCTTCACAGATTTGGTCAAAAGCTGTTACGCAGATGTACACTGGAAGAACCTGTGGCTGAGACTGCCAGAAGCCTGACCACACTGGATTTAGTGGTCCTGGGTGTGAACTACACAGTGGATATAAGTGTATATATCCTGTTTGGCGAGGTGGCTAGAAATAAAGCAGGCCCATCCATTGTGATCTGCTTTTTGGTGGCTGGCCTAACTTCAGTATTGGCCGGGCTGAGCTATGCAGAGATTAGTACCCAAGTTCCACATTCTGGTTCTTCTTATTGCTACAGCTATGTTACTGTAGGTGAACTCGGGCCTTTCATCACTGGTTGGAACATCATCCTCATAAATGCTGCCTATGTAAGCATTATGCTACGAGCCTAGATCTTCATTTTTGACAGTTTTTATGGAAACCACATCTCTCAGACACTGTATGACAGCATCTCACAAAATGTTTCCCGTGTGTTTGTAGAAATTCTAGTCTTCTTTGTTGTATGCCTTGTGTTGTTTTTCATGGAATTGCTGACTCGGAACATTAGGCAGATTCCCCTGGTTATCAAAGTGTCCACATTGGTGAAAATTTTGGTTCTAAGCTTTGTCATCATCTCTGGCTTCATTAGAGACCTGCACAACTGGAAACTCACAAAAGAGGACTACATAAAGGCTGGACTCAATGACACCTCTACCTTGGGCCCTCTGGGCTCTGGAGGATTTGTGCCTTTTGGCTTCAAAGGGATTCTCCATGGAGCAGCCACCTGTATCTATGCTTTTGGGGGTTTCACCAATATTATTACCAGAGTTGAAGAAGCCCAGAATCCCCAGCATTCCATTCCCATGGGCATGATAATTACACTGTTCATATGCTTTTTCTTATATTTTGGTGTCTCTGCAGCACTTACACTTATGGTGCCATACTACCAGCTTCATCATGGGAGCACCGTGTCTGAGGCATTTCTCCATATTGGCTGGGTCCCTGCCTACTATGTTGTAGCTTTTGGATTCCTATGTATTAGTTTTGAATACATCATTTACTTTATGCTCCCCATAAAGCAGGTGATAAATGCAATGGTACGTGATGGCCTCTTGTTCCCTGTTCTTGCCAGAATAGAAACTGGCACATATGCTCCTATCATGGCCACTGTGATCTTTAGCATTATTGCAGCAATCATAGCATTCTTCTTTGGAGTCACTGATCTTCTGGGCTTCCTATCAGTTGATCTCCTGATAATTTTCTCCCTGATGATTTTTGGTGTTCTCATTGTCAGGTATCAACCTGAGGTGCAGAATGGGGGAAATGAAGCAGAGGTACAGGAGGAGAATAGAGAAGCTGCAGCAGAGAAGCTGACTCTTCAGGGACTACTTTTTCCACTCTGTTCCACCCCCACTCTGCTCTCTGGCAGGGTTGTCTATGTTTGCTCCTCACTACTTGTTCCTGTGATCATTTTTCTTTGCCTGGTGCTGACCCAGTGGCCAATTCTGCCTTCTAGAGACCCTGTGTGGATTTCAGTGGTTGTGTTGATGCTGGTGTTCATCACAGGACTCACTGGGGTCATCTGGAGACAGCCACAGAACTCCAGTCCCCTTCCCTTTAAGGTCCCTGCTCTGCCTGTCTTCCCTCTACTGAGCATCTTTGTGAATGTTTACCTTATGATGCAGATGACAGCTGGCATCTGGGTGGCATTTGGTATCTGGATATTGATTGGGTTTTCTATACACTTCAGCTATGGGATTCAGCACAGTCTGGTCACTAACCCCACATAAGTTAAGACCAAAACTGTAGATCTTAAACTCGGCAGTGCCAGTACATATTTGGTTTGACATAATCACACCAGAATGCAGTCTGGTCTTCCTGTACAATAATGCAGAGTACTCTTGAGTGCATGGAAAGCTAGGCCACCCATGGGATGTTAGTGGAGGAACACTAACAGTGCTTTGTCTTTATCATGTAGCAAAGAATGTGTCATTGCTTTTTCTCCTTTTAAAATTTTGTCTACATTTTAATTGTGGCTGTAGCTGCTTACTGGCTTTAAAAAATTTCTTATTGGGGTGCCTGGGTGGCTTAGTCAGTTAAGCGTCTGACTTTCGCTTAGGTCATGATCTCGCGGTTCGTGGGTTCGAGCCCCGCGTCGGGCTCTGTGCTGATTGCCAGCTCAGAGCCTGGAGCCTGTTTCAGTCTGTGACTCCCTCTCTCTCTGACCCTCCCCTGCTCACGCTGTCTCTCTCTCTCCTAGAAATAAATAAAACATTAAAAAAATTTTCTTATTAAAAGAGCTAGAAAATGGGCGCCTGGGTGGCTCAGTCAGTTGAATGTCTGACTCTTGATTTCAGCTCAAGTCATGATCTCACAGTTCAAGTCTGACGTCAGGCTCTGCACGGACAGCACAGAGTCTGCTTAGGATTCTCTTTCTCTCTGTCTTCCCCTCTCTCACTTGTGCAGTCTCTTTCAGAATAAATAACTGAAAAACATTTTTAAAAAGAGCCAGAAAAAATTTTGTTTTATTTCAGTTAATATCCTAGAGTGAAATACTGGATCATATAGTAGTTCTGTTTTTAACTTTATGAAGAACTTCCATAGTGATTTCCATAGTGGTTACACCAATTTACATTCCCACTCACTAAACATGAGGATTTCTTTTCCTTACATTCTCACCAACACTTATTTCTTGGCTTTTTAATTTTAGCCTTTATGATAGGTGTAAAGTGATACCTCATTATTGCTCTAATTTACATTTCCCTGATGATTAGTGATGCTGAGCAGCTTTTCATGTGTCTGTCACCCATCTGGTATGTCTTCTTTGGAGAAATGCTGATTCAGATCCTCTGCCCATTTTGTAGTGGTTTATTCGTTTTTTGGTGTTGATTCATGCAAGACATTTATTTGTTTTGCATATTAACCCCTTATTAGATATATAATTTGCAATATCTTCTCCCATTAGGTATGTTCCTTTTCGTTCTTTTGATGGTTTCCTTTGCTGTGAAAAAGTTTTTATTTACATGAATTCAAAATGATATATGCACTACTATCTTTACTGTAGCATTATTTAAAATAGCCAGGATATGTAAGCAACCCAAGTGTCCACTAATGATGAATGATGAAGAAGATATGGTGTGTGTATGTGTATGTGCGTCTGTTTGTTTATGTGTGTGGAATATAGTCATCAATAAAAAAGAATGAAATCTTGCCATTTTTAACATGGATGGATCTAGATATTATAATGTTAAGTGGAATAAATTAGAGAAAGACAAATATATGATTTCACTTATATGGTACTTAAGAAATGCATGGGCTTAAGTAATTTCTAAAACAGGGTACTGTTTAAAAATACAATACTGTTTAAAAATACAAATTCCTACTTAATTAGAATCTCTGAGGTTGTGACCTGGATGCTTCCATTTTAAATGTGCATATCATTTTCTTAGTTGACTCTGATACTGGGAAATCATGAACATGTAAAATGGTATCTTTCAGACTTAGTCATAGTCCTACCTCTGACTCTGTTAGGTAACTTGAATGAAACTCACTGGACTTTGGGCAGTACCATGGGTAATGTTGTGGTTTAAAAAACAACAACAAAAAACAACTAAATAATAACCATCTCAGCTGTTTTGCATTACTTTGTCACCACAGACTCACAGATGAACTTCTCCAATTTGTGCTCAATAGCATTCACTTTACAGAACAAGATGCTTATCACAACTGCATTTATCCCCAAATTACTAATTTCCGTGATTTCCAATGACATTCTGCCCAAATAAGAATAAAATAATATTTCAAGACCTATATATTATTATCTGGATTATCATCACTTATGTGACACATTTTGAAACAAATGCAAGTCACACAGAATTAGGCAGACACAGTTAAACAGAGAAAACCCAGAGAGAGAGCAAATTGAAATGCCCAAGTGTTTCGTGTTGGTAGGAGAGAGGAATATGGAATTCAGGATTTCTGAATAAACCTAGAAGAATTTAACAGCCCACTTAATCCAAGGAGCACTGTAAAAACCTCTAAGCCATATCCTGTGAAGACGCACACATGGTGATTTGCAGAAAGCATTTGTAGAATCCTTGACAATTCAAGGTGATAAGTATCTCCAGAATTTCATGAATTTCTAAAATGGAAAACAAGAACAATGATATTGGAAGTAATAGTAAAACTGTTCGTCCATTTTGAAGATTGTACTCTAGACAATTTAAAATAGAACTGAGAAGTCTTTGCACTGGTTCTTTGATTCTGATGCAAGGATGTGTGTCATTAGACTTGCAATAAGGAATACAGTCAAGACCAGATTAACTGCCTTAATATGGCTTATATTAAAAATAATGGAGAAGAAATCACTATGTCAATTATCTCGATTTTAAGTTTTTATGCTCCACTCTTCTAACATCCCCTGGACCTAGCCAACTCTGTATCCATGATCCTGTATTTCCAGCTAGAGTCGATTTGATCTCCAATTCATTTTATGGCCAGAAATGTGTTTTTTCACCCAGATTTTGAAAGAAGAGGTCCATAAACAGGTGTTCAGTCAAAAGCAAAATAGAGAAATAAAAGACACATTACGTGTAACTGATTGATACTAATTGCCCAGGATTAGCACCCAGGCACATAGACTCTTGCTGCCCTGCTCTACCCAGAAATTTGGGTAGAGCATTTGTTCCCTTTGTAAAAGTTCCTGAATTTCCATGACGTCTCTCTTCACCCTTAGAACAATCCCATCTCCTTTGATTTAGTTAGTTGGAGTAGATTTCTCTTTCTGAAAATGTAATATATTATAATTAAAAAAAAAAAGAAATAAAGCAAGCAAACAAATGTAGAAAAAGAAACAAGTGGGTTTATTCCTAGGTATTTTGTTTTCTTGTGAAATGGTGAATGGGATCAGTTTCTCGATTTCTCTTTCTGTTGCTTCATTGTTGGTGTATAAAAATGCAACCAATTTCTGTATGATGATTTTGTATCCAGCAATTTTGCTGAATTCATGGATCAGTTCTCCTAACCAAAGATACAAGAGATCTGTATGATGAAAACTATAGAAAACTTATGAAGGAAATTGAAGACGACACAAAGAAATGGAAAAACTTTCCATGCTCATGGGTTGGAAGAATAAATATAGTTAAAATGTCACTTGACAATAAACTATTTGTAAAAGAAAAGGACGCAAGTTAGAACCACAATTCTCCTCTAACTCTGTATGTCATTTATATTGAGACTAAATTAATATGAATCACTTCCTATTACTTAATGAATGTGATCTTGCCATCTAAACTATAATATATGTGTCTGATTTTTTAAAAATGTCATTACTACCCAAAGCAATCTACACATTCAATGCAGTCCCAATCAAAATTGCACCAGCATACTTCTCAAAACTAGAACAAACTATCCTAAAATTTGTATGGAACCACAAAAGACTCCAAATAGCCAAAGTCATATTGAGAAGAAAACCAAAACGGGAGCTACCCCCATCCCAGACTTTAGCCTCTACTACAAAGCTGTCATCATCAAGACACTATGGTATTGGCACAAAAACAGACACATAGACCAATGCAATAGAATTGAGAACTCAGAATTGGACCCAAAAGTATACAGCCAACTAATCTTTGACAAAGCAGGAAAGAGAATCCAATGGAAAAAAGACAGCCTCTTTAACAGATGGTGCTGGGAGGACTGGACAGCAACATCCAGAAGAATGAAACTAGATCATTTCCTCACACCAGACACAAAAATAAACTCAAAATGGATAACAGACCTGAATGTGAGACAGGAAACCATCAAAACCCTAGAGGAGAAAGCAGGAAACAATCTCCTTGACCTCAGCCACAGCAATTTCTTACTTGACACATCCCCAAAAGCAAGGGAATCAAGAGCAAAAATGGACTATTGTAACCTCCTCAAGATTAAAACCTTCTGCACAGCAAAGGAAACAATCCCTAAAATTAATAGGCAATCGACGGAATGGGAAAAGATAGTTGCAAATGACATATCAGATAAAGAGCTAGTAACCAAAATCTATAAGGAACTCACTAAACTCCACACTCGAAAAACAAACAATCCAATGAAGAAATGGGCAGAAGATCTGAACAGACACTTCTCCAAAGAGGACATCCAGATGGCCAACAGACACATGAAACGAAGCTCAGCATCCCTCCTCATCAGGGAAATACAAATCAAAACCACACTGAGATACCACCTCACGCCAGTCAGAGTGGCGAAAATGAGCAAATCAGAGGATTCTAGATGCTGGCGAGGATGTGGAGAAACGGGCACTCTCCTACACTGTTGATGGGAATGTAAGCTGGTGCAGCACCTCTGGAAAACAGTGTGGTGGTTCCTCAAAAAATTAACAATAGAATTCCCCTATGGCCCAGCAATAGCACTGCTAGGAATTTACCTAAGGGATACAAGAGTGCTGATGCATAGGGGCACATGTACCCCAATGTTCATAGAAGCACTCTCAACAATAGCCAAAACATGGAAAGAGCCTAAGTGTCCATCGACGGACGAATGGATCAAGAAGGTGTGGTTTATCTATATGATGGAATACTATATGGCAATGAGAAAGAATGTATCTGGCCATGTGTAGCAATGTGGATGGACCTTGAAAGTGTTATGCTGAGCGAAATAAGTCAGGCAGAGCAGGACAGATACCATATGTTTGCACGTATAGGTGGATTAGGAGGAACCTGGGGGAGGAGAAGAGGTGAAGTAGTGGGGGAGAGGGAGACAGGCAAACCATAAGACTCTTGAATGCTGAGAACAAACTGAGGACTGATGGTTGTGGGGGTGAGGGAGGAGATGGGCATGGAGGAGGGCACTTGTGTGGATGAGCACTGGGTGTTATATGGAAACCAACTTGACAATAAACTATTTGTAAAAAAAAAAAAAAAACTAGTCTGCTTCCATTTAAATGGAACCATTGCTTTTTCCCTGGTGGAGCATTCTTTACTTGCTAAGACCTCTTTTTTTTTTTTTTTTTTTTTTTTTTTTTTGGAGAGAGACAGAGCGTGAGCAGAGGAGGGGGAGAGAGAGACACAGAATCTGAAGCTGTCAGCACAGAGTCTGACACGGGGCTCAAACTCACCACCTCTGAGATCATGACCTGAGCTGAAGTCAGACACTTAACTGACTGAGCCACCCAGGTGCCCCAGACCTCTAAACCAGCAAAGTTCAAAGTTTCAGGGATGGGAAGCAAACATTTCACTAGTGGATCACTAGGAGGTAATTGTTAAGAGGAGCCACTGCCATTTCCACCCTGATCCCTAGGCCCAAGAATCTTATCTATGGGACAAACAGCATTGTATTCACTGTTTTCATAGGTAAGGGCAGTTACACTGGCATCTATTAGCTATAATGTAGAAATAGCTAATGTAGAAATAGCTAAATAAGAACATACATGTAGGGAGTATCAATAATCTAGAACAATTTCACTGTGGCAGGCAGTGAGGGGCAAGGCATGTGGAAAGGGTCTTAAACAATTTTTTTAAAATGTTTTATTTATTTCTGAGAGGGAGAGAGACTGCATGAGCAGGGGAGGGTCAGAGATAGAAGGAGACACAGAATCCGAAGCAGGCTCCTGGCTCTGAGCTAGCTGTCAGCACAGAGCCCGACATGGGGCTTGAACCCACCAACCATGAGATCATGTCCTGAGCCGAAGTCGGGCACTTAATTGACTGAGCCACCCAGGCGTCCCAAGGGTCTTGAAAGATAAAAAAAAAACTTGCTTAAATTAGTGGAAAACCATTGAAGAGGTTTATAAAGGTAAAAGAATCGCCAGAATTGTGATTTAGAAGATGGAAGAATTCCAGAAACAATCAGGAGATAGATTCAGTAGGACATGGCATTCATTGGGTGGGGGTAAGAGAAGGGATAGTCTAGAATGATGTCCAAATTCTAGCTCGGACAAATGGTGAAGTTGTTCACTGAAATAGGGTACCTTTGGAGAAAAAACTCATGTGGGAATGGAGAGAGAGGGAAGATGAGTTGAGGAAGGGGAGCTAGTGAATGGGGTATTTTTGGAAATAATGCTGTAAAGGGAAAAAGAGAGGGGGACATATATTAGATGTCCAGGGTTTTTCAAAGATGAGAGAGGCTTGTCCATATTGAAATATAAGGAGAGGTATCATTGATAAGGAAGAGTGTGAAAATACAGGAGAGAGACTATTTGAGATGGCAAAATCCCTGATAAAGTCTTAATCTGAAGATATTTTTTAATTGCTCTCTGTCTCAGGTTATTTTAAGGAACAAACTATAGACGTCAGCAATTCTAATAATGTAGGATAGCTCTTAGAGCTGTGGATAAAACTATCCGCAGTAATAAGAGAAAAGGGATATACTTTCAGAACTTCAGGCAAGGGGCACCTGGGTGGCTTAGTTGGTACAGTGTCCAACTCTTGATTTCAGCTCAGGTCACTGTCTTCTTGAGCACTCCCAGTGTAAAGCCTACTTGGGATTCTCTGTCTCTGTCTCTGTCTCTCTCTCTCACTCTCTCTCTCTCTCTCTGCCCCTACTTTGCTCAGGCCATATTTCTCTCTCACTAAAAAACAAACACCTCAGTCAGTAAACTATTTTTTTAAAATATTATACCAGTGCACTTATAATTTTTTCCTTGAATAGTCTATTGTCAAGTTGGATTACATATAACACTCAGTGCTCATGCCCACAAGTACCCTCCCCCATACTCATCACCCCCCTTTACCTCTCCCCCTCCCCCATTAGCCCTCAGTTTGTTCTTAGCATTCAAGAATCTCTCGTGGTTTGCTTCCCTCCCTCTCCGCATCTATTTTTCCCCTTCTCCTTCATGGTCCTCCATTAGCTTCCTCCTAATCCACCTATATGTATAAACATATGGTATCTGTCCTTCTCTGCATGACTTATTTGGCTCAGCATAACACACTCAAGTTCCATCCATGTGGCTACACATGGCAAGATTTCATTCTTTCTTATTGCCATGTAGTATTCCACTGTATAGTATATGACATCTTCTTGATCCATTCGTCCGTTGGTGGACACTTAGGTTGTTTCCATGCCTTGGCTATTGTTGAGAGTGCTGCTATGAACACTGGGGCACATGTGCCCTTATGCATTAGCACTCCTATATCCCTTGGGTAAATTCCTAGCAGTCCTATTGCTGGGTCATAGGGGAGTTCTATTGTTAATTTTTTGAGGAACCTCCACACTGTTTTCCAGAGTGGTTGCACCAGTTTACATTCCCACCAGCAGTGTAAGGAGATGCTCATGTCTCCACATCCTCGCATCTGTAGTGTATAAAAATGCAACCAATTTCTTTACATTGATTTTGTACCCTGCAACCTTGCCTAATTTTGGATCAGTTCTAGTAGGCTTCTGCTAGATTCTGTCAGGTTTTCTTTGTAGAGTGTTATGTCGTCTGCAAAAAGTGAAAGTTTGACTTCTTCTTTGCCAATTCTGATGCCTTTTATTTCCTTTTGTTGTCTGATAGCTGATGCTAGGACTTCCAGCACTATGTTAAACAACAGCGGTGAGAGTGGACATCCCTGTCATGTTCCTGATCTTGGGGAAAGTTATCAGTTTTCCCCCACTGAGGATGATGTTAGCTGACGGCTTCTCACAGATGGCTTTTATGATGTTTAATTAAGTTCCTTCTATTCCAACTTTTTTGAGGGTCTTTATTAAGAAGGGATGCTGTATCTTGTCAAACACTTTTTCTGCATCTATTGACGGGATCATGGTTTTTATCTTTTCTTTTGTTGATGTGATGTATCACATTGATTGATTTGTGAATATTGAACCAGCCCCGTAACCCAGAAATGAATCCCACTTAATCCCAGTGGATAATTCTTTTTATTGCTGTTGGATTCGATTTGCAAGTATCTTGTTGAGGATTTTTGCATCCGTATTCATCAAGGATATTGGCCTGTAGTTTTTTTTTTTTTTTCTGGGTCTCTGTCTGGCTTGGGAAACAAAGTAATGCTGGCTTCATAAAATGAGTCCAAAAGTTTTCCTTCAATTTCTATTTTTTGGAATAGTTTTAGAAGAATGGGTATTAATTCTGATTTAAATGTCTGGTAGAATTCCTCAGGGAAGCCGTCAGGTCCAGGGCTCTTATTTGTTGGGAGATTTTGGTAACTGATTAGATTTCTTCACTAGTTATGGGTCTATTCAGATTTCCTATCTCTTCCCGTGTGAATTTTGGTAGTGTGTGTTTAGGAATTTGTCTATTCCTCTAAGTTGTCCAGTTTGTTGGCATATAATTTTTCATAGTATTCCCTGATAATTGCTTGTATTTCTGAGGGGTTGGTGGTAATAAGTCCATTTTCATTCACGATTTTGTCTATTTGAGTACTCTCTCTTTTCTTATTGAGAAGCCTGGCTAGAGGTTTGTCAATTTTATTTTTTCAAAAAACCAACTCTTGGTTTCGTTGATCCGTTCAACTGTATTTTTTGGTTTCTATATTGTTTACTTCTGCCCTGATTTTTATAATTTCTCCTGGGTTTGGGGTGCTCCTGTTGCTATTCTTCTAGTTCCTTTAGGTGCGCTGTTAAGATTTCGTACTTGCACATATTCTAATTTCTTGAATTAGCCCTGGAGTGCAATGTACTTTCCTTTTAGGACTGCCTTTGCCGCATCCCATAGAGTTTGGATTGTTGTATTTTCATTTTCATTTGTTTCCATGTATTTTAAAATTTCTTCTCTAATTGCCTGATTGGCCCATTCATTCTTTAGTAGGGTGGTCTTTAACCTCCATGTTTTTGGAGGTTTTCCAGACTTCTTCCTGTGATTGATTTCAAGTTTCATAGCATTGTGATCTGAAAGTGTGCATGGTATGATTTCCATTCTTTTATATTTATTGAGGGCTGCTTTATGTCCCAGTATGTGATCTACCTTGGAGAATGTGCCACGCGCACTTGAGAAGAAAGTAAATTAAATGGTCTCAGGATGCAGAGTTCTAAATATATCTGTCAAATCCATCTGGTCCAATGTGTCATTCAAGTCCATTGTTTCTTTAGTGATTTTCTGTCTAGTTGATCTATCCATTGCTGTAAGTGGAGTATTAAAGTCCCCTGCTATTTGCACATTCTTATCCATAAGATTGTTTCTGTTTGTGATTATTTTAAATATTTAGGTACTCCCATATTCGGTGTGTAGACATTTATAACTGTTAGCTCTTCCTGATGGATAGACCTTGTAATTATTATATAATGCTCTTCTTCATCCCTTGTTACCGTCATTACTTTAAAGTCCATGTTGTCTGATATAAGTATAATTACTTCGGCTTTCTTTTGATTTCCAGTAGCATGATAGATATTTCTCCATCCCCTTAATTCCAATCTGAAGGTTTTCTCCAGTCTAAAATGAGTTTCCTGTAGACAGCAAATAGATTTTTTTTTAAATCCATTCTGCTACCCTATGTCTTTTGATTGGAACATTTAGCCCATTTACATTCAGTGTTATTATTGAAAAATATGGGTTATTATCGTATCCTTTGTGGGATTCATGCTTGTGGTGGTGTCTCTGGTATGTTGTGTTTTTGCAACATTTCCCTCAGAGAGTCCCCCTCAGGACTTCTTGTAGGGCTGGTTTAGTGGTGACGAATTCTTTCCATTTTTGTTTATTTGGAAAGACTTTTATCTCTCCTTCTATTCTGAATGACAGGCTTGCTGGATCGAGGATTCTTGGCTGCATATTTCTTCTGTTCATCACATTGAAGATTTCCTGCCATTCCTTTCTGGCCTGCCAAGTTTCAGTAGATAGGTTTGCCTTTGTATGTTTAGGGCCCTTATCTCCCTAGCTGCTTTCAGAATTCTCTCTTTGTCCTTATATTTCGCCAGTTTCACTATATGTTGTGCAGATGATCGATTCAAGTTACATCTGAGGGGAGTTTTCTGTGCCTCTTGAAATTCAATGTCTATTTCTTCCCCAGATTAGGGAAGTTATCTGCTATAATTTTTTCAAGGACTCCTTCAGCACCTTTCCCTTCTCTTCCTCTTCTGGAATGCCTATGATATAGATATTATTCCGTTTGATTGCATCTCTGAGCTCTGGAACTCTCCTTTTGTGTTCCTGGATTAGTTTATCTTTTTCTCAGCTTCCTCTTTTTCTATAATTGCGTCTTCTAAATCACTTATTCTCTTTTCTGCCTCTTTAATCCGTGCATTGGATACCTCCATTTTATCATGTATCTCATTTATAGCATTTTAAAAATCATCACAACTATTTTGAAGCTCCATAGTCTTTGTAGGAATAGTTTACTTGATGTTTTCCATGCCTTTTTCAAGCCCAGCGATTAATTTTATGACTATTGTTCTAAATTCTTCTTCAGTTATGTTGCTTATATCTGTTTTGATCAGTTCTTTAGCTGTCATTTCTTCCTGGAGTTTCTTTGGAGGACAGTTCTTCTGTTTCATCATTTTGGTTGGCTTCCTATCTCTTGTTAATTTTATTTATTTATTTATTTTTAAATGTTTTATTTATTTCTAGGAGAGAGAGAGAGAGACAGCGTGAGCAGGGGAGGGTCAGAGAGAGAGGGAGTCACAGACTGAAACAGGCTCCAGGCTCAGAGCTGGCAGTCAGCACAGAGCCCGACGCAGGGCTCGAACCCATGAATCGCGAGATCATGACCTAAGCGAAAGTCGGATGCTTAACCGACTAAGCCACCCAGGAGCCCCATATCTCTTGTTAATTTTAAAAGCTTGTTATGCACTCTGCCCCTGTGCGTGCTGCTGTATTAAAAAAGGCTCTTTGACTGTCCAGGGCCTGTCCGTTTAGGAAGTGTTCTTTGAATGGTGTCTCTTGGTTTCTCTTCTTGAGACTTTGTTATTTTATTTCCCTACTTGTAGTGGTATTTGGGACTCTCCACCCTGTGTACTTTGGCTTGTTTCTTGAGGTATCCCTGGAAAAGAAAACAGACAACAACACAGGGAACAAAGGTATGCAAATGCACTGACAAATCCAACAAACATGCAAACTGAAAGGGAAAAAGAAAAAGAAAAAAGGAAAGGACAAAAAAAAAAAGGAGGGAAAACTAATAATTAAAATAAGAATTACTAAAAATTAAAGAAGAAAAAAGAAAAAACCCAAAAGACAAAGGACAGTCTAAGGCATAAACCAGAATTCTTAGCTACAAATAAAGAGCCAGGTGTATGCAGTGCTGATGGAAGAGCATATACAAATAAGAGAAATGACAGGGCGGAGAGCAAGTGAAATTGGAAATGAAATAACCAGGCAGAGAGACTAAGAGGCTTGACTCAGAAGGAGAAATTGTAGAATATGTTTAGACAGGAGGAGAAAGAAATGAAGATGTTACTCAGAGAAATTATATAATCTGATTACTCCAGAGAGAGATAAAAAGGTAGGGGTGAAGGTGTAGAATGTACATCTAGAGAATGGATTAAATGTGACTGTTGAAGCAAACTAGTGACAAGAGTGCCCTGACCAGCAGAGGGGAGGGTTACAAATGAGAAAAGGGAGAATATATCTGAATAGAAAGAATTATTTAGAATTAATCATGGCAGTGCATCCATGTTGGTCTTGCCTCTGGCTCAGGTAAAAAAACAAAACAAAATAAAACCAAACCAAACAAAAAACAGCTCTGTAGCAAGATGGGGATGGTTTGGTGTAGGCAGGTCTTAGCATCCACTGTATCCTTCTAGCCACTCCCTAAGCCCCCGCCTTGGTGGTTGTAGGAGAAAAATGGCAGCGTCATCTCAAACCAAGCATTTCAAATCACTCCTTTGGGTCGGATCTCCCTGTGCTGTGGGCATAGCCAAGGTGGGCTGTGTTCTATGGCCCACCCCCAGCCTCATTTCTAGGTCCCAGTTGATGAGCTTTATTGATACCTCCGGAAACACAGTCCCACAGGTTGCTGCTTCTCTGTTGCCCGGGGTAGAGGTTGGGGTGGGGGGGAAGTAGCGCAGCCTCAGATCACTGGGGTAGGGGCAAGTCCAGGGAATGCAGCCTCGGGCAGGCAGTGTCTGTGCAGCTGGGGATGGTGCCAGGAGTGGAGCAGAGCAGTTTTTTCTGGTGTCCTCTGAGACCAGGGGCATCTAGTTCAAAGTCAGCACTCCAGCTAGAACTAAAAACACTCTTAACGGGGCGCCTGGATGGCTTAGTCGGTTAAGTGTCCGACTTTCGCTTAGGTCATGATCTCGCGGTTCGTGGGTTCGAGCCGCGTCGGGCTCTGTGCTGACTGCCAGCTCAGAGCCTGGAGCCTATTTCAGAGTCTGTATCTCCCTCTCTCTGACCCTCCCTGCTCACGCTGTCTCTCTCTCTCCTAGAAATTAAAAAAAAAAAAAAAAACACTCTTTACAAGCCGAGGGTTTTTCTCCTCCCAAGGGACATTCTATAAGCGGTTTCAGCTTCTCTTTCTTTTCCCCTAGACTCATCGCAGCTGCCTGCGAGCCCAACTCCCTCCCCTCCCTCTGTGTCTCTGGTCCCTGTCAGATTTTATCTTCCCCAGTTCAAACTCAAGCACTTAGGTTGCCTTCCCAGTGTACTCTGTCTCTTTCTCTTCCCAAACTCATGTGGCTCAGTGTCCTTATGGTTTCAGGCCGTGTCTGTTTGAGACTGGTGTAAGTGAAATGCACGGAGCTCTGCACTTCTCTGCCATCTCCCCTCCAGTAAGCTATTCACCAGTTTCTACTCCGCATAAATTAATCTCATACAGTGAGTGTGGAAGAATGCTTCTGTAACAACATTCTTAACTGTACAGGCTGCTATGTTTTCTTTGGAAAAACTTTGTAATTTTTTTCATGATATAATTGGACAGCATTTGACTAGATTTATATTATTTATAAATTATACTATATAGAAAATAATTATATATGTAACATATATATTATTTATATTAACCAATACCGATTGTCAAAAATGATGAAGTAAAAATTCAAAATGATACCTATTTTTATTGTTATAGTATTGAGTAAAGGAAGAGATTTCCCTGTAATGTTCTATTAGCTTTATTTGGTCAATGATCAATTTTTTTTAATGTCTCCTCTATTGAGTATAAAAATAGGAAGTACATTAATGTGTAATGCCCTCAGATGAGTGGTAGAAACTCATTCTGGTGAGATTGTAAATTTAAGGTAGATACTTTCTCTTTTAGGTTTTATCCTTGTGATTTTCCCATTGAGCTCTTATGGAAAATCAGTTAATGGTTTTAAAACATTAGGAATTTTAGCTACCATGTTAAATGCTTCTACTTTAAGGTATTCTTCTTCTTTTTTTTAATTTAAACATTTTAGTGAAGTAGGAGCCTTGGTTACAATTGAGTTTGTCCTAAAATTACAAACTGATAACTCTATCAGGAGTTTCAAGCTACTGTTGATGGGCCAGTTCTAGCCCACTGCCTACTTTTATATAATCTGTGAGCTAGGAATGGTTTTTATATTTTTAAATGGTTAAAAAATCAAAATAATAATTTGTAAAGTGTGAAAATTATATGAAATTTAGATTTCAGTGTCCATAAAGTTTTTTTTTAATTTAACATTCTATTTCTCTCTGCTACCTTTCTTTTTTTACAAATAGTTTATTGTCAAATTAGTTTCCACATAACACTCAGTGCTCATCCCAAGTGCCCTCCTCCATGCCCATCCCTCCTCCCCCTCACATCCGTCAGTCCTCAGTTTTTGTCAGCATTCAAGAGTCTCTCATGGTTTGCCTCTCTCCCTTTCCCTCACCATTTCCCCCCTTCTTCTCCCACTTGTTCCTCCGTCAAGTTCCTCCTAATCCTCCTATACGTGCAAACATATGATATTTGTCCTTCTCTGCCTGACTTATTTCGCTCAGCATAACACCCTCAAGGTCCATCCATGTTGCTACACGTGGCCAGATTTCATTCTTTCTCATTGCCATGTAGTATTCCATGGTATAGATAAACCACATCTTCTTGATCCATTCATCTGTTGATGGACACTTAGGCTCTTTCCATGTTTTAGCTATTGTTGAGAGTGCTGCTATGAACACTGGGGTACATGTGTTCCTATGCATCAGCATTTCTGTATCCCTTGGGTAAATTCCTAGCAGTGCTATTGCTGGGTCATAGGGGAGTTCTATTGTTAGTTTCCTGAGGAACCTCCACACTGTTTTCCAGAGGGGTTGTACCAGTTTACATTCCCACCAACAGTGTAGGAGGGTGCCCGTTTCTCCACATCCTCGCCAGCATCTAGAGTTCTCTGATTTGTTCATTTTAGCCACTCTGACTGGCGTGAGGTGGTATCTCAGTGTGGTTTTGATTTGTATTTCCCTGATGAGGAGGGATGCTGAGCATCGTTTCATGTGTCTGTTGGCTATCTGGATGTCCTCTTTAGAGAAGTGTCTGTTCATATCTTCTGCCCATTTCTTTACTCGGTTATTTGTTTTTTGGGTGTGAAGTTTGGTGAGTTCCTTATAGATTCTGGATATCAACCCTTTATCTGTTATGTCATTTGCAACTATCTTTTCCCATTCCGTTGGTTGCCTATTAGTTTTCTGGGTTGTTTCCTTGGCTGTGCAGAAGCTTTTAATCTTGATGAGGTCCCAATCATTTATTTTTGCTCTTGATTCCCTTGCTTTTGGGGATGTGTCAAGTAAGAAGTTGCTGCGGTGGAAGTTAAGGAGGTTGTTTCCTGCTTTCTCCTCTAGGGTGTTGATAGTTTCCTGTCTCACGTTCAGGTCCTTTATCCACTTTGAGTTTATTTTTGTGCATGGTGTGAGCAAATGATCTAGTTTCATTCTTCTGCATGTTGCTGTCCAGTTCTCCAAACACCATCTGTTAAAAAGGCTGTCTTTTTTCCATTGGATGCTCTTTCCTGCTTTGTCAAAGATTAGTTGGCTGTACAGTTGTGGGTCCAATTCTGAGTTCTCAATTCTATTGCATTGGTCTATGTGTCTGTTTTTGTGCCAATACCATAGTGTCTTGATGATGACAGCTTTGTAGTAGAGGCTAAAGTCTGGGATGGTGATGCCTCCCATTTTGGTTTTATTTTTCAGTATTAGTTTGGCTATTTGGGGTCTTTTGTGGTTCCATACAAATTTTAGGATAGTTTGTTCTAGTTTTGAGAAGTATGCTGGTGCAATTTTGATTGGAATTGCATTGAATGTGTAGAGTGCTTTGGTTAGTAATGACATTTTAACTATATTTATTTTTTCCTATCCATGAGCATGGAATGTTTTTCCATTTCTTTGTGTCTTCAATTTCCTTCATAAGTTTTCTATAATTTTCATCGTACAGATCTCTTGTATCCTTAGTTAGGTTTATTCCGAGGTATTTTCTGTTTTTTTGTGCAATTGTGAATAGGATCAGTTTCTTGATTTCTCTTTTTGTTGCTTCATTGTTGGTGTATAAAAATGCAACCGATTTCTGTACGTTGACTTTGTACCCTGCAACTTGGCTGAATTCTTGGATCAGTTCTAGTAGGCTTCTGGTGGAGTCTGTCGGGTTTTCGATGTAGAGTATCATGTCATCTGTGAAGAGTGAAAGTTTTACCTCCTCTTTGCCAATTCTGATGCCTTTGATTTCCTTTTGTTGTCTGATGGTTGATGCTAGCAGTGTCCATAAAGTTTTATTAGAACACAACCATGCTTGTTTATTTCCATGTTGTCTCTCACTGTTTTCACACAATAATGGCAGAGTAGTTGTGATAGATACTGTATAGCCCACAAAACCTAATATCTACTATCTGGCACTTTATAGTAAACATTAGCTAACCTTTTATATATTATCTATTAGAAAACGGTGAGCAAGAATTTCTAATTATGCAACATCATTAAATACAAACAGTACATTACTAGCAGGATACCCTGTCCTTAAGGAATTTCTATCATTCGGGAATGGACTCTCTTACCTTCATATGTTAAGCATTTCCCAGCTATTCTTTGATCTTTTTTATTTCATTATTTTTTACAAACAATATAAATGCATTATTAACAATTGCAGATCATCCCTGTGAGCCAAGTTGTTGACCTAGACAGATATCCAGAATCCAGCTACCAGTTCAGGCCAACCTCCGATCCTCTCACTCTGACTCAGATAGGGTGAGCATATCATCCTCATTCACAGGGCCTCTCACATTGTGGATGATGGAGTGGCTTATGTTGTCCCTGAACTCCACTTGCACCTGTGTGCATGTCCCAGCAAGCTGGTACTGTCCACCACCTTGGTGATACTGGTCAGCTTAATGGGCTGAACATGGAGATGTCTGGTGTCCATGATGACAGTGTGGTGATGGTCAGGTGGAAAGCCAGCTGTTCTGTTTTATAAAGGATGTTACTGAAATTTTCCAAAGTACAGAAAAATAGAATCGTAATAAAACTGCCAAGTATCCATTAACCACCCTTAACAGTTATCAACATATGACCAATCCTTTTTCATTTATATACCCAGAATCATCCCTCCCTCCTTGCCCTTGGTTTATTTGAAATAGTTCCTAGACATCATACCATTTCAGTTATAACTCCTTCAGTATGTATCAGAAAAAAATAATTACAATGACATCGTCACACCTAAAAAAAATCGATTCCTTAAAATCAAGTAAAAACATTCACATTTCTCTGTCTCATCAGGTTTTTTTTTTTTTATGGTTCAGAATAGATCCATGGATTATATTGTATTTTTTTTTGATATTTCTTTAGGTTCCCCTTGTTTCTTGTTTGTTTCCCATGCACATTTAAATTATTTGTTGAAGAAACCAAGGTCTTTGTCTTGTAGTCAGCTAATTTCTAGTTGTTTTGATAACCTCCTATGATGTTGTTCAACTTGTTCTTTTTAGTTAGACTTAAAAGCTTGACTGTAGAGGCGTCTGGGTGGCTCAGTCGGTTGAGTGTCTGACTTTGACTCAGGTCATGATCTCACGGCTCATGGGTTTGAGCCCTGTGTCGGGCTCTGTGCTGACAGCTAGCTCAGAACCTGGAGCCTGTTTCAGATTCTGTATCTCCCTCTCTCTCTGATCCTCCCCTGCTCACACACTCTCTCTCTCAGAAATAAATAAAACATTTTTAAAAAGGCTGGACTGTATTTGGTCTCTTCCTTTTCTTTTTCAAGAGTATATTTCCTATGTCATAAATAGGAGGTACATTATGACCTGGTTATTTTGTGTGATGCTAAGTTTGGTCAGTGGGTTCAGGTAATATCTGTCTGTTTTGTTATTATCAAGTTCTCTGTCCCCTTTTCATCTAATGGCTTTAGAACCACTGATGATTATTGCCTGCTGTAAGTAATGGCTCTGATTAAGGGCTTACAAAGGGGGGATTTCTCCTATCACACCTTCTTTTGTTAGCTAAACATTTTCTATAAACTTTTTCCTTTTTAGCTCTTGCAGATTGGAAATTTTTTTCCTTTCTTTCCCTGTTCTCCGAGTTGTTTTCTTAGCATTCTCCAAAGGTGGCCAGTAAGGTGTGTGTTTTTTTTTTTAAAGTATCATTATAAACTTATGGATATTCAACATATTTGATATATATTAATCCATATTATTTTTCTTATGTTGAAATAGTCCCATCTTTGGGCAGTGATCACCTGTTCATGTTGGCTCGTGACTCTTTTCTTTTCATCGTATAGTTTTTGACTCCTTGCTTTTATGGGAAGTTATTCCATACTCAGTTTGCATATTTCCTCCCAGAACTGGCATCAGGCATGTCTCCAAGTACCCCTGTTTGTTTTTTTCTCATCTATTTGTTTTATTTTAACTACCATTTCCTAACTGCTTTCAGTCAGTAGTCAAATGTGGAGAACATTGCTTTCTAATATCGTAATTCCTTAACACCGAAAAAAAGAGTGGATTAGAGCAGTATTACTACTATATGAAAAGTTGGCGCCTGGGTGGCTCAGTTGGTTAAGCGACCAACTTTGGCTCAGGTAATGATCTCGCGGTTTGTGGGTTCAGGCACCGTGTCAGGCTCTGTGCTGACAGCTAGCTCAGAGCCTGGAGCCTATTTCAGATTCTGTGTCTTCCTTTCTCTCTGACCTTTCCCTGCTCATGCTGTCTCTCTCTCTCAGAAATAAATAAAATAAAAAACATTAAACTTTTTTTAAAAAAAGAAAATGATTAAAAAATATGTATATTAAAAAAACAAGAAAAGTTGGAGACAGAATAAAGACAAGGGATAGGTTAAGTCCTGGTTTCTGTTTGCTTTCACTAGCAGTTCATAGTATGTGAGTACAAATCTTTTTAACCTTGCTTCTCCACTTATTCTGTCAGAAGTTCTGGTATTTTCTTCATCTCTCCATTTCTGAGGACATATTTGCTCCCCTGAGATTTCTGAGACATTTAGGACCACTTGAAATGTTTAATGTACTTTAGCCATTTCTTTAAAAACTCAAGGATACCTTGAGGAATTAACAGACTGCTTTGCAGGACCAATGAAAGCAGTCTGATTTGTCACATTCACCATTGCTTCTTTATACTTCTTTTCATCCTAATTAAGTTAGAAGGCAAACTATGACAATAACATGCTAAATATTTTATGGAATAGAGAACTAAGGAACTAATATTTGTGAGATTTTAAGATTTATTTTTATTATATATAAGTATGTCTTTTACAAAATCTTAACTGAATGAATAGGATGCTTTATAAAACCTAATGAGATTGAGTAGATTTGATAGCATCATTAAGTAGCTAATTGAGAATACTTCTTGTTCAGATATATGAAGTGATAAGAAGCACAATATTAAAATTATTAAAACCCAACTTTATAACCATCCCTTTTGCATTTAGCTCATATTTTGGCATTTATTATGAACAAGTAAGAATTATGTCTTCATAGAGTAAATACCTGTTAGAGTGTTCTTTTTTACTTTATGTTCTCTTTTTTGGTCAAATGATCCTATTTTATCAACATTTGGATGGGAGTAAGTAAATAAAATTTTATAGTTGCCCCAAAGTTTAGTACTGGACATGGTCTCAATTTTAATGGACTCAACATCTGCTAAAATAGTCCACTGGTATTGCTTTGAGTAAGGAGCATCTTCATTTACCACTTAGTATCCCAGCTAGGTAACATACTTCCGGCACTGTGTCTATTTCTCCTTTCAACAGGAGCATATGAAATGGGTTCATGCTGAAACAGTAAATAAAAACTCCAAGTTAAAGCTAATTTATGTGACTCCATAGAAAGTTGCAAAAAGCAAATTGTTCATGTCAAGACTAGAGAAAGCCTATGAAGCAAGATTTACCCGAATTGCTGTGGATGAAAGTTCACTGTTGTAGCCACTGGGGGCATAATTTCAGAACTGATACGTAGGATGTGTCTAGATAATGCCTTGATGTTGGGACTGTTTTCTTAAATTATTTTCTCAGCCAGTTATTAACTCATGTTCTTTTGCCTTAACATAAGGGGAACCAAGAGGTAGAATCTTTAATCTCTTTTTTTTTTTTTCCCACTGAGGATATTAGCTGTGGGCTTTTCCTAAATGACTTATTATGTTAAGGTATGTTCCTTCTCTCTGACTTTCTTGAGGGTTTTTATTACGAAAGGATGCTTTTTCTGCATCTACTGACAGGATCATAAGGTTCTTACCCTCTTTTTTATTAATGTGATGTATCACACTGATTTGCAAATATTGAACTAGCCCTGCAGCCCAGGAATGAATCCCACTTGATCATGGTGAATAATTCTTTTAATACACTGTTGAATTCGATTTGCTACAGTCTTATTGAGAATTTTTGCATCCATATTAAGGATATTGTCCTGTAATTCTTTTTTTGGTGGTCTCTGTCTGGTTTGGGAATCCAGGTAATGCTAGCTTCATAGAGTGAGTCTGAAAGTTTTCCTTCCATTTCTATTTTTTGGTACAGTTGAGAGGATAGGTATTAACTCTGCTTTGAATGTCTGAGAGAATTCCCCAGGGAAGCCATCTGGTCTAGGTGTCTTACTTGTTGAGAGACACTTGATAACTGATTCAACTTCTTCACTAATTATAGGACTGTTCAAATTCTCTATTTTTTCCCGTTTGAGTTTTGGTAGTTGTGGGTGCTTAGGAATTTGTCCGTTTATTCCAGGTTTTCCAGTTTGTTGGCATATAATTTTTTCATAGTATTCCCTGATAATTTTTTGTATTTCTGAGGGATTGGTTGTAATAAATCTATTTTCATTCGTGATTTTACCTATATGGGTCCTTTCTCTTTTCTTTTTGAGAAGCCTGGCTAGAGGTTTATCAATTTAATTTTTTTTTCAAAAAGCAAATCTTGGTTTCACTGACTGTTTTATTTGGTTCTATATTTGTTTCTGCCATGATCTTTACTATTTTTCTTCTGCTGCTGGGTGTGGGGTGTCTTTGCTGTTCTGCTTCTATTTCCTTTAGGTGTGTTGTTAGATTTTGTATGTGGGCTTTTTCTAGTTTTTTTTGAGATAGGCCTGGATTGCAATGTATTTTCCTCTTAGGACTGCCTTTGCTGCATCCCGAACAGTTCGGACTGTTATATTTTCATTTTCATTTGTTTCCGTATATTTTTAAATTCTTCTCTAATTGCCTGGTTGACCCATTCATTCTTCAGTACGATGTTCTTTATAATCCATGTTTTTGGAGGTTTTCCAGACTTCTTCCTGTGGTTGATTTCAAATTTCATAGCGTTGTGGTCTGAAAGTGTGCACGGTATGACCTCAATTCTTTTATATTTACTGAGAGCTGCTTTGTGACCTAGTATGTGATCTTGCAGAATGTACCATGTGCATTTGAGAAGAAAGTGAATTCCACTGCTTTGGGATGTAGAGTCCTAAATATATCTGTCAAGTCCATCTGGTCCAATGTGTCATTCAGGGCCATTGTTTCTTAGTGATTCTCTGTCTAGTTGATCTATCCATTGCTGCAAGTGGAGTATTAAGGTCCCCTGCAATGACCACATTCTTATCAATAAGATTGCTTATGTTTGTGATTGTTTATGTATATGACTGCCCCTGAATTTGATGTGTAAACATTTATAATTGTTAGCTCTTCCTGAAGATAGACCCTGAAAATATTATATAATGCTCTTCTTCATCTCGTTACTGCCTTTACTTTAAAGTCCAGTGTGCCCAATAGAAGTATGGCTACTCTAGTTTTTTGACTTCCAGTAGCATGATAGATATTTCTCCATCTCCTCAGTTTCCTTTTTTTTTCCACAAGTAGTTTATTGCAAAGTTGGTTTCCATATAAAACCCAGTGCTCATTCCCACAAGTGCCCT
The DNA here is from genome assembly GCA_017311185.1 of Proteles cristata cristata. NCBI lineage: Eukaryota > Metazoa > Chordata > Mammalia > Carnivora > Hyaenidae > Proteles > Proteles cristata. Next base: position 342,672 of record JAESUZ010004559.1, read on the forward strand.
CCTCCATGCCCATCTCCCCCCTCACTCCCCACACCCATCAGTCCTCAGTTTGTTCTAAGCATTCAAGAGTCTCTCATGTTTTGACTCTCTCCCTCTTCCCCACTACTTCACCTCTTCTTCTCTCCCACAGTCCTTCGTTAAGTTCCTCCTAATCTGCCTATACGTGCAAACATATGGTAGCTGTCCTTCTCTGCCTGACTTATTTCGCTCGGCATAACACCTTCAAGGTCCATCCACATTTCTACACATGGCCAGATACATTCTTTCTCATTGCCATGTAGTATTCCATCGTATGGATAAACCACATCTTCTTGGTCCATTCGTCCGTTGATGGACACTTAGGGCTCTTTCCATGTTTTGGCTATTGCTGAGAGTGCTGCTATGAACATTGGGGTACATGTGCTCCTATGCATCAGCATTCCTATCTTAGGTAAATTCCTAGCAGTGCTATTGCTGGGTCATAGGGGAGTTCTATGGTTAATTTTTTCAGGAACCACCACCCTGTTTTCCAGAGGGGCTGCACCAGCTTACATTACCAGCAACAGTGTAGGAGGGTGCCTGTTTCTCCACATCCTCACCAGCATGTACAATCCTCTGATTTGCTCATTTTAGCCACTCTGATTGGCGTGAGGTGGTATCTCAGTGTGGTTTTGATTTGTATTTCCCTGATTAGGAGGAAGCTGAGCATCGTTTCATGTGTCTGTTGGCCATCTGGATGTCCTCTTTGGAGAAGTGTCTGTTCATATCTTGTGCCCATTTCTTTACTGTGTTGTTTGTTTTTCAGGTGAGGAGTTTTGTGAGTTCCTTAAAGATTTTGGATATTAACTGTTTATTTGATATGTCATTTGCAACTATCTTTTCCCGTTCCAACGGTTGCTTATTAGTTTTATGGATTGTTTCCTGTGTCGTGCAGAAGCTTTCTATCTTGATGAGGTCCCAATAGTTTCTTTTTGCTCTTGATTCTTTTGCTTTTGGGGATGTATCAAGTAAGAAGTTGCTGCGGCGGAGGTCAAAGAGGCTGTTTCCTGCTTTCTCCTCGAGGGTTTTGATGGTTCCCTGTCTCACGTTCAGGTCCTTTATCCATTTTGAGTTTATTTTTGTGCATGGTGTGAGCAAATGATCTAGTTTCATTCTTCTGCATGTTGCTGTCCAGTTCTCCCAGCACCATCTGTTAAAGAGGCTTTTTTCCATTGGATGCTCTTTCCTGCTTTGTCAAAGATTAGTTGGCTGTACAGTTGTGGGTCCAATTCTGAGTTCTCAATTCTATTGCATTGGTCTATGTGTCTGTTTTTTTGCCATCCCATACTGTTTGATGATGACAGCTTTGTAGTAGAGGCTAAAGTCTGGGATGGCGATGCCTCCCATTTTGGTTTTTTTCTTCAATATGACTTTGGCTCTTCAGGGTCTTTTGTGGTTCCATACAAATTTTAGGATAGTTTGTTCTAGTTTTGAGAAGTATGCTGGTCCAATTTTGATTGGGATTGCATTGAATGTGTAGAGTGCTCTGGGTAGTAATGACATCTTAACTACATTCATTCTTCCAATCCATGAGCATGGAATGTTTTTCCATTTTTTTGTGTCTTCCTCAATTTTCTTCATAAGTTTTCTATAGTTCTCATCATACAGATCTCTTGTATCCTTGGTTAGGCTTATTCCTAGGTACTTTATGGTTTTATGTGCAATTGTGAATGGGATCAATTTCTTGATTTCTCTTTCTGTTGCTTCATTGTTGGTGTACAAAAATGCAACTGATTTCTGTACGTTGATTTTATACCCTGCAACTTTGCTAAATTCTTGGATCAGTCTAGTAGCCTTCTGGTGGAGACTGTTGGGGTTTCTATGTACAATATCATGTCGTCTGCGAAAAGTGAAAGTTTGACTTCTTCTTTGCCAATTCTGATGCCTTTGATTTCCTTTTGTTGTCTGATGGCTGATGCTAGGACTTCCAGCACTATGTTAAACAGCAGTGGTGAGAGTAGACATCTTGTCCTTTTCCTGATGTCAGTTGGAAATCTCTGTTTTTCCCTGTTGCGGATGATGTTAGCTGAGGGCTTCTCATAGATGGCATGTATGATGTTTAAGTAGGTTCCTTCTATCCCAACTTTCTCTAGAGTCTTTATTAAAAAGGGATGCTGTATTTTGTCAAATTCTTTTTCTGCATCTATCGACAGGATTTGGTTTTTATCTTTTCTTTTGCTGATATGATGTATCACATTGATTGTTTTGCGAATGTTGAACCAGCACTTTAACCCAGGAATGAATCCCACTTGATCATGGTGGATAATTCTTTTTTGTACTGTTGGATTCAATTTGCAAGTATCTTATTTAGGATTTTTACATCCGTATTCATCCAGGATTTGGCCTGTAGCTCTTTTTTTGCTGGGACTCTGTCTGGCTTGGGAATCAGAGTGATGCTGGTTTTAGAAAATCAGTCTGGAAGTTTTCCTTTGATTTCTATTTTTTGGAATAGCTTGAGAGGTATTGGTATTAATTCCGTTTTAAATATCTGGTAGAATTCCCCAGGGAAGCCATCAGGTCCAGGGCTCTTATTTGTTGGGAGATTTTTGATCACTGATTCGATTTCTTCACTCGTTATGGGTCTTTCAGGTTTTCTATCTCCTCCCGTGTGATTTTTGATAGTGAGTGTGTGTTTAGGAATTTGAACATTTCTTCTAAGTTGTCCAATTTGTTGGCATATAATTATCATAGTATTCCCTGATAATTGCTTGTTTTTCTGAGGGGTTCGTTGTAATAAGTCTATTTTCATTCATAATTTTGTCTCTCGGGGTGCTCTCTCTTTTCTTTTTGAGAAGCCTGGTTACAGGTTTGTCAATTTTGTTTCCTTTTTCAAAAAACCAACTCTTGGTTTCATCTGTTGATCTGTTCTCTGGTTGATCTGTTCAGTTGTTTCTTTGGTCTCTATGTTGTTTATTTCTGCTCTGATTTTTACTATTTCTCTTCTTCAACTGGGTTTGGGGTCCTCTTGTTGCTCTGCCTCTAGTTCCTTTGGGTGAGCTGTTTTGGATTTGCACTTTTTCTAATCTCTTGAAATAGGCCTGGAGTGCAATGTACTTTCCTCTTAGGACTGCCTTTGCCGCATCACATAGAATTTGGGTTGTTGTATTTCCATTTTCATTTGTTTCCATACATTTTAAAATTTCCTAATTGCCTGATTGGCCCGTTCATTCTTTGGTAGGGTGTTCTTTAACCTCCATGTTTTTGGAGGATTTCCAGACTTCTTCCTGTGATTGATTTTGAGTTTTAAAGCATTATGATCTGCATGTGTGTATGGTATGATCTCCATTCTTTTATATTTATTGAGGGCTGCTATATGTCCCAGTATGTGATCTATCTTGAAGAATGTGCCATACACACTTGAGAATAAAGTGAATTCCCTGGCCCCAGAGTGTAGAGTTCTAAATATATCTGCCAAATCCATCTGGTCCAATGTGTCCTTCAAGTCCATGTTTATTTAGTGATTTTCTGTCTGGTTGATATATCCATTGCTGTAAGCGTAGTATTAAAGTCCCCTACTATTAGCACATTCTTATCTATAAGATTGTTTCTGTTTGTGATTAATTGTTTTAAGTATTTAGGTGCTCCCATATTCGGTGCGTAGACATTTATAATTGTCTTCCTGACGGATAGATCCTATAATTATTATATAATGCCCTTCTTCATCCCTTGTTATTGTCTTTAATTGAAAGTTCAGTTTGTCTGATAGAAGTATAGCTACTCCAGCTTTCTTTTGATTTTCCGTAGCATGTTATATAGTTCTCCATCCCCTTACTTTTAATTTGAAGGTAACTTCCAGTCTAAAATGGGTTTCTTGTAGACAGCAAATAGATGGATTTTGTTTTTTTTATCCATTCTGCTACCCTATGTCTTTTGATTGGGGCATTCAGCCCATTTACATTCACTGTTATTATTGAAATATGTGGGTTTAGAGTCATTGTGTCCTTAGTGGGATTAATGCTTGTGGTGGTGTCTCTGGTATCCCACGTTCCTTGCAACACTTCCCTCACAAAGTCCCCCTCAGGATTTCTTGTAGGGCTGAATTAGTGGTGACAAATTCTTTCAAATTTTGTTTATTTGGAAAGACTTTTAGCTCTCCTTCTATTCTAATGACAGGCTTGCTGGATAGAAGATTCTTGGCTGCATATTTTTTCTTTTCATCACATTACGATTTCTTGCCTTTCCTTTCTGGCCTGCCAAGTTTCAGTAGATAGGTCTGTCACTACTCTGACTGATTTCCCTTTGTGTGTTAGGGCCCTTTTCTCCCTAGCTGCTTTCAAAATTCTCTCTTGGTCCTTATATTTTACCATTTACACTATGATTTGTCATTCAGAAGATCAATTCAAATTAAGTCTGAGGGGAGTTCTCTGTACCTCTTAGATTTCAACTTTTCTACTTCACTCCCCAGGTTGGGGAAATTCTCTGCTATAATTTGTTCCAGGACTCCTTCAGCACCTTTCCCTCTCTTCCTCTTCTGGTATTCCTATGATATGGATATTGTTCTGTTTGTATCGCTGAGCCCTCAAGCTCTTCTTTCATGTTCCTGGATCAGTTTATCTCTCTTTTTCTCAGTTTCTTCTTTTTCTATAATAGTGTCTTCTAAATCACTTATTCTCCTTTCTGCCTCTTCAATCGTGCATTGGATGCCTCCAGTTTATTATGTATCTCATTTATCGCATTTTTTATTTCATCAGAACTATTTTTAAGCTCCATGTTGTTTGTAGCCATAGTTTCCCTGATGACCTCCATGCTTTTTTCAAGCCCAGCTATTAATTTTATGATTACTGTTCTAAATTCTTGTTCAGTTATTTTGCTTATATCTGTTTTGAACAGTTCTCTAGCTCTCATTTCTTCCTGGAATTTCTTTGGAGTAGAGTTCTTCCATTTCATCATTTTGGTTAGCTTTCTATCTCTTGTTAATTTTAAAAGCTTGTTGTACACTTGGCCCCTGCGAGTTCTGCTATATTAGAGAGGGCTCTTTTGATTGTTCAGGGCCTGTATGTTCAGGAAGTCTTCTTTGGATGGTGTCTCTTGTTGAGAGTTTGGTTGTTTTGTTTACCTACTGGTAGTGGTATTTGGGACTCCCCACCATGTGTAGTTTGGCTTGTTTCTTGAGGCAGCCTTATGAGGTTTCCTTTCCAGTCAACTCTGTCTCTCTCTTCCCAAACTCCTATGTCTCAGTGTCCTACAACTTCAGGCCTTCTCTATTTGAGAGATGGGTGCAGGCACAATATACGGAGCTCCCTACTTCTCTGCCATCTTGCCCCCTCTCTGAGTCTCCACCCCCTCCCTTTCAACCTGAAGTGGCTCAGGTCTAAAGTGAGTTTCTTGTAGACAGCAAATAGATGGATTTTTAAAAAATTCATTCTGATACCCTATGTACGGGTTTAGAATCATTGTGTTATCTTTAGGTTTCATGCTTACAGTGATGTCTCTGGTACTTTTTGTTCCTTGCAACATTTCCTTCATAAAGTCCCCTTTAGGATCTCTTGTAGGGCTAGTTTAGTGGTGATGAATTCCTTCAATTTTTGTTTGGGAAACCTTTATATCTCTTTCTATTCTGAATGACAGGTTTGCTGGATAGAGAGTTCTTGGATGCATATTTTTCCTGTTCATCACATTGAAGATTTCCTGCCATTCCTTTCTGGCCTACTAGATTTTACTAGGTAGGTTGGCTACTACCCTTATGTGTCTACCATTGTATGTTAAGGCCCTTTTATACCTAGCTACTTTCAGATTTCTCTTTATCCTTGTATTTTGCCAGACTCAGTATGATATGTCATGTGAATATCAACTCAAGTTATGTCTGAGGGGAGTTTTCTGTGCCTCTTGGATTTCAATGTCTGTTTCCTTTCCTCGGTTGGGGAAGTTCTCAGCCATGATTTGTTCAAATGCCCCTTTAGCCCCTTTCTCTCTCTTCTTCTTCTTATAGAATTCCTATGACACAGATATTATTCCATTTGATTACCTTACTCAGTTCTAGAAATCTCCTTTCATGCTCCTGGATCATTTTATCTCTTTCTTGGCTTTCTCTTTTCCTATAATTTAACCTTCTAATTCACCTATTTCCCCCTCTGTCTCTTTAATCTGTGCTCTGGCTGCCTCCATTTTATACTGCACATCATTTATAGCATTTTTAAATCATCATGAGTATTTTTAAGATCCTTGATCTCTGCAGCAATGGAGTCTCTGCTGTCTCCTATGCTTTTTTCAAGTGCAGCGATTAATTTTATGACTATTATTTTAAACTTTTGTTCAGCTATGTTGCTTATATCTGTTTGATCAATTCTTTACCTGTTACTTCTTCCTGCATTTTCTTTTGAAAATTCTTCCATTTCGTCATTTTGGCTAGTTTTCTATCCCTTGTAAGTTTTAAAAGGTTGTTATGTGCTTTGCATGCAAGTACTGCTATATTAAAGGGGGGCTTATACACTGTTCAGGGCCTGGCCATTCAGGAGGTGTTTTATGAAGAGTGTTACTTGCTCTCTCTTCTTGTGACTTTGGTTATTTTATTTCCCTTTTCGTAGTGATGTTTTGGGCTCTCCACCAGGTGTGCTTTGTTTTGTTCCTTGAAGTGGCCCTGGAAAGGAATCAGACAAACAGAAAACAAAAACTGCTAGTGCACAAATAAAACAAATTAGCAATGAGACAAAAAGAAAAAAACAAAAAATCTAAAGGCATAAAACCAGCAACCCAAGTTACAAGTAAAGAACAGGGTAGAGGCGGTGCTGATGGAAGAGCATATACAAAGAGAGAAATGACCGGGGCAGGGAGAAAGAGCAAATGAACATTGACCAGTCATAGAGACTAAAAGGCTTAATCCAGAGACAGAGAAAGGAGAATAAGAGAGGTGAGGACAAACCAATGAAGATAAAGTTACCCAGAGGGGCTATATGGCTTGATTATTCCAGAGAAAAAGAAAAGTAAAGAAGGAAGTATAGAACATGCATCAAGAGAATGGATTAAATATGTCTGTTTAAGTAAACCAACAACCAGAGTAACCAGCCTAGAGGAGGAAGAGTCCAGAGGAATAATATAACTATATAACAAGAATTCACCTAGAGTTAATCCAGGCAATGCCACAGTGCTGGTCCAGAGGGGGCCTCTGGTTCCACAGCGTCTATCCAGGTCCAGTAGGTAAGCAGCTCCTCACAGTGTGGTTGTGTGGTTTTCCGTAGCGGGTCCCACACCCACTGTGGGCCCCGCAGACTGATCCCTCACCTTTATGGTTGTGGGGGGAAAATGGCAACCCCTCAGTCCATTCTTCACACACCGGGTTTCCTAAATCATTCCTTTGGATCTATTCTAACTGCTCTGCAGGCACAGACGAGGTGGCTGTCTTCCTCCACCGTCTCCTATGTTCTACACTTAGCTGGATTTTAAACTCCCACTTGGTGCATATTAAGGATGCTGCCCAAAATGTAATCATGCGGCTGTGCTGCAGCACTTCAGGTCAGATGACCTGAAGAGGACCTCTCCTGCTGTCGATTGCACCTGACACACCACCAAATCCAGAGGTGACTCCCTTCTTCCCCAGGAGTACGAACATAGCAGCCAATCCCAGTCTGAAAAAAGTCCTGCTGTTACAGATGGGATCTCTCTGAAAACCCTGCAGTGAGAGATGGAATGATAGGATCCCTCTCCATCACTGTCCGAGGTTTTTCTCTTGTCCAGATATAGACCTATGCTTCCCAAGCCACTCTTTCTCATCTCTTTTATCTCTCTGCAGAAGGGGATCCCTCCCCTCCGTGCTTCCGTTTTATCTCCCCAGCTGGCAATCACACACCTCTGGGGCCATCTGGATTTCCATTTTCTTCCTAGTAGACTCAGTCTCCTTTCCTCCCAGACTTGTGGGGTTCAGAGTCCTTTGTTTCAGCCCTTCTTTGTTTGAGAGATGCGGGAAGTACAGATCCCCCTACCTCTCCGCCATGTTGGCCCTCTGCCCCCCATTAACTCTCTAAGTGTTCGGTAGAATTTACCTATGAATCCATCTGGTCTTGGACCTTTATTGGTAGCTTTTGGATAATCACTTCTGTATTGTTACTACTAGTAACTGGTCTGGTCAGACTTCCATTTTCCCTGATTCAGTTTTTGAAAATTATGGGTTTCTAGGAATTTACGTATTTCTTCTAGGTTCTCTAATTGTTGGCATATTATTTTTCATAATATTCTCTTACAATCTTTTGTGTTTCTGTGGTGTCAGTTGTTACTGCTTTCATTTCTGATTTTATTTGTGTCCTCTCTTTTTCTTGATGAATCTGGGTAAAGGTTTATCAATTTCATTTACCTTTTCAAAATACCAGTTCTTGGTTTCCTTTATCTTTTTTGTTAAACATCTGTTTCATTTACTTCTACTTTGATCTTCATTATATCCTTCCTTCAACTTATCTTGGGTTTTATTCTTTTTCTAGTTTTCCTTTGGGCATAGGTTAAATTTCTTGTTGTTGGAGATAGGCTTCTAAATTGCTATAAATTCCTTAGAACAGTTTTTGCTGTGTCCCAAAGATTTTGAACCATTGTGTTTTCATTTTCGTTTGTCTCCATGTATTTTAAAATTTCTTTTCTTTGTTAACCCATTGGTTGTGTAGTAGCATGTTGTTTATTCTCTAGATAGATTAGATAGATAGATAGATAGATAGATTCTTTAGATTGATTTCTAGCTTTATACTGTTGTAGTCAGAAAAGATGCAGTCTTCTTAAATTTATTTAGACTTATTTTGTCCCCTAACGCTATCTGTTCTAGAGAATGCTCCATGTGCACTTGAAAGAATGTGTATTCTTTTTGGGATGGAATGTTCTCTACCATGTGATTGCTGACTATCTAGTTGTGTCCATCTAGTCTAATGTGTTGTCCAAAGCCCATGTCCTTGTTGACTTTCTGCCCTTATGATCTATCCATGGATGTAAGTGGAGAGTTAAAGTTCCCTACCATTAGTACATTAATTTTTCCCTTTGTCTGGCTATGCTTGCCTTACGTATTTAGATGTTCCCATCTTGGGATACGATTGCTACCTTTATTACATAATGTCCTTCTTTGACTCGTTAGAGTCTGTTTTATAGTTCATTTTGCTCTAGCTTTTTCTTTTTACTTTCATTTGCCTTTTATGTTTTTCCATCCCTTCACTTACAGTCTGTGTCTTTAGACCCAAAATAAGTCTCTGAGGCAACATACAGACAAGTCTTGCTTTTTTAATGCATTCCAACATTTTGAGTGAAACATTTAGACCATTTAAAATTTAAAGCAATTATTAATAGTTGTATACTTACTGCTATTCTGTTGATTGTTTTCTGGGTGTTTCTATAGTTCTCTGTTCCTTGCTTTGTAATTGCTGACTTTCTATAGTGTTACATTTGGCTTTTATTTTTTAAAATTAAAAAAAAATTAATGCTAATTTATTTTTGAGCGAGACAGAGTGTGAGGTCCGAGAGGGAAACAGGATTTGAAATAGGCTCCAGGCTCAGAGTTGTCAGCACAGAGCTGGACACGGGGCTCAAACTCATAAACTGTGAGATCACAACCTGAAGTCAGACCCTTAACCAACTAAGCCACCCAGGCACCCCTCATTTCTTTTTTTAATACTTATTTAACAGAGAGAGGGAGAAAATGAGTAGGGGAGGGGCAGAGAGCGAGGTGGGAAGAAAGGAGCTCAATGTGGGGCTCAAGCTCATGAACTGTGAGATCATGACATGAGGCAAAACAAGACACTTAACCTACTGAGCCACTCAGAAGCCTTTTTTCCCCCCACTTTTTCTGACTATAGTTGATGCACTTTATTACATAGTTTCAGATGTACAATATAGTGATTCAGCAACTCTAGATGTTAAGCTGTGCCCATTACAAATGTAGCTACCATCTGTCCCCATGCAACACTGTTAAAATACCACTGATTGGGGCACCTGGGTGGCTCAGTCCTTGAGCGTCCCTTCAGCTCAGGTCATGATCTCACGGTTCATGGGTTCTAGTCCTGCGTCGGGCTCTGTGCTGACAGCTAGCTCAGAGCCTGGAGTCTGTCCTCGGATTCTGTGTCTCCCTCTCTCTCTGACCCTCCACTGCTCATGCACTCTCTCAAAAATAAAAACATTAAAAAAAATTAAAATACCACTGACTATCCTATATATTGTACTTTTTCCTTTTTTCTCTTTTAACCTAATTTGGTTTTGGGTTTGTGGTTACCATGAGGTTCATATAGAACATCCTATGTATAAAGCAGTCTATACTGAATTGATGGGTATTTATAACACATTCTAAAAGAACTTCCTTTTCACTCCTCTCTCTATGGTTTATGTTAATGTTGCCAATTTTACATGTTTTTATAGTTTCCTTATGTCTATGTTTTTTTTTCTTTTCCATTTAAAGAAGTCCCCTTTGCATTTCTTTTAAGGCCAGTTTACTGGCAATGAATTCTTTTACCTTTGGGGGGGGGATCTCTCTCTCCTTTCAGTTCTGAATGATAGTATCTTGTCAGGTATTCTTGATTGTAGGGCTCTTCCCCACCCCACCCCCCCACCTCTTTTCAGCACTTTGAATGTATAACCACCACTCTCTTCTGGTCTGCAAAGTTTTTGCTGAAAAATCAGCTGATAGCCTTATGGGGTTTCCTTTTGTCTCACTATTACAATTCTCTCTCTAGCCTTTGACATTTTAATTACATATTGTGGTATGGACCTTCTTGACTTCATCTAAGGGGGACTCTAAAATGCTTCCTGAATCTGGATGTCTATTTCCTTCCCTAGGTTAGGGAAGTTTCCAGCTATTATTTCTTCAAAAAAATTGTCTGCTTGTTCACTAGATCTGTTGTCCAGTAGATCCCTTAACCTATCCTCATTTTAAAAAATTCTTTATATTGGGAGGGGTGGAGGGGGAGCACCTGACTGGCTGTCAGTGGAACATGAGACTCTTGATCAAGAAGTGATGAGTTCAAGCCTCATGTTGGGCATACAGTTTACTTAAGAAAAAAAAGATTACTTTTGCTGTTCAGCTTGGCTGTTTTCCATAACTCCATCTTCTGGATCATTCTTCTGCATCATTAATTTACTTTTGATTCCTTCTAGTGTATTTTTCATTTCAGTTGTATTCTTCAACTCTGACTGGTTTATATTTTCTAGTTCTTTGTTAACAAAGTTCCCATGGAGGTCTTTTACTCTTTTCTATAGTCCAGTGAATATCTTTATGACCAATTACTTAAAATTCATCAGGCATATTGCTTATCTCCATTTCATTAATGTCTTTTTCTGAGGTTTAGTGTTTTTTTTTTGTTTTGTTTTTGTTTTTCCATTTAGAGAACATTCCTCTGTCTCCCTTTGTATTTGTTTCTGTGAATTAGGCAGAAGAGCTACTCCTCCTAAACTTGAAGGAATGGTCTTTGTATGTGGTTGTCCCCTGTGTAGACTATATACCTGGTGACTTTCGCTGTGTGGCATGGCCAGGGACTGCAGTGCACCCCATGCTGGGACTGCCTTGGTGGAATAGTGGGAGACTAAGTGGGGGTGGGTACTGAGTGAGGCTCTTTGCATTGGGTGCCCTGGCAGGACAGCTAATACAGAAGTGGGTACAAGTCATGGGTAGTCGTTGGGTTCTCTGTGCCGAGGGCACGCTGGCAGGATGGCTGAAACCCTAGTGGGCGTAAACTGGAGTGTTCTGGGGTGTGCAGAAGGTACCTTGGTGGCAGCAGTTGGAGCGGAGGTGGGTTGGTGGCTGGGCTGGTCGCAGGGTGCTTTGTACAGGGGACAACCTGGAAGGGCAGTTATAGCTGAAATGGGCATCGGCTGGGGTCACCCTAGGGCTCTCTGTATGGCTGGTGCCCTGGAAGGAAGCTGAAGTGTGGGTGTTAAGCCTGGGTGTCCTGGCAGGGCAGCTGGAGCTGAAAAAAGGCCTCAGCCGGGGGTGTCCTCGAAAGCTGTCTGAGGCCAAAGTGGTGCTGGCCTGAAGTGTTCCTCTGTGCTTTGTGGCTGCCTCCGTGTGGGGAGACGGGGAGCTGGAGAGAGCGCTGACCAGGGCTTCCTGGTGTGCAGCACCATGGGGCTGCCCTGGTGGGACAGCCGGGGCTGGTGTCAGAGCTCCCTGAGGTGGGGGCTGGTTAGGACGCCTGGACCCTGCTCCCATCTACGCTGTCAAGGTGGTGGGAGGGTGCATAAGCTGTGCACTTATTAGACCTTCCAACCCAGAGAGGGTTGCAGCAGCGCCCCTCCCAGTTAGCAGGGTTCAAGGGCTAGTTCCTTTATATTCTTGTTGCTCTTTTAAGCCATGGGTTTTATTTTCTGTGGCCCAGGGAAGATGAATCTGCTCCTGGTACCTCATTACTATCCTCCCCACTGCAGTTTGCAGTATCAGGGGCGGGGTACCCTTGGTTACCATGTGTCAGTCCTCGTTGCTGTTCTGCGTGTGGTCTATCTTCTGTTGTACGGAAGCTGTTCAGTCAGTCCTCAGTTCTTCAGGAGGAGTTGCCTATAAATAGGTGTAGATTTGGTGTGCCCGATCCAGGATCTTCCTATGTTGATATCTTGGACTAGAACGCCCCCTGGTTGTTTTTAAATCTTTACAATCTAATATATATAGCTAGGACTACATGGGAGAATTATTAGATCCCAACATGGATTTAAAACATTAACCAAGCTGTGAATAGCATTTTCTAGATTCTTTTCTAGATTCAAAAGTAACAAAGTTTTAAAACAATAAAAATAATAAAATGGGATAAGTGGTATGTGTATGGATGTAAATTGCTGTACTAAGGGCATGTTAACTTTTTAAGAAATGAAAGGGAAAGTTTCAACCCTCTGAATGGAAGTGCTGTTTATATATAAAAAAAGGCTAATCTCTAGGCATTTATAGTGACTGGGAAGAGAAATTTAATGCAAAAGGTATTACAGTGAATTATTTTTAAACCAGATAATGGCTAATCCCTCATTAGACACTAATACAGCAGTGTTTTGGTGCTGTTATTTTAACTTTTTTTCATCCTGCTTGTATGTTGTATCTGAAGAGCTACTAACCAGTTCCCCCTCACAGAGTTCCAACACCTGGGTGCGTGAAGATAACTACCGTTTTAACTTTGCAGCTAGAGAAACTTAGGAGTTTATTATATTGTGGTATAGTCACCAGTTAACAAGAGTCTGATATATGTATCAGGGTGCTAGAATCACTAGTTGGGAATATCTGATGAGGACATTTCTTGTGTACCTGGGAAGCCACCGTTTCTAGAACATTGCTAAATGACCACAAATCAGCTAAATATGAAGAACAGACTGATTCTAAATATCTCTCAGTGGTCTCTGGCAGACATTCTGGTTCCTAGAGCCTCTCTAAAGGCTTTGTGGTAACTGGGTTATTTTCTTTGCGTCACTGTAAATTCAACAATGTCTTACAGAGACTATATCAGTGTTTAGGGTGGCTCATGTTGAGGACTCATTTTAAGCCAGTTTAACAACTAGAATAGCCTGTCCTTGTAATTCCTAAATCCTCGTTGCCTATCTCATTATAGCATGTGAATACAGCATGTGAAAGAAGGTAACAGCATACTGCAGAGATCTAATCAAGATCCTGAAGTAGGCAGAGTACCTGATTCTTCACAATACTGGTTGTGATCAACACTGGTTGAGAAGTCTCCCTGTGTAGCAAAGGTTGAAAACCAACAGCACTCTCAAGCCTGCAAAACAATGCACCCTGTGTCTGTAGATGAGGGTTTCTCAGACACCGATCCCTTCCAGATAGGGCTCGTATTTGAAGATAAAAAACTAGGCTACCAACACTTAATGAGCTAACTAATATAGGGGATTATTAATCTGAAGAGAAAATGGAATAGCTGAGTTTTGACCAGAGTGTTTGGTTTTTATTTGTAGACTGAATCACTTCAAACTTGTCACTCTGAAGGAGCTGATAAAAGGAGGGAAGAAAAAAATTCAGGTAACTTCCAGAAGTCTGCCAACAATCTAAGACCAGAGTGTTTCTAAATTTTCCAAGAAAATATTATATGTGCGTATATACCAGTATTTTGTAATTTAAGGCAATTTTAATATTGAAGACTTGAACATTTGAGATGATTTATAAAAATTGACGAAATGAGAAAAATGTAAAATACTTAAGTTCACACCTTGATATATTTAATTGTATTTTACATAACTTTTGATAGCAGTGTTATCACATGGAATATTTTATATAGGTTTATTACAAAGGGAGTGATTTCAGCTCTTAACAGCTTTAGAATCCAACTGCAAAAGGAATATCAATGCAAATGATATTAGTAAGTAAAAAACAAAAAGCCTCTTGAAACCACAACTCTCTGTAATATTTCAATCAGAATGATGCTGTTATACCAGACCAAGCTGTTGGCTAAGTAGATCACAACCTAACTGAATCTGCCCCACAGCTAAATCAGAAGAGTTACTTAAAACCTAGCACTTAATGTAAATTTATGGTGGAAAAAAATGTATTTTAAAACTTTTGCCCCTGAAATCATTATCACTTCTATTAAACCAGTGCAGTCATTTACCTTATTGTGACTTTCTCTTATTTGGAACGGTATGTAGTTCTTGAAAGGTTTTTTTTTTTTAATCAAAATAATCTTCTAGATCAATATTTGGATCCAGCAGATCTTCTCCATATGATGAAAGATCCATCTGATTTAAAATTAAGTTCTCAAAGGTTTCTTCTAAGTCAGTTTCACCAATCAAGACTGCTCCCATCATGCGCCCATTCAGCATGACGACTTTGACGTATTCCTGTCCTTTGGTGCATCTCAGCATTAATTCATGATCTGAACCTAAGCCCTGTGCGTTGTATTTTCCCAGCAATACAACCTAAATGTAGGGATAAAGTACAAATAGAAACACTATATGTAGCTATACTGTGTTATGCGAGAATGGCCAGCAGAAAAACCTATTCACAAAAACTGGGGGGTGTCCAATGGCATTGCATTTATTGTACAGATGACACTAGCACACAATCTATATGAACATTCAGTATATCTAGTGAATTAACAAATATGTAGGATAAGTTATGAAGAAAAAACTTGCCTCGGAGTAAAACAGTTAATTAAGTCGGGCAAAGTACCTGGTTTATTGAGTACGATAGCTATTATTTCTCCTTACAAGGCAAGCATGGATCTCAAATGAAATGCACCAATAGCGAATATGCCTAGAAGAGATGCCCTCCCCCACCCTTAACTATAAAATAGTATAGTAGGGAGGTATGTGGTGATTAAGAATTAGGACCAATAGTAATTCTAGGTACTGATGTGTAAGAAATATGTCATTTTTTTGTAAAATAGCTAAAACCACATATTTACTCAAATGATGAAGTTACATAGTTCAAGACTAACAAGCAGAAAAAGGCACTAATTTGCTTATCTTACCTTATAGTTAAAGAATTTTGTTACATGAGCAAAAAGTTCAAAGCTGAAGTCCATGTCAATAGAGTGTCCTAAAGTAGCTGCAGCCATGCACTTGGCTGCGTACCATCCCATCTGTCTAGCCTGGGTCCACAGCCTCATCTGAAATAAAAAAAAAATGTTGAGAGGTATATTGTCCTTACTCAAAAAATGCTAGTACCTTAACCTTACAGAATTCCTTAAAGGGGTTCAATATTGACAGTCCTTGAGACTGGGTGGATCTAGCTAGCCAGATGACTAGTTGGATTGTCTTTACCATGGAAGCAATCACCAGTCCACACTAACCAAAACTGGTTCAGCTATTTGAGAATCCTATCCAAATCACTGCCGTAAAATTAAAGGATGATACCAACTCTATGTTTCAAAAAACTGTAACAAATAACTAAAACATTTCAGGGTAGACCAGGGAAGACTACTACTAATTAACTGGTCTCCTCCTGCAGAGTAAGTTTATCATCAGCATAAACCGAGATGAGAAATTATCACTGAAAAACTCATTCCTTTTCCTATGCCTTAGATTTTGGTGCTATATAGTTAAGGCTGCTTCTGCAGTAAAACCTTAGTAGTCAGGCAGATCCTAAGAGCCTCATGAAATCTTACCAGATTTCACCAACCAATGCTGGGAATTCATTCTGAATTCTTCCCTTACATTAGTGATCCTGGATAGAACAATGGCCTTGGGAGTCAAGAGATTTAAATATCAACTCTTCTACATATGTAACTTTTGATTTTTACCGAATTAACTGAGCCTCAGTTTCTTCACCTGAAACATAAATGTATACCACCTATTTAATGGCTACTAAGAGATTTAAATACACTAAGCAATCAGTAATATCTTCTTCTGTGCAAAACTAATACCACAATTGTTTCTGATAGATTTTAAAAAATTCAGTCTCCTCTATAAACATAAACAAGGTAGATTTGATGAAGTGACTGGCAGTCTGTGGTAAGGAGCAGAGTAAACTGAGCATGATACTAGAATGGTTAACAGAAGTAGCCTGCAGTATTATACTGCTGGACCATTACTTAATGTATACCAGCTTCAAGGTCCCTTCAGTTTGTGTCTCGGACTATGTAAAACACATTAATCAGTGTCCTTATTTACTGCTTCTGAAAATTAAGACACAAGATCTGTTAGATTCACTCAAGAGATACCTATTTTTGGATGGCCTATACCAGTTTATGATACCCATTAAGGATAAATTTATGCTAGAGGGTTTAAAAGTGTTAAAAAAAAAAAATCCCACAAACTCAGAGTTTATGACAGCTATGTCACAGATAAAACTGAAACCAAGCTAGCATTTTAGAAACAGGCTGTTAGCACTCTTTAAAAAACTAATATTTACTTTTAGAGAGACAAAGCACGGAAGTGGGGCAGAGAGGAGACATAGAATACAAAGCAGGGTCTGAGCTGTTAGCACAGAGCTCAATGCAGGGCTTGAACTCGTGAATCGCGAGATCATGACTTGAAGTCAGATGCTTAATCAACTAAACCACCCAGGCGCCCCCAGGCTTAAAAGACTCTGCTGTAGGCAGAAACACACACAGTAATGAAACTGCCTCTTAAAATACATCTAGCTCTTCTGCTACTTCACACTCTTGTGGTTGACCTGAAGGAGTAATATCCCTACCTGTGGAGCTGGTTCTTTTATCGGTAACATCTGCTGTGTCTCTGCTCCCCCTGGGACCACCTCACCTATGACCACGGTCTGAGGATCTTCCTCAAGGATCTGCTCCAGCATTAGGAGGGAGCAACACTGTGGGGGCAGGAGGAGTCTATATCCAGCTGGATGGGGGTGTTCAGCTGAGGAAGGCTGTTTACTACAGGGAATTTCTTCAGTCATGATTCCACAGGGACAGAAGAGGGTCATCAGGACCCCATAGGGTCATCATTTATCTACATGGTTTATACCTCAGTAATTATTTGTTAATCTAGAGCTGTGTTGTCCAGTCTGGCAGACACTAGATACATGTAGCTATTTAAACTTAGGTGCTCAAGAGATATGTAGTTAGTGACGACCTGACTGGAGACTGAAAAGGAACAGAACATTTCTGTCCTTGCATAAAGTTCCACTGGACAGTGCTGATAAGTTCCTGGAAATAAAAGCAAAGTAACAGCCCATAATTCTTTTTAAGTTACAAGATATCCCAATCTGTTTCGTCACTATGTAATAACTTATCAAAAGGGAAAAATTCTTTAACTGTCACAAAAAACTCCATGATAGCTTCTTACTTAAAAGAAGTTAGAAAACCAGATATTTAGATTTGCTGGTAGCCACTCCTTTACCACCAGATGGACTGTCTGATAAGACGTGACCACGGATGCCGGCTTACCTGCTGCCAGACTGGGCTGGGCTGCCAGGATGCAGTGCAGACGTCACCTGCCGCATAGATGTCAGAGACAGACGTGTGCATGTGATCATCCACTTTCAGGCCACCATCTTCTCCTACATCAAACTAAACAATGTTCCTTATGAGAATACATGAGAAGAGAAATGAGATGCCATTGTCATTCTAAAGTAAAAGAACAAGTCACATTTTTACACCTTGGTATGCTGATCTTTAATGGGAAGGCAAAAATAGCTGAAAGTTTAGACAACTCAGCTGAACTTCCTGGGAATCGAAATTCTACTAAGACAGACCAACTAAAAAGTTCTTAGACTTTCAACATCAAGAACACTTAGTAACCATATGACTACCCCACTCATAATTACACTATTCCTGTTTTGTGAGCTTCAAATGCTAAAAGGCAAAAAATTTAAAATAGTTTCTCTAAAAGAATCACTTGTAAGAATCCACAGGTGTCAATCTCTTACCAACCTTTGTACAACTGAAATGCGCATTATGTCCTATCAGTGATGACACTTATGCTGGGATGTAAGCTGCTTAAGGACTGTAGGCAATAAGAAATACTGAAATCCAAACATGAATATGATCTAAATTGTTTTCAGCTTCCTTAAGTTACAGTTTTACACTAGAACAATGAACAGTTATGTTGAAAATTAAATCTCATAAATATGAAAATATTCACAACAGGACAAAGAAACTTCACCTTACATTGTTACCACTGAGAAAAGGTTCTATGTTTGGTGTAACTCCTGTAGCACTGACAATGAAATCGCAGCCGTATATCTTTTCATTGGTCAATTCCACATATACAGGCCATACCTCTAAAACAAAACAAAACAAAATCTTTACTCTTCAATGTAATCACCACGGGTTATCATAGCATTATGTGAATATAATGCCTTGAATAAGGAGTGAAAGAAAGCAGGAGAGTACTTTAAAACAACACAGCTTAATAATTTTTATAAGGCATATTTGCTCAAACAATTGGAATACAATCAACATTGTCTCCTTGTTTTGGGAATACTTACAGAATTATGACATTCTAAACTTTTCCTTCAAATTTAGACCTACAACTTTTCTAACAAAATAATTTAAATTGATAACCACTTTATAATTTCTCTAAAAATATTAACACATTATACTCCAGAGAGTTTAGTCCAACTACATTACTCATTTTTCAGTGTTCTTCCTTACTATTCTTAGTCAAACTAACATTAACTCTTCCCATGGAAAAACTCAACGAATTCAAAACAATGGAATATTATAGACTAGTTTAGCTGATTCTATTTCTTCAAATTGTGGTAGTTCTGATAGGAGGTGTGGAATAGGAATTAGATCTGTTTCTCAGTTCCAAATTTACAGATTTTCAATCTGTTTGATTTGGGGAAAGTCACTTCATCTCTGAGAGCATAAAGGTTTTTTTTTAGTTTCTATTTATTTTGATCTGCAAGATACTCTGACTCACTGAGTTGTGGTGGTCAAAACACCATGAACCCTGTGTTAAGATATGCTCTCTATACAAATTATTAGGGAACTTGAAGATTAAGTAGTGAAAAGGAAATGACTTACATTATTAATGGTTTCAGGTTTACTTTTTTTTCTTTAAGTTAATTTTTGAAGGAGAGACACAGAAGGTGAGCGGGGGAGGGGAACAGAGACAGGGAGACAGAGAATCTGAAGACAGGCTCCAGGCTCTGAGGTGTCAGCACAGAGCCCACTGTGAGGCTCAAACTCACAAACTATGAGATCATGACCTAAGCCAAAGTCACACGCTGAACCAACTGAGCCACTGAGGTGCCCCTCATGTTTACTTTTTATGTTCAAGTTTCCCTCCTTTTAGTGGTTATTCCATTTTTTCTTAATTACTTACCTTCATCAGTTGTGACTGACTGCTTATGATGGTCTCTCAGAAAAGGCAAAGACTTTTTCTTAGAAATTCTAAATTCTTCCTGAAGGTAGATTTTCTTTACTTCACACGTAGTTTCAATGTGAATCTTATGAGAAAACTAAAAGAAATAGTGGTTACCATAATACTTCCAAAAAGATGGACTTGGGTTACTGATGATAAAAAAATTTTACAATACACTTGTAGAAATATATGGAAAAAACAATTCTTGTAATACAAATGAAAACACACTGGATGCACAACTTGTTAACTTCTGTTTGTGAAGGCATAAGAAGAAATCCATTCAGAACTTAGAACAAATAGTTGCATTGACAGGTAACACGAAGGGCATGCTTTTTAGACAGCCTCACTGGTAATTACAAATACATTTTCTAAAAATGACAACTGCTAGACTACAAAAGCCTCTTGAGGGCAGGTCTATGTCGACATACTTACTATTCTATCCCAGAACCTTAATAAGTACCAAGTATGTAGGAGATAACATCACTGAACCAAACTGCTGAGGCTCTCAGTTTAAAAACACTACTAATCTTAGGATCCAAAGGAACACGAAGAACTGATTTTGCATAATCACAAAAATGAGATACAACATGAAACCAGCTCCCCTCCAAACTACCTGAGGCTGAAAGAAATCAGACACAGTAATAAAAACTGTGTATGCTTCTAACAGTATTTAAATATCAGACTTATTTAAAAGCAGAAATACTTAATAAAATGAATAAAAGCAAATCATCTTCTTATCTAATTAAGGTATTAAATATGTATTTAAAATTTATCTAATAACCTTTAAATATGATAATGCATAGGAGGTAACCTTTAAGAAAAGATTAAAATAGGACAGGTATATTCATTGTAGAAATCTCTGTGCCTGGAGAATTGAAAAGAAGGGTTGGGGCGCCTGGGTGGCTCAGTCAGTTAAGCGTCCGACTTCGGCTCAGGTCATGATCTAAGGGTCATAGGTCCAAGCCCTGCATCAGGCTCTGTACTGACAGCCAGCTCAGAGCCTGTTTCAGATTCTGTGTCTCCCTCTCTCTCTTGGACCCTCCCCTGTTCATGCTCTCTCTCTCAGAAATAAATAAAACATTTAAAAAAAAAATAAAAAAAAATGGCAAGAGTCAGTTTTTGATGAATTAAATGACCGCTTATCTTTTAAGGTAAGGAACCAGGCCAGCTGCTGTTGGTCCTATCCTAGCACTATGGATTATTTATTTATTTATTTCTAGGAGAGAGAGAGAGAGAGACAGCGTGAGCAGGGGAGGGTCAGAGAGAGAGGGAGTCACAGACTGAAACAGTCTCCAGGCTCTGAGGAGGCAGTCAGCAGAGCCCGACGCGGGGCTCGAACCCACGAACCGCGAGATCATGACCCAAGCAAGAGTCGGACACTCAACTGACTAAGCCACCCAGGTGCCCCAACACTATGGATTTTCAATAAAGTGACCAAGCAGCTGTTGGACTATTTGTAACCAGTCTTCAGCGAATGGTTCAAGAATTTAAAATTGCATCTAGACATGTTTAATTAGTATATGAACACATACCTCTTTTGTTCCTTTAAGATTCAAGCCTTCATGCCAATCAGGTCCCAAGGCACTGCCCATATTGCCACCACTACCTTTGGTTTGCAATTCCTTTTTTCTTCCTGAAGGTGATAAAACTCAATTCAAAATTCAAATGATATAAAAACTGCTAGGCAGAAGTATACTTGTGTTCTCAAGCTTTTAGGCGATGTTATGCTGCTCATATAGGATAAACCAACTTACCTGTATCGATCATTTTAATATTTCGTGATATAGAGTTATAAAACAGATAATCTTTCAATCAAGTGTTCAATATAAACCATGTTATATACATGGTTAATAAGAAGGGTAGTTCTGATAAAGGGTTGATAATAGAAATTATATAAAGAACGCCTATGACTTGGTAACAGAAATACAACCAAAATAAAACACAGGCCGAGGACCTGAACATTTTTCCAGAGACATACAGACGGCTAACTAGGACATGAAAAAGTGTTCAAAATCACTAATCATCAGAGAAGTACAAATCAAAACTAAAATAAGATACCACCTTACACCTGCCAGAATGGTTAGACTCAAAAAGACAAGAAATTACAAGTGTTGGCAACGATGTAGAGAAACAAGATCCCTCATGCACTGTTGGTGGGAATCCAAATTAGTACAACCACTATGAAAACCAGTACGGAGGTTCCTCAAAAAATTATTAGAATTACCATATGATCTGGTAACTCCACTACTGGGAATTTACTCAAAGAAAATGAAAACACTAAGTCAAAAAGACGTATGTATCCCTATGTGAGCTTGCATTATTACAAGCAAGATAAGGAAGCAACTCAAGTGTCCACTGATAGACTTATGGATAGAGAAGATGTGGTATGGATGTGTGTGTATGCATACACACGCATACACACACACACACACACACACACAATGTAGTATTAGTCCACCATGAGAAAAAGAATGAGATCTTGCCATCTGCAACATGGATGGACCTAGAGGATATTACGCTATGTGAAATAACTCAGAGAAAAACAAGTACCATATGATTTCACTCATAGGTAGAATTTAAGAAAAA